>OX637532.1:71042499-71369999 GCA_951800035.1 Linnaemya tessellans
ATATATACTTTATATATACTATAAAATTCATTTCCCATGTTGATATCGAAGAAATTACACACGGAATGACAAACCTATATATACCCTTCGGCTGTGCCGAATCTTAAATACCCTTCACAGATGTAATTCTTCTTTCTTTCTTGCTAAAACAGAAAGTATGTTTAATTAAAAAATCAAAATGATGTTATCGGTTTCTTTTATATTTAAGAAAATGTTTAAATTTGTTGGCTAGGAAGCTAATGTCTGGCTCTTCTTATTTCTAATGCCTCTGAAAGTCTTTCAAAAATATTTAATATGTTTAATTTACAAACAAAAAGAAAAAATCCGTTTCTAATTGTCCAACCGTTATTTCTTTCTGATATATAAAGTAGGTATCAAAAATAACAGATTATATGGTTACTTTTATGAATCAGAAATAGGATTTTTAATTTTTTTGGTTTTTAATCGGCGCCATTCTCGTTGGCGTTATCGTTATAAATGTCGTTTCTATATTGTTGTCGTTCTTATCGTCGCTTCGTTGCTAAATTGGTATACTTGAAATATGTCGAAACGAAGAAATGAAGTTATCGAAAATAATAATTAATAGTAATAAATGTTGGCACAATTGATTAACAGGAATCGCAGGGACATCTCAAGGCTCGTAGCGGTTGTGACGGGGCACTGGGTAATAGGCAGACATGTAGGCAGGTTAGGTCTCAACCATAATGCATTCTGTAGGAGCTGCCGAGATCAGAGCAAGGAGGAGACAGTTTACCACTTCCTTTGCGAATGCCCGGCCTTGCACAACACGAGACACAAATTCTTAGGCAATAGTATCATAGGCGACCTCGCGGAGTTATCAGGTATAGGTCTGGGGGACCTTATTAGATACCTCAATGCGACGGGGTGGATCTAGTAACCATCCGTACCCGAGATCAGGATACGGCTTCCATAGGTAGTCACTGACGAGTGGAGTGGTTTTTCAAAACGGAATCTCAGAGATCCTACTTGAATGCTTGCGTGTAGCGGGCAGCCACGTATACCAACCAACCAACCAATAAATGTTGGCAGCACTGCAATATTTTGAGTTGGAACTTTTGACATTTTATTAATATTTTGAATAGTTTTGTTACCTTAAACGAAAAATCAAACAATGGCGAGTACTGAATTTTATTTTTCAAGTTGAAGTGAGGATGATGAAATAATGAGCATAAATATACACAGGTGAATGTTACGCCACAGCGATGACATATTTGTCTTCCCAGATTCAATGTAAGTACCTTTACGTTTTTATAAAATTCATTTCCAATTAATAAATATGTATGGACATATGTACTATACGTTTCTTGAGGTTTGTTAGTACATTTAGACTCAATAAAAGTGCCGTTAAATCCAACCAAAGCTAAAATGTAACGTGCGAAAGTCTGCAATTACCCCAACAACAAAGCTAGCAACTGCTCTGCGATTTTTTGCGCAAGGATCATATCAACTAAGCGTTGGGAAAGACTTTAAAAACTTAACACTAAATTTAATTGCTAAATATTCATGATTAATTATTTTTAGATTTTTGGTCACAAAATGTGTATAAGATATGTAGATGCAAGACACCCTGGTTAAGGTCATGATTCCATAATTTGGAATTCTAGCCGAGTAAGAAGGTTTTTACGAGAAAAGTATGAGGTAGGCGAACGTAATTCGTGGGTTCATGGTATGAAAATTTAAATAAAATAAAATCTGCTTGACGTTTAAATTTTTAGGAGATGCTGGGTATCCGTTGGAACTATTTTTAATTATACCCTTCAGATCTGCGACTGAACATAGCGCGGAAAGACATTACAATTCGGTACATTCAAAAACCCGAAACATTATAGAGCGAGTAATTGGAATGCTTAAATCGCGATTTCGATGTCTTCTTGGAGCACGGGAATTGCATTATAATTCCCAAAAAATTACACAAATCGTTAATGTTTGTACTGCTATCCACAATATTTGTATTCATTACAATACTTCTTTTTGCAATTGTGATGTAGAAATTCCTTCCGAGGAAACCGAAAAATTTAATATAAGTAATGAAGATGATAACACAGATGGCACAGAAGCTACCAGAAGAAGAGAAGCTGTTAAAAACAGCTTTTCGTTATGAATTTTTTTTATTCAATATGTACATATATATAAACTAAACATACTAAACTAAAACAAGTAAAAACGTTATATTCGATCGAGTCGAATCTTAAATACCCTCCAAATATTTAGTAAGTGAATTTAAAATGTTTAACTTGGTGGGACAGAGTTCCTTTATATAATATCGTACGTCAACGCCCACTAAACAGGCAGTCATAAAACTCTAAAAATAAATGCTTGGGATGATTATATACAAAATTAAAATTTTTTTTGATAGGGTCATTTGGGGGCCAAGGGGGAGAGGGTGTAGTGCAAAAACAGGTAGTTATAAAACTCTACAAATAAATGCTTGGGATAATTGTATACAAAGTTAAATATATATTTTTTTTGGTAGGATCATTCAGGGGGAGGAGGGGGTAGGGCGGAGTAGTACCAGATTTCGTCTCAGCTTCGTCATTAAAGATTAAAAATGTTATTTTTAAGGAATGTAGGCTTAAGTAAAACAATTTGTTAAATGTTTATGCTATTTTTGCATATAATAACGCTCACTAAAGTGGGCAGGGTCCAAAAGAATATTTTTTATTTTATGTCTCCAAGTTTAAGGTGTTGGATCCTATTTGGCATGAAAATATATAATTTGCTTAACAAAATAACCAAAAAAACTTTAAAAATTATTTTGTTTTTTCTGGGTTCGTTTAGTTCTTCTTAGGGGAACTTTTTTCCCTCTTGCCCGATTTAGCTCATCTCCGAATTTAACCGGCTCTAAGCTTCAAAATATATTTATATCAAGTTTCAACAGTCTACCTCTTTTCGTTTGGACTGAATCTTGATTTCCACAGACGGACGGACATGCCCAGATCGTCTTAGATTTCATCACTGATCAAAAATATATATACTTTATGGGGTCTGAGATGGATATTTCGATACGTTACAAACGGAATGGGAAAGTGAATATACCCTCCAAATTCTTTTTTGCTACATTTATTTTGCTGCATTTCAGTTTGCTTCCTCAGTAATATAATCCTTTCCTTTTCACCGGATTTAGTTTTTGTTGACGACCGAACACTTGCTGAAGTCGTGGGGATATCATCATGAAGTCGTGGTATGTCATCTAAGATATTCGTAACATTTACATTTTCATCAATTTCCGAAGCTATATTATGTATTTGGGCCATCGGCAGATCAATTTCTTCCTGGTCGGCGTCAAATCCTATGCCGTTTCCTTTTGGATTTAATTGTTTTTCAAATTGTAGTAAATTTGCTACAGCCTCTTCTAATGCTAATAATGGAAGTTGCTTATAGGTACCTCCTCCAGTTGCTCTGGCTTCAGTTTTGTTGTTCGTTAGCTTCTTTTTTCCATACCTTTAATTGGAATTATATTCATATATTTCTCATGAAAAATTAATTCTGTTTTACTTACTTTGTGCCAACCGTCTCCATCACGAACAGAAGGTCCCATCGGATTTACTTTTTCTGCAACTTCTTTCCGAAACCTATCGAAATTCCGGGGTTTTATACCCTACCGAAAACCCTTTGCATAAGTGGGATTTCTTTCCATTTCGGATACTAAAATTTCAAATTGTCTTAATGTTGTTATTTTCATTTTTATTTTGCATAAGTCGTTTCAAATTCGTTGCTAATAATGGCGTCGGCAGAGAAAGAATGTTTCTTTGTGATTACTATCTTCGTTTCAAAATGGAGAATACCGATATACTTTCGATAAATATCGATAACGCCAACGGTGACGCCAAATTGTCGTTTTAGTTTCGTTTTAAAATAAAAATGCCAACGGGAATAGGGCCGAATACCAATTTAACTCTTCCCGAAGTAGAAAAAAGATTTCATTCATAAAAAACCTAAATTAGGAACTTATATTGCTACTTTTATGTACTAAAAATTGCGAATTTTGAACCCTGGAACTGAATTTTTAATTTTTAAAATTTTTAATACCAATTTAATTTTTAGCGAAGTATAAAATAGTTTTAATTCACTAAAAAAACAAAATATGGAATTTATGTGGGTACTTTTATGTACAAAAAAAATTTCGATTTTCCTACTCTGGAAGCGAATTTTAATATTTTTAGCAATACAATTCTTAGTTTTTCTTGACAAAAAAATTAAAATGTTTCAACTTATTGGTCGCTTGTACCATAAAATACTTCATTTGTCAAACCTTGGAATCGAAATTTTTATTTTTTAAGATTATAATACCAATTTTTTTCCTGAATTATAAAACAGTTTTAATTAGTAAAAATAACAACGTCAATTGCCTTTTTGGTTACTTTTATGCATAAAAAATATTTAAATTTCCCAACCCTGGAAACGAAATTTTAATTTTTTTCTACCAATGCAACTCTTAATAATGAGGCACGAAATAGTTTTATCTAAGAAAAACTTAAAACTTTTAACCATTTTGGTCACTTACATGTACTACAAAATATTGCAGCTATCCAACCCTGGAATCGAAATTTTGATTTGTTTTAGTATTTGATACCAATTTGGTTTTTCCTGAATTAATAAATGGTTTTAATTAGTAAAAAAAACCGACATTAGTTGGCTTTTTGGTTACTTTTGTGAATAAAAAAATTTCAATTTCCCATCCCTGGGAGCGAAATTTTCGTTTTAGTTTTCTTTTTTTTCCCAATGCTAGTTTTCATTAGTTTTAACTTCGTTTTACTTACGAAAAACTTAAAATTTGCAACCATTTTGGTCACTTTCATGTATGTACTACAATATAGTGTATGTATCAAAAAGGCTTTCAATTTCCCAGCCCTGGAATTGAAATTTTAATATTTGTTTGCTTTTTTAGCAATGCGACTCTTCATGAGGTATAAAGTAGTTTTATTGAAAAAAAAAGTTTAAGTTTTTAACCATTTTTGTATGTGTAAAAACTTTAATTTTCCCAACCTTGGAAGCGAAATTTGATTTTTTTGCTTGTTTTTTATCAGTGCAACTCTTCTTGAGGTATAAACTAGTTTTATTTAAGAAAAACTTAACATTTTTAACAATTATGGTCACTGTCATGTACTACAAAATATTGCACTTGTCCAGAGCTGGATTCGAAATTTTGATTTTTTTTTTTGAATTTTTGGTACTAGCAATTTTAGTTTGCAAAAAAAAAAGAACGTCAGTTTCCTCTTTGGTTACTTTTAAGTATAACAAAAATTATCAATTTCCCACCTCCGGAAGCGAAATTTTAGTTTTTAAAATTTTTTTTGACAAATGCAAATCTTCTTAACGTATAAAGCGGTTTTATTTAAGAAAAACTTTAAATTGTTAATATTGGGCTAAAGTTCGAATTTGCATGACTGCAAATGATTTTTTATTATTTTATTAATAAATGAATTTGTTAAAATTCTATTTATTATTTTTTATATTAAGATTGGAAGATTAAGAATATTTTCAATAATCATCAAACCAGCAGAACGGATCAGTACTGATTTCGAGGCCGCTACGCCATCTCATCAGCGTTCTTTGTTCAATTTTTCCACTTTTGCAAGTGGTGCTAGTTAGTAGGAATATCAACTATTTAACCAATGTTATTAACGAAAATTGAACTTAAGCCCAAAATTAACAATTTACATTAGAAAGTTCGACTAATAAAAATTCATACATAATTTAAAACATTGCGGGGGCACGCGCACTTGTTCATTGTAAATTGACAACTAAATTCAATTACTTGAACATAAATAACAAAGAAGCTTTAGCAATCAGCAGCCGATGGCACTGGAGAAAGCGAAAGAGATACATGGAATATTGGGAATATTAATCGTCAGGGTTGGGGAATTTCGTACTAACCAAAAACGTAATAACTTAAAAATATGATTGTGGGAACTTCTCATATTCAATTTTCGTTAATAATTGGTTAAATAGTTGATATTCGTACTAACTAGCACCACTTGCAAAAGTGGAAAAATTGAACATAGAACGCTGATGAGATGGCGTAGCGGCCTCGAAATCAGTACTGATCCGTCCTGCTGGTTTGATGATTATTGAAAATATTCTTAATATTCCAATCTTAATATAAACAAGTAAAAACGTTATATTCGACCGGGTCGAATCTTAAATACCCTCCAAATATTTAGTAAGTGAATTTAAAATGTTTAACTTGGTGGGACAGAGTTCCTTTACATAATATCGTACGTCAACGCCCACTAAAGGGGGCGGGGTTCAAAAATATACAATATCATGTTTTCCACAGACGAACATATGGGCATTGCTAGACCGTCTTAAACTTCATCACTGATCAAGAATATATTTACTTTATGGGTTCAATTCTCTTTGGAGGGTATAAAAACTGTATTTTGGCGGGGTCGCTCTGGTAAGGGCTGGGAGACATTTCACCTTTGAAATAAAACTTTAAAAATAAATGCTTGGGATAATTATATACATAATTAAAATATCTTGTTTGTGATAGGGTCATTTAAAGGGCAAAGGGGGAGAGTGGGTAGGGCAGAAACAGGTAGACATAAAACTCTAAAGATAAATGATTGGGATGATTATATACAAAATTAAACAAAAAAATTTTTTTTGGTAGGGTCATTTAGGGGGCAAAGGAAGAGGGCGGGGGGGGGGGGGGTAGGGCAGAAATCGGCAGTCATAAAACTCTAAAGATAAATGATAAATGCTTGGGATAATTATATACAAAATTTAAAAAAAAATTGTTTTTTTTGGTAGGGTCATTTAGGGGGCGAAGGGGAAGGAGGGGGTAGGGCAGAGTAGTACCAGGTTTCGTCTCAGCTTCGTCATTAAAGCTTAAAAATGTTATTTTTAAGGAATGTAGGCTTAAGTAAAACAATTTGTTAAATTTTTATGGCAATTTTCCCTATAATAACGCCCACTAAAGTGGGCGGTGTGAAAAAATATTTTTATTTTATTTAATAGCTCCAAGTTTAAGGCGTTGGACCGTATTTGACATAAAAATAACCAAAAAACTTTAAAAATTATGTTGTTTTTTCTGGGTTGGTTTAGTTGTTCTTAGGGGAACTTTTTTCCCTCTTGCCCGATTTAGCCCATCTTTGAACATAACCTGCTCTAAAAATATATTTGTGCCAAATTTCAAGAGTCTAGCTCTTTTCGTTTGGACTGAATAGTGATTTCCACAGACGGACGGACATGCTCAGTTCGTCTTAGATTTCATCACTGATCAAGAATATATATACTTTATAGGGTCTGAGATGGATATTTCGATGCGTTACAAACGGAATGACAAAGTGAATATACCCTCCAAAATCTTTTTTGGAGGGTATAAAAATAATAATAATGCAGTCATGCAGATTTGAACTTAAGCCCAAAATTAACAATTTACATTAGAAAGTTCGACTAATAAAAATTCATACATAATTTAAAACATTGCAGGGGCACGCGCGCTTGTCCATTGTAAATTGACAACTAAATTCAATTACTTGAACATAAATAACAAAGAAGCTTTACAGCCATATCTAAATACGAGCGGAAAGCGGAAAGCGGAACGTATTTTGCGCTGAGCCTTAACGCTGAAATGCTATACCTAAACAAAAGCGGCAGCGTTATGTAAAAAAACAATAAAAACAGGGTTATCAAACAAACAAATTAAACAACCCTGATTATTTTAACAGCTGGACGGACGACTTTTGTGATTTTGTTATTGAAATTTTATACAAATTACAAACGTACATACATATGTATGTATATAATCATATTGTAAATATTTTTTTACCACCATTTTCTAATACAAAGTGCACAAATTTTTTGTTTTATTATATATTTCAATTTTGTAAATCTTTGCTCATTTTCTCTGGTTACAATTCTCTTCTTTTGCAACCAACTTTATTAGAAAACGCTCTGTCAAAATCGGATTTTTCAATAGCAAAGCGTTGCCGCCGCGTTATTTCGGTATGCTCCATACAAAATGTATGGACATGGGAACTTTTGACAGCTAAAAAACGCTTGCCGCCCGTATTTAGGGATGGGAGTTAGCAATCAGCAGCCGATGGCTCTGGAAAAAGCGAAAGAGATACATGGAATATTGGGAATATTAATCGTCAGGGTTGAGGAATTTCATACTAACCAAAGAGGTAATAACTTAAAAATATGATTGTGGGAACTTCTCATATCCAATTTTCGTTAATAACATTGATTAAATAGTTGATATTCCTACTAACTAGCACCACTTGCAAAAGTGGAAAAATTCAACATAGAACGCTGATGAGATGGCGTAGCGGCCTCGAAATCAGTACTGATCCGTTCTGCTGGTTTGATGATTATTGAAAATATTCTGAATATTCCAATCTTAATATAAAATATAATAAATAGAATTTGAACAAATTAATTTATTAATAATATAATAAAAAATCATTTGCAGTCATGCAGATTCGAACTTAAGCCCAAAATTAACAATTTACATTAGAAAGTTCGACTAATAAAAATTCATACATAATTTAAAACATTGCGGGGGACGCGCACTTGTTCATTGTAAATTGACAACTAAATTCAATTACTTGAACATAAATAACAAAGAAGACTTAGCAATCAGCAGCCGATGGCTCTGGAAAAAGCGAAAGAGATACATGGAATATTGGGAATATTAATCGTCAGGGTTGGGGAATTTCGTACTAACCAAAAAGGCAATAACTTAAAAATATGATTGTGGGAACTTCTCATATTCAATTTTCGTTAATAACATTGGATAAATAGTTGATATTCCTACTAACTAGCACCACTTGCAAAAGTGGAAAAATTGAGCAAAGAACGCTGATGAGATGGCGTAGCGGCCTCGAAATCAGTACTGATCCGTTCTGCTGGTTTGATGATTATTGAAAATATTCTTAATATTCCAATCTTAATATAAACAAGTAAAAACGTTATATTCGACCGGGTCGAATCTTAAATACCCTCCAAATATTTGGGGGTAGGGCAGAAATCGGCAGTCATAAAACTCTAAAGATAAATACTTGGGATGATTATATACAAAATTAAAAAAAAAAAATTTTTTGGTACGGTCATTTAGGTGGCGAAGGTGAAGGAGGGGGTAGGGCAGAGTAGTACCAGGTTTCGTCTCACCTTCGTCATTAAAGCTTAAAAATTTTACTTTTAAGCAATGTAGGCTTAAGTAAAACAATTTGTTAAATGTTAATGCTATTTTTGCCTATAATAACGCCAACTAAAGTGGGCGGGGTCAAAAAAAAGTTTTATTTTATTTAATGGCTTCAAGTTTAAGGCGTTGGACCGTATTTGACATAAAAATTTATCATTTGCTTAACAAAATAACCAAAAAATTTTAAAAATTATGTTGTTTTTTCTGGGTTGGTTTAGTTGTTCTTAGAGGAACTTTTTTCCCTCTGGCCCGATTTAGCCCATCTTCAAACTCAACTTGCTCTAAGCTTCAAAATATATTTATGCCAAATTTCAAGAGTCTAGCTCTTTTCGTTTGAACTGAATCGTTATTTCCACAGACGGACGGACATGCTGATTTCGTCTTAGATTTCATCACTGATCAAGAATATATATACTTTATGGGGTCTGAGATGGATATTTCGATGCGTTACGAACGGAATAACAAAGTGAATATACCCTCCAAAATCTTTTTTGGAGGGTATAAAAATAATAAATAGAATTTGAACAATTTCATTTATTAATAATATAATAAAAAATCATTTGCAGTCATGCAGATTTGAACTTAAGCCCAAAATTAACAATTTACATTAGAAAGTTCGACTAATAAAAATTCATACATAATTTAAAACATTGCGGGGGCACGCGCACTTGTTCATTGTAAATTGACAACTAAATTCAATTACTTGAACATAAATAACAAAGAAGCTTTAGCAATCAGCAGCCGATGGCTCTGAAAAAAGGGAAAGAGATACATGGAATATTGGGAATATTAATCGTCAGGGTTGGGGAATTTCGTACTAACCAAAAAGGTAATAACTTAAAAATATGATTGTGGGAACTTCTCATATTCAATTTTCGTTAATAACATTGGTTAAATAGTTGATATTTCTACTATGTAACTAGCACCACTTGCAAAAGTGGAAAAATTGGACAAAGAACGCTGATGAGATGGCGTAGCGGCCTCGAAATCAGTACTGATCCGTTCTGCTGGTTTGATGATTATTGAAAATATTCTTAATATTCCAATCTTAATATAAAAAATAATAAATAGAATTTGAACAAATTCATTTATTAATAATATAATAAAAAATCATTTGCAGTGTTGCAGATTCGAACTTAAGCCCAAAATTAACAATTTACATTAGAAAGTTCGACTAATAAAAATTCATACATAATTTAAAACTTTAAATTTTAAACCATTTTAGTTATTACATGTACTACAAAATACTGAATGGAAGAAAAAATTTTACATTCCCATCCTTGGAAAAAAAGTTTAAATTTTTTTAGTTTTTAATAGACCATTGAGGCTTCCCAAAGCATGAAATAGGTTTAATTTACAAACAACCAAAAAAAGGTAAGTGGTTTTTGGTATTAATTTTACGTTG
The DNA here is from genome assembly GCA_951800035.1 of Linnaemya tessellans. Classification (NCBI taxonomy): domain Eukaryota; kingdom Metazoa; phylum Arthropoda; class Insecta; order Diptera; family Tachinidae; genus Linnaemya; species Linnaemya tessellans. The sequence goes on from OX637532.1 coordinate 71,053,080, forward strand.
AGCATTAGGTGTAAGCTTTCCAGTTCTGGAACCGTATTTCGGATATTTCTGAATTTCAATACCACTCTATTTCAGTTCATTTCAAATCCAACGGTCTAAGAACGAAGGGTCTAGCTCTTCTGGGGGCTAGGGAAAACCCCCACGTACAGACAGGCAGACAGACAGACATTGCTCAATCGTCATCGCTATTCATAAGGATTCAGAAGATATATAAAGTTTATGGGGTCTCATATTGACATCGAAGAAATTACATACGGAATGACATTATTATAATTACATATGTTGTTTTTTAGAGGTTGGTTTAGTTCTTCTTAGGGGAACTTTTTACCCTCTTGCTTGATTTAGCCCATTTCCGAACTTAGCCTGTGCTATCCTTCAAGATATATTTATTCCAAATTTCAAAAGTCTGGCTCTTTTCGTTTGGACTGAGCCGTAGATTTCATCCCTGATTTAGGATGTATACACTTTATGGGGTCTCAAATATATTTCGCTGCGTTACAAACGGAATGACAAAGTGAATATACCCTCCATATAATTTTTTGGAGGGTATAGGAATTATGTATGATTACCATTTTATTAGCCGAAATTTCTTAAGTAAATAATATTACAGGATGTTAATTTTTTCAACGGGCTCAAGTTTAAATTAAGATTTATTTAAATAAACAAAAAAATATATAATTTGCAATTTCGCAGTTAAAAAAATTATATTTCATTATATAAAACCCCTAGTTTTATAGAGTTTCGCAAAAAAATGCATGCGCCAAAAAATTATGGATGAGGGGAAATGGCTCCTCATCGGGGTCAAAAGTAGGGGAAAATGAGACAAAATCCACGAAAAACTCAATAACTATCAACGGGTCGCTCTTAGAGGGGTAAAATATAAGACCGTCTCCCCCTAATATTTCCTCACCTACATTTTTTCTGAACATACCTACCCCTATCTAGGCTCCTTAAGGAGGCTCCCATACAAAATGCTATTTGTTATAAAATTAGCCCCACCGCCCTAAATAGCTCTAGAGTGCTCGTAAATGGGCAAAATGTATGACCGGCTCATAATATATTTGTTACCCCAACATTCTTTCAGAATTTGCCCAGCGTCCATCTTCTGTCATTAGGGTTGTCCCTATAGAAAAATTTCAATTAACAAAATTTATTTGGATTATAAAAACATGTTTTGTTATTGAATTATTATGATAATTAAACTAAATCGTTTTTGTTATGAGAAGGATGCTTTTTCCTATTTTCACAGACAACTTGAAGCAAAAAAATGTTTTCTTCCTCGTTACGGCACAGTATGTTGTTGTATTCTTCTATTAACCTTACTCCTCTTTCGGCAGCGTCATTGATAACATGTTATTTACGCCATATTTCTGTCGCTTGCTGGTAGTCTTTGCGTTCTTCCCAGTTTTCTGGGTCGGTAATTATAAAGTCCAATGACGGTCCAAAGCGTACGAAAAATTTTGCTGTTTCAGGTGTTACGTATTGGCTTAAATCACTATTCATCAGATCTTTATTTAGTTGTGTTAATTCCACGTTAATTCTTTTCACGCTTTTGAAACCACAAATATGTACTGAACGATCTTGGTTGACACTGCTGCCATAATAGTCCACGTTACTATCGTCATCTTCTTCAAAGGCATCATCCACATCGTCTTCTTCCTCGCTGTCTTCGTGTTTCTTATATTTTTCATTCTCAAATGGACGAATTGCTTTCGCCATTTTACGTTATCTGTCGTAGGAGACATATCTATCAAACAATGCAAGAGAAACAGCTTCTCCCCTGAGGTACCAAAGATGTCCGGAGAATCTTTTCCACAACCTTTGCGATACAAGCTCATCAATCAAAGCATAATCAGCAATCGCTTTCAAAAAATTTAAATCATTATTTGGAGCTTTGTTATACCAAGCTTTCACGTAAAGTGTAACAATGAAAATGATAACATCGCGAAGTCCACTTAGTTCTTCCTTATTCAATTGGAAATATTTTCGGAATAAAAATATATTTGAGCAGTATATGCCTTTCGCCATCCATCGGGAATGGCTGATAGCTCCTTGTGGCTTAAAACGATAATGTGGAATATTTTCACCAAGAAACAATAAAATTATTTCGAGAAACTCTTTATAGTCGTCTCTAATTGAACTTCAATTGGTAATTTCTCTGCAAAGTTGTTATATTCAATGCCAGAACTATAAGGTTTATCTTTAATTTTTTGCTATTGCCCTTTGGAGCGAGCAAAAATTGGAACTTCTGACCCAGATATTTTACCGAATTTAGCTTCAAAAACTTCTTTTAATTGCAATTCATAAATGTGATGCCTACATGGTAGATAGAAATGATATCGTTCTAGTATTTGCTCCAGCAAGAGTGACGCAACCTGAATTGTGATGATAACAGGAAGTAGTTCAACCTTTTTATCACTGCCTTGCATGTCCGGCAACATTTCGCCATCCCAATGCACATTGAAAAATTTTGTTTCAGTCAACTGAAAAAGTACACGTGCTGTATTGTACAGATATATAATTTTTATTTCATATGGCGTACCTGTGGGTGTTCTTTCGAAAATTCTGCAATTTGCTGACGATTTTTTAAGCGGGCTTGTCGGAGTGACTTCCGATTGATTATATATATATATATCCTGGGATCAAGTTGAAAAGCTCGCGCTGAAACAATCAATATACGAACTGCTGCTACATCGGTTATTTTACATCTGACGAAAACAGTCACAATATCCGGAGTAATGCATTCGATTCTGCCTCTTGTTCCTTTTGATATTCGCTTGGGCGAAATCTTTCCATCATCGGCCACTTCAACCTCAATATCTGATTCACCCGATTCAGTGGATGAAGTCTTGCAAACTGAAATTACACAGTACACACTTGGAAATATCATAATTACCCTGTAAAATTGTATTATATATGTATTGTACAATAATAATAATAGTTACCCGTTATTAAAGTTTCCTTTTGAAGTTTTGCACGTTTTCTCTGCTTTTCTAGTTTTCTTCGTTCCGCTCGTCTCTTCTGTTTTTTAGCTAGAACTTTGTCAACACCCGTCATGAATCTTGGACGCCCCTTTTCTCTTTGAAGTTGCAAAAAAGCTATATCTTCCGGATTGGTTACCATTTCGAGTACATTGGCATGTGCAATATCAAAAAGATCATCCAATTTCCTGACAAACTCAGCCTCCTTTTTTCTTTTCGTTTCGCCGCCTCTTAACGTATTCATTTGTATAGCTAACCATTCAGTGACCAAAGAATGAACATTTTTTTCACATCGCTTCTCTGTTTCGTCGGAATAAATGCTTGACGCCAAAAAATCATAACAGTATCAGTTAAGAAATTTGCACTTTCGTCAGCACTTGCTTCACTAGAATGTAAGCACTTGCTGTCTAGATGGCAACTTTGTTCCCGTTATATTCGAGCATGGTTGTTCAATCAAAAAGAGTTCGGTATGCGATATCAAACTGCTCGATGTTAATACCATTTTTTGCTCTAAAGATGTTATAAGTAATTCAATCTTACCCTTGTCTATATGTTTATTTAATAATTACTTACCTTGTTTACTTGTTAATTTCGGTACTATTTTTATGTAAAAGAAACAACAATTGGCCACTTTCAATATATGTATATAAAAAAAGAATGTAAATTTTTTACACTACGTACAAGTGTGACTTTCCTCTTCCAAACTTATTAAGAAGTAGCAAAATATGTATAACAACAAAATAACATATATCAAAGCAAATAATTTGTAAATCCCCTAACTATTTATATAAAAAGAAAATTGTGCTACCACACGCTAAAGTTTTTAAAGTAAGCCAAGTTATAAACTTTATGCAAAGTATGAGCTGGTTTATATATATATATATATATATATATATATATATATATATATATATATATATATATGCAATAACTAAAAACTCATTCAAATATTGCGTAAATTTTATATCAATAAAAAAAACGATTGTCATAATAATCAGCATTACTCAATAACAAAATATGTTTTTATAATGCAAATAAATTTTGTTAATTAAAATTTGTGTACGGGGGGAAACCTAATAACTGAAGGTGAACGCTAGGTATGTTCTGAAATAACAAAAATATTATGAGTCGGTCATACATTTGGCCCATCAAGAGCACTCTGGAGCTAGTTGGGGCGGTGGGGCTAATTTTATAAAAAAATAGCATTTTGTATGGGAACGCGCCTAAGGAGACTAGATAGGGGTTAGGTATGTTCAGAAAATATGTAGATGAAGAAATATTAGTGGGAGTCGGTCTTATATTTTACCACTCTAAGTGCGACCCGGGGATTGAGGTTTTCGTGGATTTTGTGTGATTTTCCCCTAATTATTTGGCTTATACAGAAAACTACGGGCTCGGCGTATTCAAATCTTGTTACTAGATATTTCCATATACCACTATTCCACCCCTAGTGTATATATATATATATATATATATATATATATATATATATATATATATACATGCAAGTGTATTAAACAGTCATACCAAAACATTACTAATATTCATAGATGCATACATATTACGGTGTCCGTTATTTCCCAAATTGGGTTTAGTTCTGCAAACGCCCCTCACATTTTTATGTTATGACCTAAAAAAAATATCAGACCCAAACCAGCCCTTTATATTTATATTAACCCGTTGCTAAATCATAATACATTTCCCATTTAAATAACATTTGGTTTTCGCATATTTTGCAGTTAATTTTTTTCCACTGAAACAAATGTAAAATACTGAAATAGATATTTCTTGTATGAAATCTAACGCTCTACCAAAAAGATTTAAATGCTTTTTTCGATCAAATTTACCGATTAAAAGTAAATCAACGATAAACTTCTATTCATAGCTCTATACCAGAATTTAGTCACTTCTCCTATAACAAATTGACAACTTGCTGGAAGTATTTTTTATACCCTCCATAAAAGAGTTGGAGGGTATATTCACTTTGTCATATTTGATCAGTGATGAAATCTAAGACGATCTGAGCATGTCCGTCCGTCCGTCCGTCTGTGGAAATCACGATTCAGTCCAAACGAAAAGAGCTAGACTCTTGAAATTTGTTATAAATATATATTGAAGGATAGCACAGGTCAAGTTCGTAAATGAGCTGAATCGGGCAAGAGGGAAAATAATTCCCCTAAGAAGAACTAAACCAACCTCAAAAAAACAACATCATTTTTAAAGTTTTTTTTTTGTAATTTTGTTAAGCAAATGATATATTTGGGGTCAAAAAAAAGTTTTATTTTATTTAATGACTTCAAGTTTAAGGCGTTGGACCGTATTTGACATAAAAATATATCATTTGCTTAACAAAATAACCAAAAAATTTTAAAAATTATGTTGTTTTTTCTGGGTTGGTTTAGTTGTTCTTTGAGGAACTTTTTTCCCTCTGGCCCGATTTAGCCCATCTTCAAACTCAACTTGCTCTAAGCTTCAAAATATATTTATGCCAAATTTCAAGAGTCTAGCTCTTTTCGTTTGAACTGAATCGTTATTTCCACAGACGGACGGACATGCTCATTTCGTCTTAGATTTCATCACTGATCAAGAATATATATACTTTATGGGGTCTGAGATGGATATTTCGATGAGTTACGAACGGAATAACAAAGTGAATATACCCTCCAAAATCTTTTTTGGAGGGTATAAAAATAATAAATAGAATTTGAACAATTTCATTTATTAATAATATAATAAAAAATCATTTGCAGTCATGCAGATTTGAACTTAAGCCCAAAATTAACAATTTACATTAGAAAGTTCGACTAATAAAAATTCATACATAATTTAAAACATTGCGGGGGCACGCGCACTTGTTCATTGTAAATTGACAACTAAATTCAATTACTTGAACATAAATAACAAAGAAGCTTTAGCAATCAGCAGCCGATGGCTCTGAAAAAAGGGAAAGAGATACATGGAATATTGGGAATATTAATCGTCAGGGTTGGGGAATTTCGTACTAACCAAAAAGGTAATAACTTAAAAATATGATTGTGGGAACTTCTCATATTCAATTTTCGTTAATAACATTGGTTAAATAATTGATATTCCTACTATGTAGCTAGCACCACTTGCAAAAGTGGAAAAATTGGACAAAGAACGCTGATGAGATGGCGTAGCGGCCTCGAAATCAGTACTGATCCGTTCTGCTGGTTTGATGATTATTGAAAATATTCTTAATATTCCAATCTTAATATAAAAAATAATAAATAGAATTTGAACAAATTCATTTATTAATAATATAATAAAAAATCATTTGCAGTATTGCAGATTCGAACTTAAGCCCAAAATTAACAATTTACATTAGAAAGTTCGACTAATAAAAATTCATACATAATTTAAAACTTTAAATTTTAAACCATTTTAGTTATTACATGTACTACAAAATACTGAATGGAAGAAAAAAATTTTACATTCTCATCCCTGGAAAAAAAGTTTAAATTTTTTTAGTTTTTAATAGACCATTGAGGCTTCCCAAAGCATGAAATAGGTTTAATTTACAAACAACCAAAAAAAGGTAAGTGGTTTTTGGTATTAATTTTACGTTGAGCATTAGGTGTAAGCTTTCCAGTTCTGGAACCGTATTTCGGATATTTCTGAATTTCAATACCACTCTATTTCAGTTCATTTCAAATCCAACGGTCTAAGAACGAAGGGTCTAGCTCTTCTGGGGGCTAGGGAAAACCCCCACGTACAGACAGGCAGACAGACAGACATTGCTCAATCGTCATCGCTATTCATAAGGATTCAGAAGATATATAAAGTTTATGGGGTCTCATATTGACATCGAAGAAATTACATACGGAATGACATTATTATAATTACATATGTTGTTTTTTAGAGGTTGGTTTAGTTCTTCTTAGGGGAACTTTTTACCCTCTTGCTTGATTTAGCCCATTTCCGAACTTAGCCTGTGCTATCCTTCAAGATATATTTATTCCAAATTTCAAAAGTCTGGCTCTTTTCGTTTGGACTGAGCCGTAGATTTCATCCCAGATTTAGGATGTATACACTTTATGGGGTCTCAAATATATTTCGCTGCGTTACAAACGGAATGACAAAGTGAATATACCCTCCATATAATTTTTTGGAGGGTATAGGAATTATGTATGATTACCATTTTATTAGCCGAAATTTCTTAAGTAAATAATATTACAGGATGTTAATTTTTTCAACGGGCTCAAGTTTAAATTAAGATTTATTTAAATAAACAAAAAAATATATAATTTGCAATTTCGCAGTTAAAAAAATTATATTTCATTATATAAAACCCCTAGTTTTATAGAGTTTCGCAAAAAAATGCATGCGCCAAAAAATTATGGATGAGGGGAAATGGCTCCTCATCGGGGTCAAAAGTAGGGGAAAATGAGACAAAATCCACGAAAAACTCAATAACTATCAACGGGTCGCTCTTAGAGGGGTAAAATATAAGACCGTCTCCCCCTAATATTTCCTCACCTACATTTTTTCTGAACATACCTACCCCTATCTAGGCTCCTTAAGGAGGCTCCCATACAAAATGCTATTTGTTATAAAATTAGCCCCACCGCCCTAAATAGCTCTAGAGTGCTCGTAAATGGGCAAAATGTATGACCGGCTCATAATATATTTGTTACCCCAACATTCTTTCAGAATTTGCCCAGCGTCCATCTTCTGTCATTAGGGTTGTCCCTATAGAAAAATTTCAATTAACAAAATTTATTTGGATTATAAAAACATGTTTTGTTATTGAATTATTATGATAATTAAACTAAATCGTTTTTGTTATGAGAAGGATGCTTTTTCCTATTTTCACAGACAACTTGAAGCAAAAAAATGTTTTCTTCCTCGTTACGGCACAGTATGTTGTTGTATTCTTCTATTAACCTTACTCCTCTTTCGGCAGCGTCATTGATAACATGTAATTTACGCCATATTTCTGTCGCTTGCTGGTAGTCTTTGCGTTCTTCCCAGTTTTCTGGGTCGGTAATTATAAAGTCCAATGACGGTCCAAAGCGTACGAAAAATTTTGCTGTTTCAGGTGTTACGTATTGGCTTAAATCACTAGTCATCAGATCTTTATTTAGTTGTGTTAATTCCACGTTAATTCTTTTCACGCTTTTGAAACCACAAATATGTACTGAACGATCTTGGTTGACACTGCTGCCATAATAGTCCACGTTACTATCGTCATCTTCTTCAAAGGCATCATCCACATCGTCTTCTTCCTCGCTGTCTTCGTGTTTCTTATATTTTCCATTCTCAAATGGACGAATTGCTTTCGCCATTTTACGTTATCTGTCGTAGGAGACATATCTATCAAACAATGCAAGAGAAACAGCTTCTCCCCTGAGGTACCAAAGATGTCCGGAGAATCTTTTCCACAACCTTTGCGATACAAGCTCATCAATCAAAGCATAATCAGCAATCGCTTTCAAAAAATTTAAATCATTATTTGGAGCTTTGTTATACCAAGCTTTCACGTAAAGTGTAACAATGAAAATGATAACATCGCGAAGTCCACTTAGTTCTTCCTTATTCAATTGGAAATATTTTCGGAATAAAAATATATTTGAGCAGTATATGCCTTTCGCCATCCATCGGGAATGGCTGATAGCTCCTTGTGGCTTAAAACGATAATGTGGAATATTTTCACCAAGAAACAATAAAATTATTTCGAGAAACTCTTTATAGTCGTCTCTAATTGAACTTCAATTGGTAATTTCTCTGCAAAGTTGTTATATTCAATGCCAGAACTATAAGGTTTATCTTTAATTTTTTGCTATTGCCCTTTGGAGCGAGCAAAAATTGGAACTTCTGACCCAGATATTTTACCGAATTTAGCTTCAAAAACTTCTTTTAATTGCAATTCATAAATGTGATGCCTACATGGTAGATAGAAATGATATCGTTCTAGTATTTGCTCCAGCAAGAGTGACGCAACCTGAATTGTGATGATAACAGGAAGTAGTTCAACCTTTTTATCACTGCCTTGCATGTCCGGCAACATTTCGCCATCCCAATGCACATTGAAAAATTTTGTTTCAGTCAACTGAAAAAGTACACGTGCTGTATTGTACAGATATATAATTTTTATTTCATATGGCGTACCTGTGGGTGTTCTTTCGAAAATTCTGCAATTTGCTGACGATTTTTTAAGCGGGCTTGTCGGAGTGACTTCCGATTGATTATATATATATATATATCCTGGGATCAAGTTGAAAAGCTCGCGCTGAAACAATCAATATACGAACTGCTGCTACATCGGTTATTTTACATCTGACGAAAACAGTCACAATATCCGGAGTAATGCATTCGATTCTGCCTCTTGTTCCTTTTGATATTCGCTTGGGCGAAATCTTTCCATCATCGGCCACTTCAACCTCAATATCTGATTCACCCGATTCAGTGGATGAAGTCTTGCAAACTGAAATTACACAGTACACACTTGGAAATATCATAATTACCCTGTAAAATTGTATTATATATGTATTGTACAATAATAATAATAGTTACCCGTTATTAAAGTTTCCTTTTGAAGTTTTGCACGTTTTCTCTGCTTTTCTAGTTTTCTTCGTTCCGCTCGTCTCTTCTGTTTTTTAGCTAGAACTTTGTCAACACCCGTCATGAATCTTGGACGCCCCTTTTCTCTTTGAAGTTGCAAAAAAGCTATATCTTCCGGATTGGTTACCATTTCGAGTACATTGGCATGTGCAATATCAAAAAGATCATCCAATTTCCTGACAAACTCAGCCTCCTTTTTTCTTTTCGTTTCGCCGCCTCTTAACGTATTCATTTGTATAGCTAACCATTCAGTGACCAAAGAATGAACATTTTTTTCACATCGCTTCTCTGTTTCGTCGGAATAAATGCTTGACGCCAAAAAATCATAACAGTATCAGTTAAGAAATTTGCACTTTCGTCAGCACTTACTTCACGCTGTCCGGTGCTATAAAACTAGAATGTAAGCACTTGCGGTCTAGATGGCAACTTTGTTCCCGTTATATTCGAGCATGGTTGTTCAATCAAAAAGAGTTCGGTATGCGATATCAAACTGCTCGATGTTAATACCATTTTTTGCTCTAAAGATGTTATAAGTAATTCAATCTTACCCTTGTCTATATGTTTATTTAATAATTACTTACCTTGTTTACTTGTTAATTTCGGTACTATTTTTATGTAAAAGAAACAACAATTGGCCACTTTCAATATATGTATATAAAAAAAGAATGTAAATTTTTTACACTACGTACAAGTGTGACTTTCCTCTTCCAAACTTATTAAGAAGTAGCAAAATATGTATAACAACAAAATAACATATATCAAAGCAAATAATTTGTAAATCCCCTAACTATTTATATAAAAAGAAAATTGTGCTACCACACGCTAAAGTTTTTAAAGTAAGCCAAGTTATAAACTTTATGCAAAGTATGAGCTGGTTTATATATATATATATATATATATATATATATATATGCAATAACTAAAAACTCATTCAAATATTGCGTAAATTTTATATCAATAAAAAAAACGATTGTCATAATAATCAGCATTACTCAATAACAAAATATGTTTTTATAATGCAAATAAATTTTGTTAATTAAAATTTGTGTACGGGGGGAAACCTAATAACTGAAGGTGAACGCTAGGTATGTTCTGAAATAACAAAAATATTATGAGTCGGTCATACATTTGGCCCATCAAGAGCACTCTGGAGCTAGTTGGGGCGGTGGGGCTAATTTTATAAAAAAATAGCATTTTGTATGGGAACGCGCCTAAGGAGACTAGATAGGGGTTAGGTATGTTCAGAAAATATGTAGATGAAGAAATATTAGTGGGAGTCGGTCTTATATTTTACCACTCTAAGTGCGACCCGGGGATTGAGGTTTTCGTGGATTTTGTGTGATTTTCCCCTAATTATTTGGCTTATACAGAAAACTACGGGCTCGGCGTATTCAAATCTTGTTACTAGATATTTCCATATACCACTATTCCACCCCTAATGTATATATATATATATATATATATATATATATATATATATATATATATATATATATATATATATATATATATATATATATATACATGCAAGTGTATTAAACAGTCATACCAAAACATTACTAATATTCATAGATGCATACATATTACGGTGTCCGTTATTTCCCAAATTGGGTTTAGTTCTGCAAACGCCCCTCACATTTTTATGTTATGACCTAAAAAAAATATCAGACCCAAACCAGCCCTTTATATTTATATTAACCCGTTGCTAAATCATAATACATTTCCCATTTAAATAACATTTGGTTTTCGCATATTTTGCAGTTAATTTTTTTCCACTGAAACAAATGTAAAATACTGAAATAGATATTTCTTGTATGAAATCTAACGCTCTACCAAAAAGATTTAAATGCTTTTTTCGATCAAATTTACCGATTAAAAGTAAATCAACGATAAACTTCTATTCATAGCTCTATACCAGAATTTAGTCACTTCTCCTATAACAAATTGACAACTTGCTGGAAGTATTTTTTATACCCTCCAAAAAAGAGTTGGAGGGTATATTCACTTTGTCATATTTGATCAGTGATGAAATCTAAGATGATCTGAGCATGTCCGTCCGTCCGTCCGTCTGTGGAAATCACGATTCAGTCCAAACGAAAAGAGCTAGACTCTTGAAATTTGTTATAAATATATATTGAAGGATAGCACAGGTCAAGTTCGTAAATGAGCTGAATCGGGCAAGAGGGAAAATAATTCCCCTAAGAAGAACTAAACCAACCTAAAAAAAACAACATCATTTTTAAAGTTTTTTTTTTGTAATTTTGTTAAGCAAATGATATATTTGTATGTCAAAGAAGGCCCAACGCGTTAAACCTAGAGCCATAAAATGAAAAAAATTAATTTCTGGACCCCGCCCCCTTTAGTGGGCGTTATTATATGCAAATATATTGTAAAAATTTATCAAATTGTTTTGTTTAAGTCTGCATTGCTTAAAAATAACGTTTTTAGTCTATAATGACGAAGCTGAAAGGTAACCTGGTACTCCTCTGCCCTACCACCTCCTCCCCCTCTATCCCTAAATGACCCTACAAAAAAATTTTTAAATTTGTCATTTAATAAATTCGAACATATATTTTTGGAGTTTTATGGCAAAGATGAAACGTCTCCCCCACAGCCCTTCCCGGAATGGCTTCGTCAAAATACAAATTTAAAATTGTGTACAGAGATATCTTAAAGGAACTCTGTGCCACCAAGAAAACATTTTAAATTTACGTACTAAATATTTTTAGTTTAGCTTTTTGTTTAATTTCCTTAAATTAAAAAAAAATATTTAAACACTGAAATTTATGTAAAAGTGTTAGAGTGGCTCCATAATTTTATGGAAAACAAAAAGCGATAGTAAATAAAAATAGGAAAATGATGAATTTAGCTATGAATACAAGTTTATCGTTGAATAACTTTTAATCGGTAAATTTTTTGAAAAAAGCATTTTTGTAGAGCGTTAAATTTCGTATAAGAAATAGCTATTTCGGTATCTTTAGCTACATTTGTTTCAGTGGAAAAAAGTTAACTGTAAAAAGTGCGAAAATCCCATGTTATTTAAATGGGAAATGTATTATAATTTAGGTTCGGGTTAATGTAAATATAAAGAGCTGATTTGGGTCTGAGATTTTTTTTAGGTCACAACCTAAAAATTTGAGGGGCGTTTGCAGAACAAAACCCAATTTGGGAAATAACGGACCCCCTAATACATATATGTATATTCATAATGATAGCAACAATAATAATACCAACTACCAAATATGTTTATTAGTATAATATGAAGTAATTTATGTACATATGTGCATGCACACATGTTGGAAGGTTTACCTCAGATATCTTCTTTTAGTAAAAAGTAAAAACAGCACGTGTTCAATTCAAAGATTTATTAACATGTATCAAAAGGTTATGTTAAGTATATTACAAAAGTGGTAACAAAGGAACAAAGAAAAACATAGTAGCAAATATTCGCATTGCTGTGAAGAGTTGTAATTCAAATACACTTATACTCCAACACTCCTCCTCAATGGAAATATTTTAAAATAGTTTATTATTATATGCATTCTTTCTTTTTCTTTTAATTGTTTATTTTTATCATACTGATAACCCTAAAAGCCTTGAAAGTCTTTCGTGCCTGACTCTCTGTAGATTTTTTGTAAGCACATCAGCGATCATATCATTTGTGTTACAATATTTTAAATTTATTTCTTTGTTTTTGTATAAGTCTCTAACATGGTGGTACTTTATGTCAATATGCTTACTACGAGCATGATATATAGGGTTTTTCACTAGTTGAAGTGCCCCCATATTATCTCCTTGAATTTCAATCACATCGGTGTTGCGTATATTTAGTTCCCTAAGAAACTTACCAATATATATTGCTTCCTTAGCTGCAGAAGAAATTGCCATATACTCGGCCTCTGTGCTGGATAGTGCAACTGACTGCTGTTTTCGGCTTTCCCATGAAAATGCTGCACCTGCTAATATGACAACGTAACCAGTAAATGATTTGCGATCTGTTGCATCACCACTCCAGTCTGCATCTACAAAGCATTCAACTGGCCTGCCAGTTTTGCAATATTTGAGTTGAATGTTTTTGGTTTTATTAAGGTATTTAAATACCCTTCTTGCTGCTGGAAAATGTTCCATGTGGGGGTCGGAATTCTTTTGAGATAATTTTGATACCGAATGTATAATATCGGGCCTGGTACACAACGCAATATACATCAGAGATCCAATTAATGACTGATAGTTAATTTGGTCAACTCTCTTACATTGTTGTTCATCAGACGTTAACTGAAAATTTGGTTCTAGACGCGTTGCTGCTAATCGACAGTTCTCCATGTTGTATTTTTTTAGCAGTTGCTCTATATTTGCCTTTTGACTGATTGAAATGGAGCCCGTTGGCCCATCCCTCTCTATTTCAATATTGATGCTTGATTAATGATGCTCATATCTTCTATATTCGAACATGCAATCAAAATATCGTCTACATAAACGGCGATAAGGTTAATTTTATTTTCAGTTTTCTGAACGTACAAACAAGGTTCGCTAGGACATGCGTAAAAACCAATTTTATTTTTTTCTTTTAAGGGAAAACACACATCTACAACCAATAGCAGTTTGTTCTTTCGGAAGCTTGACAAGTTCAAATGTATCGTTTTTTATAAGCGCATTATATTCACTCTCCATCGCATCCCACCAGAAGTGTGAATACTCATTTGATAGTGCATCATTTACGGTTTCAGGAACATCTATATTTTCAGAGCACATAAAATTAATGGTGTTAAATATTTTTTTAGGTCTACCGGGAGCACCTGTGCGATCCATTCTTGGTCTTCCCGGACCTTTCTTGGTCGTAGTTTCACAACTTTTATCATCATATTCGGCCGCAGATTCATAATCGCTTTCAATATTCATATTGGTTTGTTTTCATTTAGTACATCTTCAGTTTTACTTTGTTGTGTTAATTCTTTTGAAAGTAACTCAATATCTACACAGCCACTCTGTTCTGCTTCTATACTTACGATTATTTTCCTTGTTGCTTTTTCATACAATCGGTAGGCTTTTGCAGTATCTGAATACCCTACCATAATATATTCGTTACCTTTTTTTCGAAATTTGTTGTGCTGTTTTTTGTCAAGAGCAATCGCAATCGATCCAAATGCTTTTAAGTGTTTAACAATTGGTTTACGCTTGAACCAAATTTCGTACGGAGAGATATTGTCTACCGCCTTTGTGGGGGATCTGTTTCTTAAATATGCAGCGGTGTTTATTGCTTCGGCCCAAAGATTTTCTGAAAGATTTGCATCCAGCAACATGCACCTTACCATCTCTACCAGGGTACGGTTAAACCTTTCAGCAACTCCATTTTGTTGCGGTGTGTAGGGTACAGTCAGTTGTTTTACAATTCCATTCTTCTTTAGGTAATCATCAAACGCTCTATTATTAAACTCTGTACCATTATCACTTCGCAATACTTTTATTCTACGATCAGTCTGTCGCTCTGCCATACGTTTAAATTTCTTGAACTTACTAAGAACTTTATCTTTACCTCTTAAAAAGTATACAAAACCATTACGGCTCTTGTCATCTATTTACCAACCGAAAGAAAATTACATTGTAAACACGGAATGTAAAGAACATTTTTTAAAGTGATATTAAACTCTTTAATGTAAACTTCGCCTCTACCCTCAGTTTGGATTCTGTTGTTACCAGCAAGAATAATTTCTTCATTATGTGCTTCAAACTTATTGAACATACCCTGTAGGAAATGTCAATAGTGAAACAGTACTGAATCACTACTGACATTGTCACCAGGACTACTGACTTACTATACCTTTTGCAATGTTGGCTGCAATAGACATTTAACATGTACGTGTCATTGCGAATGCACTAGTTCTATTAGTACTAGTGATTGGGTACTCCTTTTGGAACCAGATATTAACTATAGGCGCTGGTACTACTGATTAGGTACTTCTATTGTTACTACTGACTAGGTACTCTACTTGGGACCAGATATTAACTATAGGCGCCGGTACTACTGATTAGGTACTTCTATTGTTACTACTGACTAGGTACTCTACTTGGAACCTGATACTAGGTACCCTACTTGGGACCAGATATTAACTATAGGCGCCGGTACTACTGATTAGGTACTTCTATTCTACTACTGAATAGGTACTCTTCTTGGAACCTGATATTAACTATAGACAGTAGTACTACTGACTACGTACTTCTTTTGCGTTCTTGTTTGGATTTGCATATTGTTATTAATTACAATATTATTTGAGATGTTGTCATATATTTTCCTGATAAAAATTTTTAATCTTGGTTATGCTTGTTTATTTAGAAATTATCATAAATTTGTTAGATTTTTTATATAAGCATGAAAAACTTAGGAACATAGTTTTTCAAAAAAATATTATTTGAAATCTATTGAAGAGGTGGCGGTAACACCAACGAACTGCGTATTGACATTCTTAACCCATAGCAAATAAAATCATTTTATTAAAGTAAAAATGAGAGTATCTCAAATAATATGATTAATTGTAAAATTAAAATTTTTGTTTTTTGCCTAATTGCTTAATGGTTCAATAGATTTGAAATCAAATTTTATTTGTGTTTCCTGAATATGTTTTGAACTTAGTTATTCTCGTATATTTAGTAATTGTCATTAATTTGTGAGATTTTTATATACAAGATGTTTCAAATTTTTCAAGAAAAATTTATTTGAAATCTACTTAAAAGGTGGCATAAGTATAAACGAAATGCATTTTGACCCATTACAAATGTGACCGTATCATTGAAAGTAAAATAATGCATATAAGAGTATCAACGAAATGTTTATTATATAGTTCATAAGACTTAAATTTGTACTTGTTTGAGGCTCACTTCTTCAAGGCTAGCTAAACCTTTTTTTTTTAATTTTATTAAGGCACACGTTTCTTCTTCCGTTTAAATACATTCATTCCTTTTCCGACGAGTCCGAGTCCTTACTATTTTTTGTTTTGTTACGGCTATTTTGTTTAAAAACTTTTTTCTTTTGTCGTTGAAATGCGGCTCTTAAAGTTTTGTCGGCTGATTCACTCAACGCTGATATCACATCTGCATATACAAATATGAAAGTATAAAAATGTATAAAAATAACTTAAAAAGCATTACTAATCAGAGCTTTATAAACGTTGCCATAATCTTTTAGCCGCTTTTTGCCGAAATTTCCATCAACATTAAAATTCATTATTATTTCGGTACCAAAAACTTGATGGAAATTTCTTTCCACATTACCGCCAAAAAGTATTTTTATTTGTCTCATCTACAAAATAAAATAAAGACGAATGTTAATTTAATTCATCGAGTCGTAAACCAATGTATCTGCTTACGAATGGATCTGGCTGAGTTTGCAAAATATTATTAAACTCTTTTAATTTTTTTTCGCTATTAATTGGGAAGATGTTTAAAATGTTTGCCGTAACCGCATTTTGAGTTGTAAGCCGATCTAAAAGAACCTTATGTTCAGCTAATATTTCCATAAGGTTATTGTAACGCTTTTCAGCAGTATCTGAAATAGAATTGCTTTTATTATTGCATTCTATTGAATTTTTTTTCAAATTACTTAACTACACGCAAAGAAAAGACATTTAAGGTGACGATATGTATCTGGTTACAATGCATATGATCTAATTTAACAAACCTTTATATGCATCAAAATTTTTTGTGAGCTCTCTACATCCGGGACACTTTGAATCAACTTTAGGAAATAAAAATGGTTGTCAGTCATAAATTCTTAAAGATAATAATGGCAAACAGAATATTACCTTGTGGAGGAAAATATTTTAATTTTCCTTTGGAGATTTGACATGACTCGGATGACATTATTGAGGAAGACAGCTGTGTAAAAGTGGTATTATTACAAAAAAAGTATCATAAGGTAGGCATAAAAATTTGTACTGCACATCGTTTATTGAAAACTTTTCTTTTTCACCCAAAAGCAATTCGGTTTTGTAAATGCCTAACTCGCAAGAACTAACGGGTTCGTCATAAAAGCTATTTAAGTCTAACAAACGCCTTCCTTCAACGAAAAATTCCTCTTTTTCTTTAGTGATTGCACAAATTTTTAAAGGAATATCTGGTTTAACCGAACAAATATTGTTGGGTTCTTTGCAAGAAATTATGCAATCATTCACAAGAGCTTCTATAACACCATTCTTCTTATATTTAAACTGTTCTCTTTTACTTTCGACATATTCCTCTTGTTTTTCCCTGTGAACAATTTGTTGAAGGATAGAAGATGGTTTTCGAACATGTCTTTTTAGAATCTGGAGCCTGTTCTCGAAATCATAAGCCGAAAAAGAAATAAGAAGTCCAAAATTTTCTGCGCAGGTTGCTATGTGCAGTAAATTGTGTACATTAAACGAAATACTGTCTGCACCGAACACAGCAGGAAAATTTTCAACAAATAGTTCAAGCAAACTTCGAGCGACGTTTATGTTATTGATAACATGTCGAGGACTGCTGAGAAGCCTATAAGCGCAATGCAGGAGCAAAAATTCGTAGTAAATATCGTTGTGTACATTTTTTTGAAGTAAAATTACACCTGTATATGCAAGGAATTGGTGAAATTCCGTTGCCTTCCAATTATGTATTTCTTCCAAAGATCTGGGCTTTCGCGGAAATTCTTTGGGAAAATACTGTCGTAATTTGACAAGTTCAGAGGATATTTTCAATAAATTTTCTTTTGGAGTCACTTGTTCTGTCCGATTTTTTAATATTCGTATAAGCATTTTTCTTGTTACACCAAGATCAATAAGGTGCATACTATCTAATGGAATTTGAGTAACCATATTAAACCCTATTTCTTCGAGTGGAGTCTTTTCGTTTTGAAAAATTTTGCTGTGGTGCTTCGGGTACTTTCTTGCGGAAAAGTCAATATCAGTTATTAAAGTTCCACTAACAGCACTATATGTAAGCACATTGCCAATCTTTTGGGACACTTGTGTGCATATAGTACAACCATGAGATGATGTGTGACCTGGAACTCCACAGACAAACGCTTTTGCTGGCGTATCACATGTTAAACAACGAAACGAAAATTTAATATTCTTATCATTTAAAGTAAATTCGTTTTTAAGTAAAATAACCTCATCAACAAAATCTTTAAAAAATTCCTTAACGCAAGCTGGTTTTGCGTGTCCAATATATATGCCCACCGGAAAAGGTTTGATGTTTTCTCTTATGTTAACTATTTTAAGTAGAATCGGCCATAACTGAATTCTGGAACTTTAAAATAAAGGAATTCCATCTACATTTAAATCCACTTCAATTTCGTCATAGTTTTTTAAAACTTCCTTTAATTTTTCAAATTGATGTTTGATACCAACATGACAATAGCTTCCGGGGAACAACTTTTTTATTGAAATTTCTTGTCTCGCCCCCAATAAAGCGGATGCTGATAGTGGAACATCGAGGCCTTCTTCCACTAAAATAGCCAGCAGCATTTCCAAGGACTTTCTAGAAGGAGATGTCTCGTAATACCATTTTTTTAATTTTTCGCGCAAAAGTAACTTCGGAACGCTCGAGTTTTCAAAACAATACTCTATATCTTCTTCGGGCTCAATATAATCTCTGAGTTCGGAAATTTGACTTTCATTTGCTTCCTCCTGTCCGGCTATTCTATTTCTGTATATAATTGACTGCTTCTTCACTAATCTTTTATAGTTTCTTTTGCTCATACTTAGTCCCTGCAAACAAATGGACGATATCGCTAAAAAATCTATTGCTCGGTTGTTAATTTATAACAATTTCATACTTTTCGACGACGACAATATCAATTAATATAGCGCAATATTTGAATAAAAGTATAATGCAATAAAAAACGATGCAGCTCTTATTTGTAGAGAATTTTTGGGTTTGTGTCACAAGTTTTTTTTTATAAAAAAATGTTATTGAATTTTTTGTTTGTTTTTTTTTGAGTTTGCAATAAAAGATGTGCATTTTCGTACATATGTACATGCATATTATGTACATTTTCTTTATTTTAAAACTTTCACTAATACTTACTCTTATTTTAATCACAATTTAATGAAATGAATTTACTTTTTAATATTTTACACAAAATGCGTTTAACTTTGTTCACTTAAATTTTTTTTTTTGACACAACAAAACAAAATAAGAAGAAACGCAGTCACAGAATGAAGCCGGCACAATTTCAATGACGGCGGCAGAGTTAAAAGTGTAGACTTATTGTTGACATTGACAGCATAAATGGTTCTTAAGGTGTTGACTTGCCTTCATTTGCACCCAGGCTTCCTGCAGGGTATTTCTGTTACAACACAGATGTGCAGAGGCGCCGCTGTCAACGCACCAAACATTCTGCCTTAATGAAGCCTCTCTTGAGATAGAAAACACGCGATTTATTTGATCATTAGTTTGCTCTGCTTTTGTCCCGTTATCTCTGCACTGTGCTGCGTAATGACCATTACGACCGCAATTAAAGCGTTTAAAATTTGATTTTTTTCGCACACTCTTTCCATTATCATTGTTAATTTTTGTATAATTTGTACTAATACGTTGATTTCTTCTTTTGTCTTTATTTTCACGAGCCATAAAGATTTGTACGCCATTTTCTGCAGTTGCAATTTCATTATTCTTTACTCTTCGACGTTCACCTTCTTCACCTAACTTAATCTTTAATGTGGATAGACTACAAGGTTTTCAAAAGACCTTGGGAGGCTGCCTAATAACATTACTAGATAAATATTCGCTTTGCTGTGAAGAGTTGTAATTCAAATACACGTATACTCCAACAACACATGAATAAAAACAGCAATTAGGTACTATTTATATAATATGGTACTTTTCTAAACAATTACAACATATGGAATTCCCATCAATGATTGTTCGGTTTATACTTCATATGTATGTCAATTATTTATTTATAAATTATTTGTTTAAAAAAATGAAATTATTCAGTGTCAAATATACTCTGAACCTATAACTATTTTACAAAATGAATTACAGCTTAAATTCTATGTTAAAATATGCTTAGTAATTAATAATGACACGCATTGTTACCATATGCAATAAAATTAGTTCCTTAAGAGTCTAGAAACGTGTCAGCAATTTGTGACGAACCAACGTTATTAACCAGAAGTTTGATAAACTGCAATTAAAAGTATTTTATTTTGCAAATTGAAAATTTTTTGTATTAACACCTCCCCAATTAATCCGATCGTCCTCGTTACCCTAGAAATAAGGAATGTATCTGATTCTTGGTTCACCTTTGGGTTCAGGTAATTCCGGCATACGCCTGTACTTGGGGCTGGTTGGAACGACAAATGACTTCTTTTCCTTCTTACACATTCCGGTTTTAACAATTACAAAGATTGATACAAATATTGCCGTTAAGGCTAGTCCAAGATTGATACCTGAGTTCTGCTCATTTTTACGATTGAGTAGATCTATGGCTTCTGTGTTATTAAGTTGCATTTATTTTACCATCTCCAATGACAATTCCTTTTCGATATTTGGTTTTGGATTTCTAGGATATAAAATAGCAGTTAACGGCTTCATCTGTGAGGTCTCAAATGAGTTGTAGATTTAATCTGATATTGAAACAGATCCGTTATGGAATTGCCCTAAAAATTCACCGGTTCCGAGGATCTTTGTTAATAAAAATCGTTCCATCAAAGTTATTTAAAAGAATTGCGAAATTTCATCTACGGTGGGTACTCGTATATTCCGATTGTCTATTAAACTGCAATTTGCTGGTTCACTTTTGATCGTGTCAAGTGTCCTTGTCTAAATTTTCGCATATTTTGCTCTATGTAAAAAATATTGCTATGCAGATCCGAAGGCTTACAGACCGATTAGCCTAACTTCATTCTTACTGAAAACATTGGAACGGATTGTGGACACAATGTTGAAGGAAAAAACACCGCACGATGTGCTGAAATTTAAGCAACACGCTTACATTAAAGGCAGGTCTGTTGAGACAGCCCTACAGGAGGTTGTATGTCACATAGAGAGAACCTTCGATTTAGGTATGTACACCATGGTTGTATTTATCGATATAGAGGGAGCTTTCAATAATATATCGACCACGAGCATTATTGACTCGTTAGGTAACTTTGACTTGGACCAGGGACTGATTGCATGGATCAGTCATATGCTAAGTAACAGGAAGATAAGTTGCGAGGTTAACGACACAAGAGTAGGAGGGAACGTATGTTGCGGGACACCACAGGGGGGAATACTCAGGCCTGTTCTGTAAATCACGTCTATCACGACTATCTCCCTTGCTGTGGTTGGTGACAGCACAGCAAGGGTTCTTTGTGGAAGGGTAATGGAGGCCCTAAATTAAGCTTATAACTGGGCTATGGAAAGGAGACTCAATGTCAACCCAGAGAAGACAGAAATGTGTATGTTTACGAGACAACGGAATATTGCACATTTGGAATCACCGGTTTTTCGAAAGAGGACGATTCAAGTTAGTAGGAGGTTCAAATATTTAGGAGTGATACTCGAATGGAGGTTCTCCTGGAAGGACCACATAGAAAGTAGGGTAACCAAGACGCAAAGAGTGTGGACCTATTGCAGAAGGCTATTCGGGTCCAAATGGGGAATGAGCCCAAAGATGGCACACAGGCTCTACACGACGGTACATATTTTTATAGCAATTCTTTTTTTTAAAAGATGATATGAATAAACACTAAAAACCAAGGACGATAGTGGAGTTATCACGTTTTTAGTTTGTGACAAAACAGAAGAATTCTTAAGGAACAATGGGTGTGCTATTCAAGTGGCGAGCAGTGTACGTCCATATTAATATGTAGTATGAATCAGTTTGAAGGTCCCGGTCTGTAGCTTCGCTTGCCGGGAGTTCATAGTCACTAATTGTGAATTCGTGTAGTCCATTACTTTAATGTCAGTACAAGTGATCTTAAATTAAAGTTATTTTAGTTTTTTATCTTATGCTTGTGAATTGTTTTTCCCTAATCTTTTGTTTTCCTTTGCATAAATAATTTGTCCAGGTTTGTAAGTTCTAGGTACGGCCTTTGTCTTGCTATGATAAGTTATGTCTTCTAATTGTTTTTCCTTTAGTCTCTTGACGCTATCTTGTTTAGCTTTTCTATATCTAGAGGATTAGTAGCAACTCTCCCCAAAAAGAATTTTTCTATGGGTTTTCTTTTTTATGGTTGAGTGTACTTAGTTAGTGTATTCATATATTGCTCTGTATAATAGTTCCGAAAAGGTCCACTGTCCATTCCGGTCCATTGACGCTGCTGCTATAAGCTGGAAACCTATATACCTTTATATTATATTGGTTTTCTAGCATGAAATCTATAGCCGTGTAATTCAATGATTTCTCATTGTCCGTAACAATTATTTCTAGCATACCGAATGAAATTACCATTTCTCTTAGGGATTCCTTAACATTCCCAACGGACCGAGACTTTAGAATTCTAGCTTGCGTGAATTTTGAAAATTTATCTACAGCGGATGGTACTGCCTTTTTCCCTGTCATGAAAATATCTATGTGGACGATTTGTCCAGGGAATTGTGGTATAGGCGTCTCTTGGATTGCGATTTTGTTAGGATGCCTTTCATATTTGTTTTCCTTAAAACTTTTGTTAAAAGTCGTGCGTTATTCTCAATACTGTTCCTGTGAGCTGGATAGTGTTCTCTAAGCATTTCGGTTTCCTGCTCTACGTCGTTTTTCAAATCCGTGACTATATTTCTAGAATATTTTACCCTGTATTGCATGAAATTATTTCTATAAATTTCTTGCAACATTCCTAATAATTTTTCCGATGTGTGTATACAATTAGTTACCGAGGGATTCATAAACCTTTTTATACCCTCCAAAAAAGAATTTGGAGGGTATATTCACTTTGTCATTCCGTTTGTAACGCATCGAAATATCCATCTCAGACCCCATAAAGTATATATATTCTTGATCAGTGATGAAATCTAAGACGAACTGAGCATGTCCGTCCGTCCGTCCGTCTGTGGAAATCACGATTCAGTCCAAACGAAAAGAGCTAGTCTTTTGAAATTTGGCATAAATATATTTTGAAGCTTAGAGCAGGTTAAGTTCGCAGATGGGCTAAATCGGGCAAGAGGGAAAAACGTTCCCCTAAGAACAACTAAACCAACCCAGAAAAAACAACATAATTTTTAAAGTTTTTTGGTTATTTTGTTAAACAAATGATATATTTTTATGTCAAATACGGTCCAACGCCTTAAACTTGGAGCCATTGAATAAAATAAAAATTTTTTTTGACCCCGCCCACTATAGTGGGCGTTATTATAGGCAAAAATAGCATAAAAATTTAACAAAGTGTTTTACTTAAGCCTACATTCCTTAAAAATAACATTTTTAAGCTTTAATGACGAAGCTGGAACGAAACCTGGTCTTACTCTGCCCTACCCCCTCCTTCCCCTTCGCCACCTAAATGACCCTACCAAAAAAAAAACTTTTTTTAAATTTTGTATATAATCATCCCAAGCATTTATCTTTAGAGTTTTATGACTGCCGATTTCTGCCCTACCTCCCCCCCCCCTCCCCCTCTTCCTTTGCCCCCTCAATGACCCTACCAAAAATATAAATTTTTAAATTTTGTATATAATCATCCCAAGCATTTATCTTTAGAGTTTTATGACTGCCGATTTCTGCCCTACCCCTCCCCCCCCTCTTCCTTTGCCCCCTAATTGACCCTACCAAAAAATTGTTTTTTTTAAATTTTGTATATAATCATCCCAAGCATTTATCTTTAGAGTTTTATGACTGCCGATTTCTGCCCTACCCCCACCCCCCTGCTTCCTTTGCCACCTAAATGACTACCAAAAAAAAATTTTTTTTTAAATTTTGTATATAATCATCCCAAGCATTTACCTTTAGAGTTTTATGTCTACCTGTTTCTGCCCTACCCCTTCTCCCCCTTTGCCCTTTAAATGACCCTATCAAAAAAAATAAATTTTAATTTGTTGCTTTGTTATAGCCACTTCCAAACTTTTATATATATATTAATGTTATGAGCTAGTGAGGCTACGTTCTTATATAAATAAAACAATTTATTTTATTTCATTTTCCCGACGTTTCGTCAATTACTTGTTGACTTTTTCTAGGGTTTTGGAAAATCTATTTAATAATTAAAAACATAAGATAATTATATTGCACATTTTCGCTTATTATAATGGTAACTTACAATAATTTGCTTATTATAATTTACATATTAATTTTTTAAAATTTAATTAACAATGCCATGGTTTTCCATTTTATATAAACACAAATTACAGCTTAAAGCTTTTTCACAGCTTTACTCAATAGCTAACTTATAATTAGTGCTTATGTTGTCCGTATCTTCTTTTAA
The DNA here is from genome assembly GCA_951800035.1 of Linnaemya tessellans. Lineage (NCBI taxonomy): Eukaryota > Metazoa > Arthropoda > Insecta > Diptera > Tachinidae > Linnaemya > Linnaemya tessellans. The sequence continues at coordinate 71,077,999 of OX637532.1, forward strand.
ATTCATCGTCCTTTTCCTTTTTTGTTGAATTCTTAAACTTTCTATAGTGTATCTTTTCTTTTCAATGTTTTCTTTGTCTAGTATCTTTACATTTTTAAAATCAGCAGTATGATTGTTGTCCAGTATGTGTTGTGATAATGCTGTTGAGTGTTTCTTCTTTTCTATGTCTGTCCTATGCTCTCTTAGTCTCATTTCTAAGTTTCGTTTCGTCGTACCTATGTATAACATATCACAGCTGTTATTGTTATTGCCATTGCATTTTATTTCGTAGACTACATTATCTTGTTGTTCCTTATTTATTGGCGCTTTAATTTTTGAATATATTGTGTTTATTGTTTTATTTGGTTTATATGCGAACTTTGTGTTTATTTGCTTTATTGTGTTTCTGATGTTTGTGTTATCAGTTAGGCCAGGTATGTAACTTACACTATAATACTTATTTTCTTCCTTGTTGTTAGTATTTTCAGGTGTTGTGTTGTTAAATAATTTTGTGTAAGTTTCATTAATTAATTGCGTTATTACTTTTTTAGGGAAACTATTTTCAGTTAGTGTTTGTGTTATGTGCTTGATGTTCTTTTTGTGAAATTGGGTGTCGCTGAGGTGAAGGATTCTGTATATAATGTTCTTGGCAGTGTTGATTATTTGATTTCTTGGTTGTGTGGAATTGAAATTTATAATTCTTCCGGATGCTGTTTCTTTTTTGTACCAATCTAGTATTAATTTATTGTTTTCTTTGTGTACTTTTGTGTCCAAATAAGTGATCGATTGTTCTCTTTCTATTTCCAAGGTAAATTTGATTCTGGGGTGATAATTGTTGAACATAGTTAATATTTTATCTTTATCTTTAACAGCATCCGGAAGAATTATAAATTTCAATTCCACACAACCAAGAAATCAAATAATCAACACTGCCAAGAACATTATATACAGAATCCTTCACCTCAGCGACACCCAATTTCACAAAAAGAACATCAAGCACATAACACAAACACTAACTGAAAATAGTTTCCCTAAAAAAGTAATAACGCAATTAATTAATGAAACTTACCCAAATTTATAGAACAACACAACACCTGAAAATACTAACAACAAGGAAGAAAATAAGTATTATAGTGTAAGTTACATACCTGGCCTAACTGATAACACAAACATCAGAAACACAATAAAGCAAATAAACACAAAGTTCGCATATAAACCAAATAAAACAATAAACACAATATATTCAAAAATTAAAGCGCCAATAAATAAGGAACAACAAGATAATGTAGTCTACGAAATAAAATGCAATGGCAATAACAATAACAGCTGTGATATGTTATACATAGGTACGACGAAACGAAACTTAGAAATGAGACTAAGAGAGCATAGGACAGACATAGAAAAGAAGAAACACTCAACAGCATTATCACAACACATACTGGACAACAATCACACTGCTGATTTTAAAAATGTAAAGATACTAGACAAAGAAAACATTGAAAAGAAAAGATACACTATAGAAAGTTTAAGAATTCAACAAAAAAGGAAAAGGACGATGAATTTAAAAGAAGATACGGACAACATAAGCACTAATTATAAGTTAGCTATTGAGTAAAGCTGTGAAAAAGCTTTAAGCTGTAATTTGTGTTTATATAAAATGGAAAACCATGGCATTGTTAATTAAATTTTAAAAAATTAATATGTAAAATATAATAAGCAAATTATTGTAAGTTACCATTATAATAAGCGAAAATGTGCAATATAATTATCTTATGTTTTTAATTATTAAATAGATTTTCCAAAACCCTAGAAAAAGTCAACAAGTAATTGACGAATCGTCGGGAAAATGAAATAAAATAAATTGTTTTATTTATATAAGAACGTAGCCTCACTAGCTCATAACATTAATATATATAAAGAAATTTTAATTATGTATATAATTATCCCAAGCATTTATTTTTAGAGTTTTATTTCAAAGGTGAAATCTTTCCCAGCCCTTGCCAGAGCGACCCCGCCAAAATACAGTTTTTATACCCTCCAAAGAGAATTGAACCCCATAAAGTATATATATTCTTGATCAGTGATGAAGTCTAAGACGGTCTAGCAATGCCCATACGTTCCTCTGTGGAAAACATGATATTGTATATTTTTGAACCCCGCCCCCTTTAGTGGGCGTTGACGTACGATATTATATAAAGGAACTCTGTCCCACCAAGTTAAACATTTTAAATTCACTTACTAAATATTTGGAGGGTATTTAAGATTCGACCCGGTCGAATATAACGTTTTTACTTGTTAATATCTGAGTCAGGGGCAGTGATGCAATATCAAGTTTGTTAATTCTATGTCTGTGAGAGGTAGGGAAAACAATTTCAAAGTTATAAAACGGTTGACTTTCTTCATTTGAAATGAATATATGATTCTTGAAGGCGTTTATGGGAGCATCAGTATATTGTGTTAAATTTTTGAATGAATTTTCATCACTGTTTAGAGTTGCATTTAGCGTGTTTATAGGAGTGTTCTCATGCGAAGGTCCGGATAAAGCGTCGGCAACTACATTAGTGCTCCCTGGTTTGTATTCCAGTTCATAATTGAAATCCTCGAGAAATGCTTTCCATCTTTTAAGTTTCTGATTCGAATTTTTGTTATTTAAAACGTAAATCAGAGGACGATGGTCTGTAAATATATTTAACTTTACAGAGCCATAAAGGTAGTTTCTTAGCGACTTTAACGGCCATACGATAACAAGCAATTCCATTTCGTTTGTGGCGTAATGCTCTTCTAATTTGCTAAGGGTTCTTGATAGAAATACAGTATGTCTATTTTCTTGGGACAGCACTGCTCCCAGTGCATAGTTTGAGGCGACTGTCGTGTGGGTAAATTCTTTATTAAAGTCTGGATACGCTAACATAACATCGTCAGATGTCAATATAGTCTTTAGTTTTATAAATGCGTCTCTTGCTTCTTGCTCTAAATCAATTGTTATCTCTTTTGACATATATTTAGACGAGCGTCCTGCCTCCCCTCTCAAAAGCACTGTCAGGGTCTTTGCAATTTTAGCATAATAAAGCGTTTATAATAGTTTGACAGTCCCAAAAATGATCTTAGATCTTTTTGGCTGTTGGGAAATTTAGGATTGCTTCTACTTTTATGGGGTTGGTTTTTATTCCGCCATCTGAAATGACGAATCTCAAAAATTTCACTGCTCTTTTTAAGAACTCACATTTATCTATCTGAACTTTCATGTTTGAAAGTTTGAGAGTTCCGAAAATGGTATCTATATTTCTATAATGGTCTTCTTCACTTTTGGACAATATTATGATATCGTCCATGTAGACAAAACTAATTTTTCAGCAACTACGGCATACGTGGTATACGTGAGATTTTCATTTAGCTTACTAAACAAGGATTTATGACATCCAATAACTTCTTGTAGTTTGTCTTTCTGTTTTTGCCAATGTAACGACACGTTTTCCCGCTGGTTGCTGGGATAGACTCAGCGGGTTCCAGGGTCGTGGGTTTGCTTAGTGAAAAATAATATACACTCTTTTTCCTTCACGTTATAATCTTTATTGCTTATTCTTTTAGAGAGGGGGGAACGGCTCGAAGTAACGCCGACTGTTGTGGCCAACTTGGTTGGTGACGGTCGCTCGTTGGGCGATCCGTGGAGGCTCGGCCGGCTGGCTGGCACTGGTACTGAGGACGGTAGAAGTCGCCTGGTGCAGGTGATAAGTCGCCTGATGTAGGTTATAGAAGTCACCTGATGTAGCTGTTAGAAGTCGCCTGATGTAGGTGATAGAAGTCGCCTGATGTAGGTGATAGAAGTCACCTGATGTAGGTGATAGAAGTCGCCTGATGTAGGTGATAGAAGTCGCCTGATGTAGGTGATAGAAGTCGCCTGATGTAGGTGATAGAAGTCGCCTGATGTAGCTGTTAGAAGTCGCCTGATGTAGGTGATAGAAGTCGCCTGATGTAGCTGTTAGAAGTCGCCTGATGTAGGTGATAGAAGTCGCCTGATGTAGCTGATAGACGTCGCCTGGTGTAAGTCGCCTGTTGGAGGTGATAGACGCATGTAGGAACAAACTCCCGTACAGGTGTATCACGCACTCTAGGGGCGATCCAGACAATTGGTAGTATCAGCCGTAGGAACAAACTCCCGTACAGGCCTGTGATTATGCAGGCGGCACTGATAGCGGCAGAACGGTGAGAGCCGGTATAGGATGCGGCTCGGCTGGCGGAAGCACCTGTAGGAACAAACTCCCGTACAGGCCTGTGATGATGCAGGCGGCACTGACAGCGGCAGAACGGTGAGAGCCGGTGTAGGATGCGGCTAGGCTGGCCGAAGCACCTGTAGGAACAAACTCCCGTACAGGCCTGTGATGATGCAGGCGGCACTGACAGCGGCAAAACGGTGAGAGCCGGTATAGGATGCGGCTAGGCTGGCAGCAGCACCTGTAGGAACAAACTCCCGTACAGTCTTGGTACAGCCAAGACAACCCGTAAACGCCGAAAAACGGAAAGGTTCTTCCAAATGTCGGCGCAAGAGAAAAAAATACCGAGGACACCCGCAACCACCTCACCGACTGAAAAACCAGACCAGGCGACAATACCACCCCAAGCGGACCTGACACGGATACCACCTGCCGAAGAAGTCATCGTGTTGGACAGTGATTCCGACAATGTCCCCCCTAGTCGTCCGGTAAGTGTGCAGGAAAATGGCGTAGAGTGGGGTAACGAGACCTACGACCCATCACTGATGCAGGACGCGGTGTTAGACGAGATCTACCGCACTTTCTTTGGTTTCGAAGATACGACACTCATGCCACGACCGCGATCCCCACCATCTCCGGGTCCTGCCAGCTCACCATCATCCCTGGATTGGGAGAACGACAACTTTCGACCACCTACGCCACCAAGAAAGCAAGGGCTGGGCTCGGTAGCGATAAAGGACAGCCAATACCGCCACATGGGATTCCGCTGCTACGAGAGAACATGCACTATACGGCTGCTGATTCCTGAAAAGCATCCCACGCCTGAGATTGAGGGCCCGACACAGAACGAGCCGTGGGCCCAGAGAGAGTGCGAAGGACCCCGGTCATTCACCCCCACCACCAATAGTAGTCAGCTCACAACCCCGTTGACCCCGGGTCGGGGTTGGGTCCAGGCATAGCTCGGAAATGATAGTCCAACCACGAGTAATTGGCCATCCGAACGGGCAAGTACCCCAGAAACCCCACCAACTCCGGCCACACCAGACCCCACGGTATCATCCATCACATCCTCCCCCTCGACATCCACCGCCTCATCCTCATCACCAGCGACCACATCAACACCACAGGCATCCCCCGCGGACTCAACTCCAAAATCACCCGCTGCGGCCCCATCATCCAGTACACCCCACACGCCAACCCGACAAATCGCTAGGGTATCACCCACCATACATTCGCCGTCTCCAAAGCGCTTCCACACCCCGCCACTGCCTGTCGACTCGCGCGAGATATCCATGGCTCAAGCCCCAGAAGGCCTGCGCCACGAAATTGATAAGAGGTTTGCTTCGACCCCGGCGCAACGACGCGTTAGAACAATAATTGAGGTGCAGGGTCAGAAGTACCGAGTCAGCGTGCTGCGAAATGGACCGATCCGGATTCAGTGGCTGCGCCCACCGAACAACCGTTGAGGAGAGGGGATAGTGTAACGGGGGAAAGTTGTATGCGCGTTTTCCCCCCCACATTTATAACTTGAATTAGATTTATATTAAATTTATGTAACTTCAATTATATTTTTATGTTCCTATTTTCTTTATCTGAACGAAGTTACAGTGAATTACTTTTTATACCGTATTTTTACTTTGAATGAGTCATTTTGTTACTTATGTTATATTGAATACCATTTTGTTTTATTATTATTCCCTTAAGAAAACCAGATGTTTACTTTATTGTTTTACATAGTAAGTTACAAATTATGAATTGAATTAACGACTAGTAACGGCTAAAAGTAACGCCCTCTGCATGTGAAACAGGAGACTGTCACCACAGCACAGCTGTAATCACCGCACAGCTGTGATCACAACACAGCTGCGATCACATCACAATACCCACCACTAGTGTTATACCACACTGTGTGAATGTGTGTATGCCCACGATTGAGGGTATAAAAGACAGCACAAAATGTACAAGCAGGCAGTCTGCTGGCAGTTCGCTTGGCGGTAAGAACTACTTTGGTTGCGCGAGTTATAGCCTACCAAACTGTTTATTATCTTCTAAACGGACTTTCCAAAACAATCCAAGGAGCTTGTTCTTGCATTGTTTCCAGACTCCTCCACTGGTGCACTTCCTCCACCGCCAGTCCTACACGAAGAGAGCATTAGGCCTGTACGGGAGTTTGTTCCTACAGGTGCTTCTGCCAGCCTAGCCGCATCCTATACCGGCTCTCACCGTTCTGCCGCTGTCAGTGCCGCCTGCATCATCACAGGCCTGTACGGGAGTTTGTTCCTACAGGTGCTGCTGCCAGCCTAGCCGCATCCTATACCGGCTCTCACCGTTCTGCCGCTGTCAGTGCCGCCTGCATCATCACAGGCCTGTACGGGAGTTCGTTCCTACAGGTGCTTCCGCCAGCCGAGCCGCATCCTATACCGGCTCTCACCGTTCTGCCGCTATCAGTGCCGCCTGCATAATCACAGGCCTGTACGGGAGTTTGTTTCTACGGCTGATACTACCAATTGTCTGGATCGCCCCTTGAGTGCGTGATACACCTGTACGGGAGTTTGTTCCTACAGGCGTCTATCACCTCCAACAGGCGACTTACACCAGGCGACGTGTAACGACACGTTTCCGCTCTTAGCTGGGGTAAGGCTCAGCGGCGTCCAGGGTCGTACTATAATTTATTGTTTTGCAGGACCAGAGGCAAAAAAAAACACTTCACTATAATTTTCGCTGACTTATTTATTTAACCCAAAATATGGTGGTGGTTCCAGCGGTGGTCGGCAGCGGCGTGGAATTTACCGAGCGTCGAAATGTCGACGTAAAGGGGCCCGGCTGGCTTGCGAGTGTTGAGAGCGAACCTGACAAAACTTTCACCTTTCTGTCAGCTCGGTTCTCCACAATCGTCAACGGTGACTCAGCTAGGGGCGACGGGCTACTTACAAACGGACAGGCGAGTAACGAGAGCACCCAGGCAAAACTTTCACCTTTCTGTCTGAGCGGTTCTTGCCAATCGTCGTCTACGCGGCGGTCTTGCTTCTGAACGGCACTTCCCGTCACAATACGCGTACGGTGTGTGCGGAACGAACGTACCACCCGACAAAACTTTCACCTTTCTGTCGATAGTAGTTCACCCCGTACTCACGTTTAAGGTTTCAGCGTACCACTGTACTGGAGTTGGTATCCCAGGTCGAACTTTCACTTTTCAGATGGGACACAAACTCCGATGTGGTTTTCTCCTTACTGAAACCCACCGAGTTAATTTATAAGAAGCAAAGACTAAATAATTAAATCGACTTACCTTCACGCCGGCTGCACAGGAACTCCCCGTTCTTTGCAAAATGTTCTGCCTTTTATAGTCGAGCTCAGTAGGTACACATGAATATTTTCATGCATGTATGTGAGCTTTACAATATGAAAATATTCTTAACAACTACAACAATGTTCATAAGGAACCGTTGTTATATATACAATTATCAACTTAAACATACAGACAAATTCTTCCTCTGTTACTATACCATATTACTGTTACTATACCATATTACGTACATATGTAGGCTGGCTGTCCACAAATTTACGCGAGTAGGTATGTTTGCATGTGCTTTTGCACAGGCCGCAGTTTAGCATTGATTTTGGTTTTCTTTTACACTAGTCAGTTATACATGGTTTGTGTATACTGAAGAAAACCAAAAACAATAACAATTGAGACGACGCGAACGTAAATATACATCCATATGTACGTACATATACATATATGCGTGTAGGTCTGTTTGCATGTGCTTTTGCACACGCAGTAGCTTAGCATTGAGTTTGGTTTTCTTTTACTCTAGTCAGTTATACATGGTTTGTGTATACTGAAGAAAACCAAAAACAATAACCAGCAGAACTTGTCATTAGCAAAAACCTATGTGCTACTCAGCGATGCGCTGTTAAAACGTATTATGTCCATAAACAACTAAGGTGCGATTTGACAAGCGAAAATAATTCTAATTCAATACGAAATAATATACAACATAAAATTCACAATGCATTAGGATAAAACTATGATTAAGTGCTGCTGATGGGCGCAAAAACAAGCCTTGCGACTTTTGCTGGTCACATTATTCCTCCTCCTGGGGGGATGAAGCGTCAGGGTGTAGTTGCCATACACGGACTACCCCGGCACGGGAGATAGCTGTGCGGAAGGTGCGTCCGCCGCTATGTGACAAGTAACGGGATTGTTGGCGTTTTGGCCGCGTTTGTAACTTCTCCCTTATAAACTGGGCCACCTCGGCGGGCACGCGATCCCATGGTATTTCCCTAGCGGCGGCGGGCTGGAACGGCCTTGGTGCTGCGGCTGCTTGGTTTTTTACTTCCGGCTCTACTGGAGCCTCGACATCGTAGCGAGGAAACGTCTCGAGCTCTCCTTCGGCGTGGAGCGAGATCGTGTCGCTGATGGTGAGCGGCGGTGAGTGGACGTGCCGTAATGGGCTGAACCAGTCGCGCCCGGGGCTGTTGGGTGGTCGAGCGGCTGGACTGTCGCGGTTGGTTAGCGGTGGTGAGTGGATGTGCTGCAACGGGCTGAACCATTTCCGCCCGGGGGTGTTGGGTGGTCGAGCGGCGGGGCTGTCGCGGGTGGTTAGCGGTGGTGAGTGGATGTGCTGCAACGGGCTGAACCATTTCCGCCCGGGGGTGTTGGGTAGTCGAGCGGCTGGGCTGTCGCGGATGGTGAGCGGTGTTGAGTGGCCGTGCCGTAATGGGCTGAACCAGTCGCGCTCAAGTGTGTTGGGTAGTCGAGCGGCTGGACTGTCCCTTACTGAGGCTGGTAGCACGGGCGGGGTCCTCGAGCAACGCACTTGGTGCCGACCTTGATGTGGCCGTGGTGTGATGGCGGCCGTAGGCGCGATGCTCTGGCGCGGAAGCGCTGGATGTCGTTTGGTTCCAGCGACTAGGAAGCGCACTCGTATCCGTCGCTCGTAGCACAGATGACCCATATACGGGTATTGCGTATCGGATACGTCAACCAATCCTAGCCCTTTTCGACGGGGTGGTGTCGGTGCATGGTTGCTGTCACTTTCCTCCCCGTATGGGGAGTTTGGCGATGACGGTGACGTTGGGCGCACATCGACAGTTCTATCCGACTGCCCATATAGTTGGCGACGGAGTTCTTTGACCAGCTCTGGGCCACAGTCGAGGCTGTCGTCTTGGATAAGGAAGTCCTCTAGTGATTCTGGAGAGGATTCTCGGATCCTCCATGGTGTCTGAGGTCTCGGCGGTGTGGGGTACATGCTCGGAGGTGGTGGTGGCACGTCGTCCTCCAGTAGCGGCGGCGGTGGAGGGGGCACCTCCTCCTCCAGGGTTGGTGGTTGCGGTGTCGCGCCTGCCGGTTTTCTCGTATTACCGGAGTGATTTACCCTGGGCGGCGGACGTGGACGGCTCGGCTGAGTTCGGCGTGGCTGGAACATGCCGTAGTCCCCTCTGTTTGGCTGCGGTTTTTTCTGGTGTGGGTGGTGTGTTGTACCGGCATGCGTCATGCTAGGAGGGGTCTTGGTTGAGGGTGGTGTCTTGGGACGGGGTGCCTTGGGTGCGCTTGGTTGGGTGGTCACCCGAAAGTTGTTGGCTGTTGGCCTCTTTGGTATTGGTTTGCCATTTCTACCCCGGCTTTGGGCAGGGGTCTCATGCTCGTCTAGAAAAATGGTTTTCTTTACCTTGGCTTGTTCTCGTGCCATGCCCAGCTTAAACTTCTGGCGGGCCTCTTCAAATCTTTTCTCCGGGTTCATCATGCGTTGGGTTTGGTTTTTCCGTCGAATCTATAAATAAAAGAGAGGAGGGAGACCTGGTTAGTTTTGAGGGGCGACGTATGGCTTCAAGTCGCTCAAGTGTGCGGTGCGTGTCTTCTGGGTGGCTATATCGGAAACTTCGACGATGACGGGCGACACGAAACCCCGAATAATGAATGGTCCCCCATATTTTGGGGCTAGCTTCGCTGTGAAGTTTTCTACTGCTCGCGAAAGAGGGTGCTGTCGCACGAGGACTTGTTCGCCCACTTGCGGCTGCCACTGGCGGCGTCGTAAATTGTAATAATGTTGTTGTCGCTGGGATGCTTTATTTAAATTTGAGCGCACGATGTGAAATATTTCTTGAAGCTTCTTTGCACGATCATCGGGTAGGAGGACCTTGGCTCCCGTTCCGATTGTTACGTGGTCGTACACGGCATTCGGTAGTCTGGGTTCCCTACCTTGAGTTAGGTAGGCGGGCGAGTAGCCAGACGATTCCGATATGGCGGTGTTCATGGCCAACATGATTTCCGGAAGGAATTCATCCCAGCGGTTGTGATCGGAGCCGGAGAATTTAGCAATCATCTGTTTGATGGTGCGGTTTGCTCGTTCCGTGGGATTCTCCTGTGGCGTGTATGGAGCGGTGAACTGCTGTTTTACACCTATGTCAGCCAGATATTTCTTGAGTGAGGATGACGTAAACTGGCTTCCATTGTCAGTACGAAATATTTTGGGCACCCCATACCGGGCCACGATGCGTTCGCGGAACGCTTTGATGACTCCTTCTGCTGTGGCTCGACGTGCAGGTACTAGCTCGCACCATTTCGAAAAATTATCAAAGAATACTAGGAGTACCGTATTCCCATGACGTGTTCGGGGCAACGGCCCGACGTAATCGGCACAAACCGTGGCCCAAGGCTCGTCGGGAATTCTCGTCAGCATTTGCCCTGCTGGTTTTCTCTGCTCGATCTTGTATCGTTGACATGTGTCACACTGTTGGACATAGCGGGTTACGTCTCGTGACATTTTAGGCCAGTAATACCTACTCGCGATTCGTTGGATCGTTTTGCGGATGCCAAAATGACCGCCAGTTGGCTGGTCATGTGCTTCCTTGAAAATCTGGAGTCTTAACGGGGTGCCAATACACAACTTCCAGGGTGTACTTTCTTCGGAATCTCCCTTGGTGAAGTGTCGGTAGAGTTGTCCGTGGACGATGGCGTAGTCGCTAAATTTCGCAGGGTCTGTTTTTACGCCGTTTGTGAGTTTTTCCAACCATGGACACGAATCGGCGGCGTTTGCATGTGATATGTGGGCCAGTTCTACTGGCTGGCGAGATAAAGCATCTGCCACGGTGTTGTTTTTCTTTTTCACAAGCGTAATCGGGAAACTGTAGGGGCTGTGAGAGGGTTCTATGCAACCCTGTTGGATCAACTTATCAACTTCTTGGTCAATGATGGCCTGCATGGCTGGGTTCCGGGGGCTGTACCTAATCTTAATAGGGCGGTCATCCTTCATGACAATTTTGTGGCTGGTGACATTGGATAACCCCTTAATATCGCTGAATTTTGCCAATTCCTTTTGCAAAAATTTGCTGACTCTCTGGCTCTCACTGTCAGTATGATGGCTGGGTCGCCATTTATCTGAAAATGGAGTATGGGGTTCATTATTTCTTACCTGAGCGAAGTGGTTGCCTGGGCACGATGTATCGGGCCTGTCAGCGCTGCTACGGGCCGTTAATCCGGCACAGCTGATGGTAGTATCAAAGATCTGGAGGAAATCGAGCCCTAGGATGATGTCTTCAGTGGCCTTTTCCATTACTAAGAACTCGCAGTTGGCTGTCTTCCTGCCCAGGGTCACTTCGATGCTCAGGGCTCGGTAGATGCTTGACTTGGAGCCGTCGGCCAATGTCACGTCCACCTGAGTGTGCTGATACATTGGTCGGGGGATAAGTTTGCGGACGAGTTGTGGATGGATGAAACTTCTCGTTGCCCCGGTGTCCAGTGTCGTAGCGACTAGTTGGTTTCCGATCCGTACCATCGCTCGCACTTTGTTGTCTTCCCACACAATTTCCGTCTGGTTTGCGTGTTTCTTCTTGCTCACTGGTTCTCTGGGTTGCCGACGGGCACGCACTCGAGAGGTAGATTTTTCTACCATCAATCGGTGGTGCTCTCCTCTACCGTGGTTGGAGGTGGTAGGGATACTTTCCAGATCGTCGGCCAAATCGATGAGGTCTTCCAATGAAGCGAAATCCCGGCGGCGAATATACCACTGGTAATCGGGTAGCGCATTTCGGAAAATACGCTCTAGCTTTTGTTCCTCGGACATGGTGGCGTGACGCATGAGGGTCTGTAGCGCCAAAACATAATCCTTGAACGGTTCGCGGGCACGTTGCGTGCGCTTACGGATTTCATCGTCCAATTTCTCGAAATAGCGGGATGGCAGGAAAAACTTTAGAAAATCGGCTTTAAAGGCTGGCCACTGCTGCCAATCTTTATTGTTGTTGCGGTACCACACCAGGGCCTTATCCCGGAAACATTCGGCCAGAACCCTCATGACATCGACTAAATTCACCCCGTACATACCTGCTAGTTCTTCCGCTCTTTCGATAAAACCCAACGGGTCTTTACCGCCATCGTATTTGAGGTTCCACTTTCTCACTATTTCGATCACCAGAATACGGGTGTTTGCTTCCGATTCCGGGGCTGGTGCTGTCTTCTCACCCGGGGGCGCTGGTGTCGCCCAAACTGAGGTTGGTGGGTTGAGGTTGGTTGCTGGAGCGGCTCCTTCGTGCTGGGATTGGAGGGCCAGTAATTTTTCGGTGATTACCCCGTCGTGATCGGCACCGATGAAATTGCTGAAACGCTTCCGCAGCTCTTCGACACTTCCGGTGTTGGTTTGCTGAAAATGGGCCAGGTACGTGGAAAGCTCATCCTTCTTGAGCGTATACACCCACGACGTTTTCAGCATTTTCACTTTGATTTATTTTTATCAACTTTTTTTTTATTTTTTTCCCGCTGGATTTAAAAAAAAGTGCACAATTTTTCTTTTCAGGTCGTTCTTCACCACAGAAATTTTATATATATTTTTTTCTTATTTATTTACTTGTAATGTTTGTGTTTTAGTTTATTTCTCTTTTTGTCTTTATTTATTTCAAAAAAAGTTCGCACAGTTTCAGGTATTTAGCAAAATTGTTTTTGTAATTTAATTTAACAAGTTTTTTTTATTTATTTCAGCACAAAAATACGGTTTTATTATTTTCTCTCCAAAAAAAAAATCCTCAGGTCCCTGCTCGGGCGCCATTGTAACGACACGTTTCCGCTCTTAGCTGGGGTAAGGCTCAGCGGCGTCCAGGGTCGTACTATAATTTATTGTTTTGCAGGACCAGAGGCAAAAAAAAACACTTCACTATAATTTTCGCTGACTTATTTATTTAACCCAAAATATGGTGGTGGTTCCAGCGGTGGTCGGCAGCGGCGTGGAATTTACCGAGCGTCGAAATGTCGACGTAAAGGGGCCCGGCTGGCTTGCGAGTGTTGAGAGCGAACCTGACAAAACTTTCACCTTTCTGTCAGCTCGGTTCTCCACAATCGTCAACGGTGACTCAGCTAGGGGCGACGGGCTACTTACAAACGGACAGGCGAGTAACGAGAGCACCCAGGCAAAACTTTCACCTTTCTGTCTGAGCGGTTCTTGCCAATCGTCGTCTACGCGGCGGTCTTGCTTCTGAACGGCACTTCCCGTCACAATACGCGTACGGTGTGTGCGGAACGAACGTACCACCCGACAAAACTTTCACCTTTCTGTCGATAGTAGTTCACCCCGTACTCACGTTTAAGGTTTCAGCGTACCACTGTACTGGAGTTGGTATCCCAGGTCGAACTTTCACTTTTCAGATGGGACACAAACTCCGATGTGGTTTTCTCCTTACTGAAACCCACCGAGTTAATTTATAAGAAGCAAAGACTAAATAATTAAATCGACTTACCTTCACGCCGGCTGCACAGGAACTCCCCGTTCTTTGCAAAATGTTCTGCCTTTTATAGTCGAGCTCAGTAGGTACACATGAATATTTTCATGCATGTATGTGAGCTTTACAATATGAAAATATTCTTAACAACTACAACAATGTTCATAAGGAACCGTTGTTATATATACAATTATCAACTTAAACATACAGACAAATTCTTCCTCTGTTACTATACCATATTACTGTTACTATACCATATTACGTACATATGTAGGCTGGCTGTCCACAAATTTACGCGAGTAGGTATGTTTGCATGTGCTTTTGCACAGGCCGCAGTTTAGCATTGATTTTGGTTTTCTTTTACACTAGTCAGTTATACATGGTTTGTGTATACTGAAGAAAACCAAAAACAATAACAATTGAGACGACGCGAACGTAAATATACATCCATATGTACGTACATATACATATATGCGTGTAGGTCTGTTTGCATGTGCTTTTGCACACGCAGTAGCTTAGCATTGAGTTTGGTTTTCTTTTACTCTAGTCAGTTATACATGGTTTGTGTATACTGAAGAAAACCAAAAACAATAACCAGCAGAACTTGTCATTAGCAAAAACCTATGTGCTACTCAGCGATGCGCTGTTAAAACGTATTATGTCCATAAACAACTAAGGTGCGATTTGACAAGCGAAAATAATTCTAATTCAATACGAAATAATATACAACATAAAATTCACAATGCATTAGGATAAAACTATGATTAAGTGCTGCTGATGGGCGCAAAAACAAGCCTTGCGACTTTTGCTGGTCACAGACGTCTATCAGCTACATCAGGCGACTTCTATCACCTACATCAGGCGACTTCTAACAGCTACATCAGGCGACTTCTATCACCTACATCAGGCGACTTCTATCACCTACATCAGGCGACTTCTATCACCTACATCAGGCGACTTCTATCACCTACATCAGGCGACTTCTATCACCTACATCAGGCGACTTCTATCACCTACATCAGGCGACTTCTAACAGCTACATCAGGTGACTTCTATCACCTACATCAGGCGACTTATCACCTGCACCAGGCGACTTCTACCGTCCTCAGTACCAGTGCCAGCCAGCCGGCCGAGCCTCCACGGATCGCCCAACGAGCGACCGTCACCAACCAAGTTGGCCACAACAGTCGGCGTTACTTCGAGCCGTTCCCCCCTCTCTAAAATAATAAGCAATAAAGATTATAACGTGAAGGAAAAAGAGTGTATCTTATTTTTCACTAAGCAAACCCACGACCCTGGAACCCGCTGAGTCTATCCCAGCAACCAGCGGGAAAACGTGTCGTTACATTGGCGCCCGAGCAGGGACTATTTTGTCCAAAATAAAGACGTGAAGTCTATATAAAAGAATTTTTTTTTTTAAAATCAAAATCAAGCGATGCTGAAAACTACCTGGGTCTACTCCCTTAAAAAGGAAGAACTGATAACCTACTTATTGGAATTCAATCAAACCGCGACGGGAACGGTAGAGGAGCTGCGGAAAAGGTTTGCAAAATTTTTAACAACAGAACATGAGGCCGAAACGCTGGACAGACTACTAACTCTTCAAGCCCAACACGAAAAGATTCTGCTAAAATCGCCTAGTGCTGGTTTATCCGGGCTTACCGTGGACAGTGAGCCACCCAAAACCCCACTGATGGCCGAGAGTACCAACCAGCAGTCATCCCACATGAGTAGCGAGAATCGAGTGCTAATAATCGATCTAGTACGGAAATGGGGTGTTAAGTACGATGGTGGTAAGGACCCTCTAGGGTTCATCGAGCGTGTAGAAGATTTGGCAGGGATGTACCAAATAGCACTGAACGATGTCCTGACGGTCCTGACAGAGTTTTTCCGAGACAAAGCGCTTAGTTGGTTGCGTAACAACCATAAACAATGGCAAAGGTGGCCAGCATTCAAAAAGGATTTTTGCAACTTCTTTCTACCCCCGCGATACTTCGAGAAATTGCAAGATCTGATGAGACACACAGAGCTGGATACCGCACAAAAGGTAGAAAGGATATACAGGAATGCATTACCAGAGTATCAGTGGTACATTCGCAGGCGAGACTTCGAGTCACTAGAGGAGCTTATCCAATTAGCAGCCGACTTGGAGACAATACCAACCAATTCCCACCCAACACGAGGAGAGCACCATCGTATGGTATCCACAGGGCTTGCAATGCCAGTGGGCGCTCGTCGAAACAAACCCGGTGCAAACGCCAACCGGACGTATCTAGCTTGGGGACACGACAAGCTAAAAGCCAGAGTATTGATCGAAGGTAAACCGGTCACCGCTATCGTGGACACCGGTGCTACCCGAAGTTTCATCACGCCAAAACTCGTGGAAAAGCTAACCGCGCCGCCTCCGTACCGGTCCGTCGAGGTCGATGTTGTTCTCGCCGACGGCTCGAAGATCATTATCACGCAGGCCGTGAACTACCGCCTCCATTTAGGCAAAAGGACCGCGGAGCACGAATTTCTCGTCCTGACGTCAGCAACGGAAGACGTCATTCTGGGGATCGATTTCCTGAGAAGCTTTAACACCACCATCACCTGTGTAGGAGTAGCCGCCCATTCTGGAAGAGAAAACGACAGCAAGGGAAGCCGAGTGGAGCAAGTGAACCAGGTAAGCAAGAAGCCGCGAAAATCAAAATGTCATATTTTTACCGTGCGAACTTCGCAAGAAGGGCTCGAACAAAGGAGGATAGCTCGATTTTTAGCCACCGAACTACCGAAGTTTGAAGCCATCACAGCGCTGTCCACGGCTGCCTCGCATAAAATTGTAATGAAGGACGACCGCCGCATAAAGCTAAGGTACGGCCAACGGAACCCAGCCATGCAAGCTATTATTGATGGAGAAGTAAATAAGCTGCTAGAGCGTGGATGCATCGAGCCATCACACAGTCCTTATAGCTTCCCTATTACACTGGTTAAGAAGAAGAATGGAGAATGGAGAACCTGCATGGATTTCAGGCAACTAAACGCCAGATCGGTCCCAGACGCTTACCCGCTACCACGAATAGACGCGATCCTTAATCGTCTGCGGGATGCCAAATTTATTAGCAGTCTAGACCTCAAGGATGGTTACTGGCAAATCCCCATGGCGGAAGAAAGTAAGAAATATACCGCCTTCGCAGTCAGTGGGAGAGGATTATACCAATGGCGAGTCATGCCGTTCGGCCTGCACTCAGCCCCGGCCACGTTCCAACGTGCCCTAGACCGGGTTATCGGGCCGGAGATGGAGCCCCATGCGTTCGCATACCTCGACGACATCATTGTCATAGGCAAGACCCTGGATGAACACATCAGAAATCTCAAAGAAGTGTTCCGAAGGCTGCGAGCGGCCAACTTGCGTATCAATGTCGACAAATGCGAATTTTTCAAGCAGGAAACGAAGTACCTGGGGCATGTGGTGACACAGGAGGGCATCAAAACGGATCCTGATAAAGTGGCAGCCATGGCGCAGATGCGGCCACCTACTAATGTCAAGGAGACACGGCAATTCCTGGGTGTCACTTCCTGGTATCGACGGTTTGTCCCGAACTTCACCGAAATCGCGCAACCACTAACCCAGCTATTAAAAAAGGGCCGTCACTGGAAGTGGGGGACGGAACAGCAGCACGCTTTCGAAACACTCAAGGAACAACTCACCCATGCACCCGTGTTAGCTTGCCCCGACTTTACGCAAGAATTTGTGCTGCAAACGGATGCCAGTGCCTTTGGACTCGGTGCCGTGTTGACACAGGAGGTAAACGGCGCTGAACACGTTATTGCATACGCCAGTCGCCGCCTGACAGGAGCCGAGAAGAACTATTCAGCCACCGAAAAGGAGTGTCTCGCTATTGTCTGGGGTATCCGAAAACTACGACACTATCTGGAGGGCTATGAGTTCCGGGTCATCACCGAGCACCTCGCGTTGAAGTGGTTGAATTCCATCGAAAATCCCACGGGAAGACTGGCGCGATGGGCCCTTGAATTACTACAATATAAGTTCTCCGTACACTATAGAAAGGGCAAACAAAACGTGGTGGCGGATGCCCTTTCACGGCAACCCAGAGAAGACCTGACCTATTTGAGTGCGCACACTTCAGTCGGGTGTAAGTGGCTGGAAGGGAAGATAGCCGCAGTTCGCCAGCACCCGGAGAAGTGGCCAGACTATTCCATCATTAACCAGCAACTCTACCGCAACCTGGGACGAGAAATCAATGAGGAAGACAGTACACCGTGGAAGCTCTGTGTAGCCACTCCCCTAAGGCTACAGGTATTACGGGAGGCACACGACAATATCGCCGGAGGGCATCTAGGAGTCCGTAAGACCTTACACAAGATTAATAGCCGATACTATTGGCCAGGTATGACGCGAGACGTTGGGCGATATGTTCGCGGCTGCGAATTATGCCAAAAACATAAGGTGTCACAACAAAAACCGGCCGGCGAGATGCTCACCAAGATCCCCGAAGAGCCTTGGGCGCGCGTGTGTGCTGACTTTGTAGGACCACTACCTCGAAGCAATCGTGGCCATACCGTGCTGCTAGTGCTGTTCGACAACTTTTCGAAGTGGTGTGAGCTGGTCCCGTTACGAAGAGCTACGGCTGGTGGAGCGGTCCGGGCACTACGAGAAAGAATTATCGGTCGCTATGGCGTCCCAAAGGTAGTTCTCACCGATAATGGCACCCAGTTCACATCACACGTGTTTCGAAACTATCTCAAGGAACAGGGAGTGAAGCAGCAGTTTACCGCGCCATATACTCCGCAAGAGAACCCAACGGAAAGGGCAAATCGCACCATCAAGACCATCATGGCTCAGTTTTCCGAGAAAAACCACACAACCTGGGACGAATTGCTCCTCGAAATGATGCTAGCCATCAACACTAGTAAGTCGGAGTCGACGGGATATACACCGGCCTACCTGACTCAGGGCAGAGAACCCCGACTGCCAAAAGCGCTTTACGACAGAGTAACAACCCGTACGGGTGCCAGACAGCTGACGCCAGAGAAGAGATCCCAAGAACTGCAGGAGGTCTTTCAGATCGTCCACAAGAACTTACAGCGGGCCGCACGACAGCAAACCCACTATTACAACTTACGCCGACGCCAGTGGCAGCTGAAAATCGATGACCAGGTGTGGGTTAGGCAACACCCGTTATCAAAGGCGGTGGACAGTTTCGCCGCCAAGCTCGCCCCAAAATACGGAGGCCCATATGTCGTCAGGAGATTTGTGTCCCCCGTCATAGTAGAAATCAGTAGAATAGATAATCGCGACATACGGACCGCGCATATTAGCGAACTCAAACCATATTATCTACCAACCAACTAACCGCGCATTTCATTCTTTCTTTGGTCCCCTAGATAATCACCCGAAACGTTCACCACAGGCGACGACCTATCATGAGCAGCGAGAGAGAGAAGTTTGAGGCTTCGAGAAGAAAATTTCGGCAGACCCTCGAGAGGGAGCAAGCAAAGGGGCGCCGGACGGTTTTCTTGGAAGACGATGACATTCCCAGCACCAGCCGAGGACGTCGGAGTGCAACCGGCCACCGCGATCCGACCAACCTCCACTCACCCCCACGGCGAACCCGATGCGGTACAGCCAAGACAACCCGTAAACGCCGAAAAACGGAAAGGTTCTTCCAAATGTCGGCGCAAGAGAAAAAAATACCGAGGACACCCGCAACCACCTCACCGACTGAAAAACCAGAAAAGGCGACAATACCACCCCAAGCGGACCTGACACGGATACCACCTGCCGAAGAAGTCATCGTGTTGGACAGTGATTCCGACAATGTCCCCCCTAGTCGTCCGGTAAGTGTGCAGGAAAATGGCGTAGAGTGGGGTAACGAGACCTACGACCCATCACTGATGCAGGACGCGGTGTTAGACGAGATCTACCGCACTTTCTTTGGTTTCGAAGATACGACACTCATGCCACGACCGCGATCCCCACCATCTCCGGGTCCTGCCAGCTCACCATCATCCCTGGATTGGGAGAACGACAACTTTCGACCACCTACGCCACCAAGAAAGCAGGGGCTGGGCTCGGTAGCGATAAAGGACAGCCAATACCGCCACATGGGATTCCGCTGCTACGAGAGAACATGCACTATACGGCTGCTGATTCCTGAAAAGCAGCCCACGCCTGAGATTGAGGGCCCGACACAGAACGAGCCGTGAGCCCAGAGAGAGTGCGAAGGACCCCGGTCATTCACCCCCACCACCAATAGTAGTCAGCTCACAACCCCGTTGACCCCGGGTCGGGTTGGGTCCAGGCATAGCTCGGAAATGATAGTCCAACCACGAGTAATTGGCCATCCGAACGGGCAAGTACCCCAGAAACCCCACCAACTCCGGCCACACCAGACCCCACGGTATCATCCATCACATCCTCCCCCTCGACATCCACCGCCTCATCCTCATCACCAGCGACCACATCAACACCACAGGCATCCCCCGCGGACTCAACTCCAAAATCACCCGCTGCGGCCCCATCATCCAGTACACCCCACACGCCAACCCGACAAATCGCTAGGGTATCACCCACCATACATTCGCCGTCTCCAAAGCGCTTCCACACCCCGCCACTGCCTGTCGACTCGCGCGAGATATCCATGGCTCAAGCCCCAGAAGGCCTGCGCCACGAAATTGATAAGAGGTTTGCTTCGACCCCGGCGCAACGACGCGTTAGAACAATAATTGAGGTGCAGGGTCAGAAGTACCGAGTCAGCGTGCTGCGAAATGGACCGATCCGGATTCAGTGGCTGCGCCCACCGAACAACCGTTGAGGAGAGGGGATAGTGTAACGGGGGAAAGTTGTATGCGCGTTTTCCCCCCCACATTTATAACTTGAATTAGATTTATATTAAATTTATGTAACTTCAATTATATTTTTATGTTCCTATTTTCTTTATCTGAACGAAGTTACAGTGAATTACTTTTTATACCGTATTTTTACTTTGAATGAGTCATTTTGTTACTTATGTTATATTGAATACCATTTTGTTTTATTATTATTCCCTTAAGAAAACCAGATGTTTACTTTATTGTTTTACATAGTAAGTTACAAATTATGAATTGAATTAACGACTAGTAACGGCTAAAAGTAACGCCCTCTGCATGTGAAACAGGAGACTGTCACCACAGCACAGCTGTAATCACCGCACAGCTGTGATCACAACACAGCTGCGATCACATCACAATACCCACCACTAGTGTTATACCACACTGTGTGAATGTGTGTATGCCCACGATTGAGGGTATAAAAGACAGCACAAAATGTACAAGCAGGCAGTCTGCTGGCAGTTCGCTTGGCGGTAAGAACTACTTTGGTTGCGCGAGTTATAGCCTACCAAACTGTTTATTATCTTCTAAACGGACTTTCCAAAACAATCCAAGGAGCTTGTTCTTGCATTGTTTCCAGACTCCTCCACTGGTGCACTTCCTCCACCGCCAGTCCTACACGAAGAGAGCATTAGGCCTGTACGGGAGTTTGTTCCTACAGGTGCTTCTGCCAGCCTAGCCGCATCCTATACCGGCTCTCACCGTTCTGCCGCTGTCAGTGCCGCCTGCATCATCACAGGCCTGTACGGGAGTTTGTTCCTACAGGTGCTGCTGCCAGCCTAGCCGCATCCTATACCGGCTCTCACCGTTCTGCCGCTGTCAGTGCCGCCTGCATCATCACAGGCCTGTACGGGAGTTCGTTCCTACAGGTGCTTCCGCCAGCCGAGCCGCATCCTATACCGGCTCTCACCGTTCTGCCGCTATCAGTGCCGCCTGCATAATCACAGGCCTGTACGGGAGTTTGTTTCTACGGCTGATACTACCAATTGTCTGGATCGCCCCTTGAGTGCGTGATACACCTGTACGGGAGTTTGTTCCTACAGGCGTCTATCACCTCCAACAGGCGACTTACACCAGGCGACGTCTATCAGCTACATCAGGCGACTTCTATCACCTACATCAGGCGACTTCTAACAGCTACATCAGGCGACTTCTATCACCTACATCAGGCGACTTCTATCACCTACATCAGGCGACTTCTATCACCTACATCAGGCGACTTCTATCACCTACATCAGGCGACTTCTATCACCTACATCAGGCGACTTCTAACAGCTACATCAGGTGACTTCTATCACCTACATCAGGCGACTTATCACCTGCACCAGGCGACTTCTACCGTCCTCAGTACCAGTGCCAGCCAGCCGGCCGAGCCTCCACGGATCGCCCAACGAGCGACCGTCACCAACCAAGTTGGCCACAACAGTCGGCGTTACTTCGAGCCGTTCCCCCCTCTCTAAAATAATAAGCAATAAAGATTATAACGTGAAGGAAAAAGAGTGTATCTTATTTTTCACTAAGCAAACCCACGACCCTGGAACCCGCTGAGTCTATCCCAGCAACCAGCGGGAAAACGTGTCGTTACATGGTCTGCCCTGATATTAGTGTTGCTTACTGATTGCCAAATCTTCTGTTTTATTCGAACTTTTAGATTTTATTGATCAGCATTGCTGATAGTTCCTTTAAACTATCATTTCCTAAGATACCATGGGAAGTATTTAACGTTGGTAATAAAAGAAATTTTATATTGCCAGTGTCTTTGCCGAACAAATGAATGAATGTGGGGTAGGTGATTTTGTTATTTCCACCTACTGAGTTTGCGAAAAACCAATTTTGGTTTGGCAAAGAATTTCGTACGAGGCTAGGCAAAATGTAATTTTTGTTTGAACCAGTGGCGATAAGAATGTTTAAAATTTGTCCTGTATTCGTCCTTCACTCGAAATAAGGTAGGGACGATTTTACTGGTAAAAAAAAAGTATGTTTGCGAATTCTAGAGTTTCAGTTTCTAATGTCTCTGTTTGGTTCTGAAGGTAGTTGTCTAATGTTGGGAGTTCCTTTTCTTTCTCGTAATTTTCTAATTCTTCATACTGGTTGTCTTTCTGTTTGTAAATGGAAATTTCTTTGCTTCTTTTGTGGGCTTCGGAAGTGTTCGGGCTGAAAGATCTTTTGCCGAAAAATTGACTATTCTGGGCTGGCCTATTCATATAGTTCACTGCCCTTGTCCTCATAGAAGTATCCATAGGTTCCGAACGTGGTTAGGGCTTTGGGGCGTTTGGCCGTTGTGGACCAAAATTTGGATTTGTATACCTTTGTACATATGGTGTTTGATCCTGATTCTTGTAGTATATCACAGGAAGAGTTGGTCCGAATTGTTGAAAATTGGGAGATGGTTGTGGCATATGAGCCAGTTGATGGTTAAAGTTTCTTTTTTATTTATCCTGATATTGTAGTCTATTTAGTGGTTGTGATATAGGCTTATAATTGTTATTCTTATTCGAATTTACAAATTGAGTTCGCATGAATTAGTTCTCCATTCTTAAACATAAGTGAAGTGCCTGTGGGAGATCTTTAAGTTCCTTCATACCGAGATGTGGTGACATCTCGGTATCCCCCTTGAACATCTAATGAAAACAACTAGTGCTTTATTCCTATGTCTCCGCGCGAGAAGGTCGAGCGCCTCCCTACTTAGTCCTTGCAGGATAATTTGTTCATAATGAGTGACAGATAAGAACATACCTCTTGAAGAAAGTCTTGGACTTTACTATTGCCTCACACTAGAGTACTCATTTGGTACTCTAGGGTAGTCAAATTTCTTTTGTCTGCATAATGCAATGCAAGACATTTTATTCCGCACTCTTAATTGAAGGGAGTGTTTTTTTTTTTTATCTTGGACCAGCACTCATCACTCATGACCCCTATATATGCAATACATTGTGCTGGAACTGAAAACGAGGGAATAGTATTGAGGGGACAGATTAGGAAAGATGAGAGGATAGACAGTTGTTTTTGTAGCTATTTCAACCTTTTTACTTCACCGGCTAATTTTTGCTACTGTCAAAAATACTCTGAATTTATAACTATTTTACAAAATTAATTACAGCTTAAATTCTATGTTAAAATATGCTTAGTAATTAATAACGACACACTTTGTTACGGTATGCAATAAAATTAGTTTCTTAACCATCTAGAATTGTGTCAGGAATTTGTAATGAGCTAAATTTATTAACCAGAAGTTTGATAAACTGCAATTATGTAATTAAGAGTATTTTATTTGCAAATTGAATGTTTTTTGTATTAAAATGTATAAGGAAATTTTAATTGCTGCTTTTGTGAAAACATGACACGTTTTTAAGCATTCTGTATGGGCAGCAATATCAGCATTTCCGAATCGTCAACATTTACTTAATATGTATTTCCGATTTCAACGTTCCAATAAATTAGTATTTAATGCCGAGTTATAATGTGTTTAAGTTAGTGTAAAAAATCGACGAAAAAACTATAAAATGCTTAAACGAAATAATGCAGACTTTTGGTTGGCTATATTATACTTATTGATCTTAAGCACCTACAGCACTCGGTAGAAAATATTTGTTTTGTAAAAAGAAATTTTTTATATAACCATAATATATAATTTTTATACCTTCTAAGAAAATAATATAGAGGGTATGTTCACTTTGTCATAAAGTATATATATTCTTGATCAGTGATGAAATCTAAGACGATCTGAGAATGTCCGTCTGTGAAAATCACGATTCAGTCCACACGAAAGAGCTAGACTCTTGAAATTAGGTATAAATACATCAAGGCAAGGGGGAAAAAAGTTCCCCTAAGAAGAACTAAACCAACATCAAAAAAACAACATAATTTTTAAAATATTTTTGTAATTTTAATAAGCAACTGACATATTTTTATATTAAAGAAAGAATGACGCGTTAAACTTACTCAAAAATAGTGTAAAAATCTAACAAATTGTTTTACTTAAGCCTACATTCTTTAAAAATAAAATTGTTAACCCTTTACAGCGCATGAAAACCAATTTCGTTACTTTTTTGTTACTAGGTGGTAAATAGGTTATTATTAACGAAAAAATTAATAAAAAATTTTTTATTAATTGTTAACTTGTTGTTGATTGAAAAATAGTATATGTTGCAGAAATGCAACATTGCGAAAATAGCTCTAAAAAATTAAGTTGTACAAACTAAAGAGTGTGAAAATTTTTACAGCAATTGTTTTGCTTATTGTAGCACAAATTAGTCCCGCATTTTTCACAAGATGTTTGCGTATAGCCTTTGCACTCTGGA
Organism: Linnaemya tessellans; assembly: GCA_951800035.1. Lineage (NCBI taxonomy): Eukaryota > Metazoa > Arthropoda > Insecta > Diptera > Tachinidae > Linnaemya > Linnaemya tessellans. Next base: position 71,103,074 of record OX637532.1, read on the forward strand.
AATTTGCACCTCATACGTTTATCGACCCAAACTGGCTAGTGCCCATATTGGTCCAATCTAACATCTTTCGGAGGAACGTGTTGAGCTGGCCCTTTTTACTTTTTATTTTGAATGAGATATTCAACATCACTCCCACGTTTTAAGCGATTTACGGTCTTATATTTACATAAGGTCTCAGCAATATTTAGTCTAAATTCTGCGGAGTTGAGAGTTTTGCTGGAACTGCCGTTCTCAGACTTTATTCGCCTATATAAAAGCCAGGAATTACAAACAGTCATGTCTAACAAATGGTAGAAAATGCGTAGATACCAGCGTTTACTACGAAGTTTGATTTTATAGTGGCCCATAACGGAGTCTAAAAGGTCCACTTCACCCATATGCCGGTTATATTCTGCCACTATAAAGGGTCGTTCAACAGAAATATACTGCTTCCCTTTCTTGTCCCATCTTCTCACTACAGATGTTGGGTTCTTTGCTGCGAAATTAGATGCTAGAGTAACGATTTTGTTGTCTCTCCAAGCAACAACAGCTACGTCAGTTCCATTACAGTCACCAACTTGTTCTACTGACGTACCGCGCGGTTCCTTTTTGAAATTTTTTTCATCTGGTAGCTTGCAGTTTGGAATACGTACTCTTCTTATGGTGCCCAAGGCCAAAATTCCGCGATTGGAAAGGTATTCTATAAGTGGTATTGATGTGTAATAATTGTCGAAAAAAATACGGTAGTTCTGATTTGTAGGTACATCACGGGAAAGGCGAACTACAACATTAGATGATGCACCCAAGTGTACCTCGCCAATTGCACATCTGTTCTCTTTGCCACTGTAAACTTCAAATGTATAGCCATATCCAGATACACCACATATAACAAATAGTTTGAACCCCCATTTGTGAGGCTTATCTGGTAAATACTGTTTCAACACACTTCTAGCTTTTGTTGAACACATTTGTTCATCTACAGATAAATGCGCTTCAAAAGGAACTTTTTTGAAGTTGTGGTTGAGTTCCTTTATCAATGGACGAATTTTATATAACCTATCAGAATCAATATGTTGATATGGTAGCATTTTACTATTGTCATTGAAATGAAGTAACTGCCTGAGTATCTCAAACCGTTTCGATGACATTGCCTCTCGAATGGGCGCAAAGCTTATGTTTTCTGACCAATACATTTTTATATTTGGCATATGAACCACCGACGTGTAATATACAATACCAATGAACTGACGTATCTCTTGGCTTGTTGTATTTACAGGCTTATTGGCATCCTTCTGAACAGAATATAAGTTAGTCTGGTCTCTTATTATTTCTATTATATCGTCAGTAAATATATACGAAAATACTTCAAATGGAGTATCTAAGCAAAGTATTTCTGGAGGCAACGTTTCAGATCCAAGAAATCGCATTTGGTCATCTTTCAAATTTAGGCTTTTTGTTTTCCATGTTGGTTTATGTTTAGGCACACGATTAGGCAACTTTGTAGGTTCATCAGTAGTGTGAGAAGTGGTTGCAGAAGTAAGATCATTTGCAGTTCCAATGCTCTCAGAAGTGGTGGACGCAGTTGGAAGATTATTAGTGGGCTCAAGTTCATTTTGTAAGCCAGGCGATGCTTCCAATTCCTCATCAGAGCTTTCATCCACATTTGCATCTAACTCGTACGTTGGATCGACAGCATCATCATCATCAGAAAAGTCCAGGCCATCTTCACTATCTTCCCATTGAGATAGAATAATTTCTAAGTCCTTAGTAGTTATATTATGCAATTTACGGCTCATTTTGATACTGAAGAATAATCATTTACAAAGTAGAAAAAGAGTAAAATATTTTACCTCAACACGCAATGTTGCATATATACAACAAACCAAAATCAGCATATAACGTAAAAGAAATTGTTTTTGCAAGAAAACATATAATTTTTTATTCAAATATATGTTACCAGTTTCCATTGAAAAGTGCAAAAAATTTAGCATTCTTTTTTAGAAACGAAATCAACATTAAATATCCCACAGTGTACATTTAAATTCAATTTAAGTTTTTCATGCTGCAATGTGTTTTTCATAGTTTGTTTACATTCAACAACTTGAAAATTGTTAAAGCAGCTCTTCATTAAAATAAAACGTCGGTAAGAAGGTAGATTTATTCTTCATTGTTAAGCCTAAAGTACTCGGCATGTAAAAAGCCACATGCGCATGTGTCTGTGACGTCGCTGGAATTAGCATTATTTTGTTTACATTTTTTAAATGTAGCAATAGCTACATGCTTTAAAATTTTGATATTATATGAAATGTAGTTTTGTCCCAAAATGTAAATGTGACATGTAGTCGAGCATACACATTTGCAATGGTAGCATATGTGTAAATTTTGAATCTGGTACATGTGTATTACCAGTACACGGCATGTGAGAAATGTACACATATCACATGTCTATATGTAGAACAGTCATATGTTTATGAGTTTTTTTATAAGAGGCTGTGAAGGAAATCCTTTTGCCAAAAAAAATATTAAATGTCGAAGAAGAACTGGGCTGCTATTGCCATTTTGGCCACACACATTTTAAAAGAAGAGGAAGAAGATGAGAGGCTCAAAAAGAAGAAGAGGGTTCATAGCGTCTGGACGAAACCGTGGTTGGCAAAACGCAACACAGAAGGGTATTGCGCAAAATTGATGCTGGAATTAAGAGCTGAAGAACCTAACATATATGGAGGATTCGTTCGTGTGACTTCAGATCAATTTGAATATTTATTAATATTGGTTACACCATATATCCAGAAGAAGCACAATAACACAAAATTATAAAATAAAAAACTAAAACCTGTTGCACACTCAGCTGTTTTTGTTAATCAGTGTTGCCAGTGTTTGAACAATTTCGTTACCGAATTCTCACCACAAAATTACCACGGCTATTGTAGTTCAGAGAATGAAATCACTGTTAATTTTATAATAGAACTAGTAGTTTCTGTATGCGGTGGCGCAAGAACAAAAATATTTTTAATTCAATAAAGAAAACTATTTTAACAAATTAAAATGTGATGTTTCTAAGACTTTCAAAATAATATAAAAAATACAAAATCAAAAGCAACTTATTTTTGTATACCATTTAGTGTAATAATGTAAAGTCAGTACGATTTTATTACCATGGCTTTTGAATACAAGTTTATGGAGTTACATATTATAAATTAATGCTAATTATTATTACATTACACGTTACATTTAGCCTTCATAAAATTCGTATCACATTTGATAGGAGAAACAAGACACTGGTAACGCTGCCAATGTCCACATGCTCTTGAAAAATGTTACATCAAAAATTCTTGTCCCTACATATTTGTGACAGCCACATGCACATGTAAAAATATTGCATAAGCCAAAATTCGTATTTGTGAACGTAGTACACAGCATTTCAAAAATACACATGCTTGCATTTGTCAACAAAGGTACATGTGGTACACATACAAATGTGTATTCCATGTGAGTGTCACAAAAACTGCAAGTACACGATATGTGGCCAATGTATCTTATTGTGACGTCAAAATTTACGCCAGAGCCACATGCGCATGTGGCTTTTTATATGCCATGTACTATAAGCTTTAGTATTATTCTTACCATTTATTGTGCTACCATACTATTATCACAATTAAATACCAAAATTAATTTAAGATTGAAAAACTGAAAGTGTATTTAAATACAACTTAAATTTATGGAAAAATTAACTAATTTTGTACTTAAATAACAAGTAAAAAATTGGGGGTAAGTTATTTCTTGCATTCAACTTCATTTTATCGCCTTTTATGCAAATCTTATACATATACCACTCAAAAACAAAATGCGAAATATTAAACATTTCAGAACGACACACGAAAAGAAAATTTGTCAAAGAAAATTTTATGTGTGCGAATATAAAACAAAGTTTAAAAGGAAATTTAAATGACTTTGTCAAAGTAAACTTTCTTAGTGCAAAAGGGATCAAAGCTGATAAAGTAAATAATAGGCATACACATTTGATTATATGTATTTGCAAATTCGGTGACACTAGGTTAAGTATGTATATACAATACTTTTCGCTTATAGTCCACAATTGTAGTTGCCCAACTTTTGTGGACTATAAGCGAATTTGGACTATAACCGATTTTGTTTATAAGCCACTTAATGGATTATAAGTGAATCCTGATTTAACAGACATTTTGGACTATATAACATTTTCTTCCACTTTTTAAAACAAAAGAATGGATTTTTAAAACAACCAGATATTGATTTAATTTAAATCAATGTCTAAACCAAAAACTTTTGTTATTATACCCTCCAAAAAAGAATATGGATGGTATATTCACTTTGTCATTCCAATTGTAACGCAGCGAAATATCCATCTGAGACCCCATAAATATATTCTTGATCAGTGATGAAATATATGACGATCTGAGCATGTCCGTCCGTCTGTCGAAATCACGGTTCAGCCCAAACGAAAAGAGCCAGATTCTTGAAATTTGGTATAAATATATCCTGAAGGATAGCACAGGTTACGTTCGGAAATGAGCTAAATCGGCCAAGAAGCAAAAAAGTTCCCCTAAGAAGAACTAAACCAACGACTAAAAAACAACATAATTTTTAAAGTTTTTTTTTGTTAATTAATTTTTTTTGTTTTTTTGTTTTTTTTTTGTAATTTTGTTAAGCAAATGATATATTTTTACGTCAAAGAAGGTCCAACGCGTTATACTAGGAGCCATAAATATACAATTAAAAGGACAGAGTGAACTATACGCGAGTTTTTTCCATACAATATTAATTACGCAAAACTTGGACTTCAAGCGAAAATGGACTACAAGCAAAGTGGACTTTAGAACAAATAGTTTGTATGAAATTCAAAAAAAAACCTGCAAATGAATACGACAGTTTTGGCTTATGTCCGTTTTTGGCCTTTAAGCGGAATGGACTATAAGCGAAAAGTACTATATAGTTGGGACTTTGTTGTTTCGGTGGTGCTGTTTGCACAGTACTCCAATAGATAAGTACATGATGACAACTGCTGTCAGTAGCAGTTGTGATCGTGTAGGCTGCTGTCGTCTAAGTGTATAGAACAGGGAAAGGCAACCTATACTATTACATTTTGCGATTGTATTACTTATATACTCTCTGCGCTCTCACCACGAATCGGTCTTGCCAATCAACTTTCGTCACTTCTCCCCAATTTAAACTTTAAAATCTCCAAAAGCTAACATAATTTTATTATGGGTATTTGCAATATATTAGAAAATTAGTATCGGCATGGCATTGGAGCAAAATGATGTTTGTGGATCTGTATCCAGTGATGGTGTGTAAAACAGAAGGTTTTGTAGGTCATCTGACAAAGAGCAATGCAAATACACATATGTATATGTTCATTGCATTATTCACCAACAGGCATTAATTGCGAAAAGTTTGAATGTAATGAACACAATGAATTGTGGTTCAAATTGTTAACAAAACATGAAGTGGTCATAATAGAATGTCATTTATAATTTTCCGCATCTCTTCATACATTTCGCCAAAGCATGAGATGTTTACACATCTCCACTGTGATCGGACTCACATTGCTTTCTGGCAACGCTGATTCTTAAGGTATGCGATAAACACAACCTGCCTGTTTGAATGTTGAAACTAGACTGATTAAAGTTGTTTACACTTCTACAATGCGTGTACACACGTACGTAACAGAAGAGTAAATGAAAAGGCGCCGCGCCCTACATTTGCCTTTCCCTGGTGTAGAAGTTAAGATTCACTTTCTATATGTATATGAATATTCTTTATTTTTATACCCTCCAAAAGAGAATATGGAGGATATATTCACTTTGACGTTCCGTTTGTAACGCAGCAAAATATCCATCTGAGACCCCATAAAGTATATATATTCTTGATCAGTGGTGAAGTCTAAGACGGTCTAGAAATGCCCATACGTTTGTCTGTGGAAAACATGATATTGTCTATTTTTGAAGCCCGCCCTCTTTAGTGCGCGTTGACGTACGATATTATAAAGGAACTCTGTCCCACCAAGTTAAACATTTTAAATTTTCTTACTAAATATTTGGACATGACATTGTCTATTTTTGAACCCCGCCCTCTTTAGTGGACGTTGACGTACAATATATAAAGGAACTCTGTCCCACCAAGTTAAACATTTTAAATTTTCTTACTAAATATTTGGACGGTATTTAAGATTCGACCCGGTCGAATATAACGGTTTTACTTGTTTATATTAAATTCTTACCAGTATGATCATTATCGTCCTCCAGATGATTTTGCAGATGATGTAGGTGAGCATAAAAATGATGATGATGAAGAACGCAGGCCAAGTCGGTACAATTTAACATAATGCAACAGCCAATCTGAAATAAATTAGTAGAGAAAGAAATATCTTCTAGTTATATAATGATTTGAGGATATCATTATGCTGTAAGTAATTTTTTTTTTGTGTTAGAACCGTTTTAGGTAAAATTTATTTATTTATTTATTTATATTCAAATTAAGTACAACAAGATTTAATCTTATATTTAAAGTACAAGAAAGCAGTATATAAGTTAAGTCAAACGGAACATTGATTATACATACAATTTAAACAAAATAGCTATTAATTATTATTACTGTGAAAATAATTAAGTGAAAAGTGCTTAAAACTATTTGCGTTGCTATTAAGCTGCTGTGTCTGAGGAAGAATATTCCAGAGGCGCGCCGCGTGTATGAAAAACTGCCATTCAGATACACGGAAACGGTGTAAAGGAATTATTATCTTTTTCCCCCTAACTGATCGTGCGAACCTGATTTTATTGACAAGATATTGTGGCATTTCTGAAAAAACGATTTTATGAAAAAATAAAAGCACTCGGATATTAAGAAGGTTGTTGAACGAAACTGTGAAACCCAGGTATCTGAGGATGCTGACCCACAGGATTTTTATGTGCCTGGGTATCAACTTCTGTCCCTTTTTAACTTTCATCGCGGTCTTGCATTATATATACGCAATGATGTTGTGTACCAAAGCCAGCAATCACTAGGCTTGTATGATCCAGAATTTAGCTGCCTTTGGGCTAAATTCAAGATCAGGGCACATAGTTTGCATTTCGGATTCCTTTATAGAAGTCCAAACGCGGGAAGGGAACAAACTTTATCCGGCTTCGATTCCCTTTCCGATTCTATAGCAAAAATCCTCGATAGTTGTCCGAACAGTGAAATTGTTATTGCTGGTGATTCCAATGTCCACAACTCATCGTGGCTTCGCCATTCGAGCCACACAACTTCAGAGGGCCAATATGTTGAGTTATTCGCCGCGCATAATCACCTAGCGCAACTAGTGAATGAACCAACACATATACCGTCTGTTGAAGGGCACCAACTAAATACGCTTGATTTGTTCCTAACTTCACACCCCCAAAAGTATGAAGTGAACGTCAGTGCACCTCTCGGTAATTCGGATCATTGTATCATCTCCGCTTCTTTTTCGTTCTCGGCACTTCGAAACGTTTCACCCACAGCCACGAAACGTTTAAAATACGTATACGAAAAAGCTCGTTGGGCAGAGCTCAATGAATTCTATCGGACTTTCAATTGGAAACTATGTTTCTTAGATAAAAATATCGATTTAATGGCGGAAATGGTTGGAAATATAATTTTGCTGGGAATGAAATACTTCATCCCATCCAAAAAAATTTCGGTTAAGCCGAGACAAAAATCTTAGTTTAACCAATCTTGCAAAGAGGCAATCAGATCCAGAGTGGAAGCATTCAGTATTTGGCGGAATAACAAAAACGCAAATACTAATGCGCTGCGCAAACAAGCGAGGTCTTCGTGTGCCAGAGTGCTAAGGCGTGAAAAAGCTTTATACGAGCAGCGCTTTCGTGCTAAAGTTCTTACCGCCACGAGAGGTAGTAAAAACTTCTGGTCATTCGTTAAAAGAGTAAAGGATAAAGCTAGTTCATCAATTCCAACTCTTTTCAGGGATGATCAAATATTCACTGAACCTGTTGATAAAGCTAACCTTTTGGCTGAGATGTTTGCAGGTAATTCTTGCTTGCCAGGTAGCAATCAGCAATTGCCCGTGGTGGAAAGAGTATCAGTTACTATGCCAAGAATATTCTTTCGACCACTTGCAGTTAAAAAGGTTTTAGCGAATCTCAACATAAACAAGTCTCCTGGGCCGGATGGCATTCCAACACTGGTCTTGAAGCAGTGTTTTTCGACGCTAGCGCGTCCATTGGCTAAGCTATTTAGTGCATCGTACCATGCCGGTAAATTTCCGATGTGTTGGAAGTTAGCCAATGTAACGCCGATCCCTAAGAAGGGAGAGGCGCAATACCCCGCAAATTACCGCCCAATTGCAGTCTGTTCTTCAATTTCCAAGGTCATGGAAAGTATGACCAACTTCCACCTGGTAAGGTATCTGGAGACCAACACCTTACTTAACGACCGGCAGTATGGTTTTCGTAGAGCTCGCTCTACAGGAGACCTGCTCGCTCTGTTAACAGAAAAATGGTGCAATTCGATTCACCATTTCGGCGAGAGTAAGGCGGTGGCTTTAGATATCTCAAAAGCATTTGATAGAGTGTGGCATGATGCACTTCTGTCAAAACTGACTGCTTTTGGTGTCGGTGATGATTTCTCTTGTTTCATAGCGAGCTTCCTCAGGGACCGCACTATACGAGTTGTTATAGACGGGGTCTCATCATACGAGTTCAAGGTAAATTCAGGGGTGCCGCAAGGCTCTGTTCTATCTCCTACTCTATTCCTCATTTTTATAAATGACCTTCTATGTCAAACTTCAAACCCTATCTAATCTTTCGCGGATGATAGCAGCATTATCCATTCTTTCTCTTTCACCAGCCGGCCAAGCCTGGAGGAGATTGACGCCAGGAGACAAAGGATTAACGAGTCACTCACAAGTGATCTCGTGTCAATCTCCGAATGGGGCCTCGCGAACAGGGTTAACTTTAACCCTCATAAGACGCAGTGCTGCGTGCTTACGCATAGGCGTAGGTTCTGCGCCATCCGTGTTTATGGATGGTACAGGTATTGGGGAATCAGAAGCTCTTGATGTTCTTGGTATGAAAATACAGTGTGACGTTCGATGGACAGATCACATTTTTCATATTTCAAAAGAAGCTTTCAAGTGTCTCGGCTTTTTAAGACAGTGTAAGACATACTTCCCCCCAACTGATCTCCTCAATATATATACCACCTACATCCGACCAAAGATGGAATACAACTCTCATGTATGGGCCGGTGCTTCAAAGTCTGTTTTGAAGTTGCTCGACTGCGTACAAGAGAGAGCGAAGAAGCTCATCGGTGACAGTAGGGTAGCCAACTCTATTGATTCACTGGAGCATCGACGCAACGTGGGATGTATTCACTGTTCTACCGATACTACAACGGAATGTGTTCTGGTGAAATAAGGGAGCTTGTGCCGGATAACCGTTTATTTCTGCGAGCTACCCGCTCTTCACATAGGGCACATCCTTTTGTGGTTGAGTTGTCAGGGAATCGCACCACGCATTACAGAGAGAATTCGTTCTTTGGCCGAACGGTTCGTATGTGGAACAAACTTCCAGCAGAGGTCTTTCCTGTCAGTTTTAATTTGGGGAGGTTCAAATCGAACGTCCACAAACACTACTCCCTCTATCCTCCTTCCCATAACCAACTTTCCTAGTTCTGGCACAATCCATCGCATATGTAGGGGTCATCCCCTGAGTGCTGGTCCAAGAAAAAAAAAAGTATAACCTTTTGATAATATTCATATCCACACAAGTAATTTGAGCAGTTACTTCTTCATTATCAAAAAATGATCCCCCTTTTTTGCCCTCATTTATATTTACACATCCATAGTCTACAGTCGGTCCAATTTTTCAAAAAAGTCTTCTATGATTTTTTCCTTATACTCCGTTTTGCTTGTGTGGTGTGTTTTCGTCTTGCGAAGTACATATGTATGACAAATTCAAAATGAACTCCATGCATCTAGCAGGCAAATGGGAAGATGATATTCACTGGTTGAATTGTGTGTGCCTTCTTACAAAGAAGGCATTTTAAAGTTTACGAAATGTTCGTAGTCTTATTCAAGACAAGTTCATTATTCTATTTTAGTTTATATTAAATTTACGTTTATATTATCTCCCGAACAACATCCAAGTATTTGTATACCCTCCAAAAAAGAATTTGGGGGGTATATTCACTATGTCATTCCGTTTGTAACGCATCGAAATATCCATCTCAGACCCCATAGAGTATATATATTCTTGATCAGTGATGAAATCTAAGACGATCTCTGCATGTCCGTCCGTCCGTCTGTAGAAATTACGATTCAGTCCAAACGTAAAGAGCTAGACTCTTGAAATTTGGTATAAATATATTTTGAAGCTTAGAGCAGGTTAAGTTCGGAGATGGGCTAAATCGGGCAAGAGGAAAAGAAGTTCCCCTAAGAAGAACTAAACCAACTCAGAAAAAACAACATACTTTTTAAAGTTTCTTGATTATTTTGTTAAGCAAATGATATATTTTTATGTCGAATACGGTCCAACGACTTAAACTTGAAACCATAAAAAAAATTATTTTTGGACCCCGCCCACTTTAGTGGGCGTTATTATAGGCAAAAATAGCATAAACAATTAACAAATTGTTTTACTTAAGCATACATTCCTTAAAAATAACATTTTAAAGCTTTAATTACGAAGCTCAGACGAAACATGGTACTACTCTGCCCTACCCCATCCTCCCCCTCCTCCCCCTTTACCCCCTAAATGACCCTAATAAAATAAAATAACAAATTTTCTCGTTTTCAAACGCTTGAAAACAGAGAACGACAATATGTTGGTAACCAAATTATATAATCTAAATATAATTGACATGAAATCTAAGACAAACTTAATCACGCATACTTCAACAGCACCCAGAATTTATGGTTTACCGAAGATACATAAACCAGGAACACCACTCAGACCGATTTGCTCATCCATAAGCTCACCAGCACATAATCTATGTAGATTTATAGCCGACATTTTGAAAAATTTGATAACAGACTCTAAATATAACGTGAAGGATGCCATCCAGTTTAAGTCCAAAATAAACAATACCAAAATTGATGACGATGAAGTACTCGTATCCTTTGATGTAGTGTCACTATTTCCAAGCATCCCAGTCAAATTAGCGCTTGCAACAATAAAGAAGAAATGGAATATTTTACAGAGATATACGAATATACCACATGAACTGTTCCAAGAAATTTTAAATTTTTGTATGAAAGAAACGAGATATTTTAAATTTGATGGAAAAACATATGAACAACGGAAAGGAATGCCCATGGGATCCCCAATCTCACCTGTCGTAGCAGACATAATAATGGAGGAACTTTTGGAAGAAACATTGGACAAAATGGATATTAGACCTTGATTATTGACCAAGTACGTTGATGATATATTCGCCATAGTGAAAAAAGATAGGGTAGAGGACACATTGGCTAAATTAAATGAATACAATAACCAAATAAAATTTACAATAGAACTGGAAAAGGACAATCAGATACCATACCTAGACTGTACAATTAAGAGAGACAACAATTTACTGAAGGTAAATTGGTACCAAAAGCCCACGTCATCAAATAGATTAATAAATTTTCATTCCAAGCATCCTAGGCGCGTTATAATTAATACAGCTACCAACTTTATAAAAAGGGTCCTTGATATCAGCGACAACATATTTCATGAAGAAAATAAACGAAAAATCGTAAATATTCTACAAAAGAATGACTATCCATATAAGACGATAAAGGAACTCATAAGATACGTTACATCTAAACGGGGAAAAATATTAAACAATGACAACAATGGGAAAATATACAAACAAGTTACTTACATACCGGGTCTATCAGAGAGAATTAAAAACACTGACATATATGACAATAATAAATATCAACTAGCTATGAAAACAAATAACTCCTTAAAGAAAATATTTAGTAAAACGAAAGACACTTTACCAAAAGAAGATAAATCGAACCTAATTTATCAGATCAATTGTAATGGCAATGAACAGAGTACATGCAACAAAACGTACATCGGTACGACAAAGACAAAACTAAAAACAAGAATATCATCACACAAATCTGATATAAAACACAACAATAAACCTATTGAGCAAAAAACTGCACTCGCTGCCCACTGTGCAGTAAGTGGTCATAAAGCGGACTTTGACAATGTGAGAATATTACAAGAGGAGAAAAATTACAAAAAAAGATTTATATTGGATATGATACACATTATCAATGTACCAACAAACAAACGCCTAAATTACAAGACAGATACAGACAAGTGCGCTCAGCTATATCGACACATAATTAATAAACATAAAGAAGAGAAACAATAATTAGTCGATAAGTAAACAACATAGAGGTAGGACATTGTTTATGTTTTTATATAGATTTAATTAAAATAAGTTACATACATATACTAGTGTTTGATATATAAAAATTTTATGGTATATGTTCTATTATATTTGTATTTTGTTAGATTCCTTGAGAATGGTTAACGAAGTTAACCGAAATACTGGAAGATACAAATAATAAAAACAACATTTTAAACAAATTGATTTGTTTTTATTTGTGAACGGACCTTAAGCCGTACTAAGGTTTTTCATCATAAAAAATTTCATCTTTTATGTCTCGCTGTAGCAGAGCCAAATACATAATGATACACGAATTGATGTAGGCTGGTTGCGACGTTGATCGTTTAATGATCATCAGCAACAATTTTTGGTACACAAAAGTAACTAAATATGTTTTTAAGTTTGGTTTTCTTTGTGAAATAAATGTATTTAATTAAACATCAAAAACTGAATTCCAGGGTTCGAAAAACGATTTCTTTTTGGTACGTACAGGGTGCGAATATTTTAGATTAGAAAGTAAATTGGCCGTTCAATGATGAAATGTCAGGAATTAAGGTGTCGTCATTAATTAACATTCTAAAATGTTGGACAATTTTAATTTAATTGTACTGTATCACTTCGTGAAATTTGAGTAGCTTTTCCTTGGTGCTGTTTTGGGTCAGGCGGCATCATTGGCCCGTATTTCTTCGTAAATGAGCAAGAAAATCATGATAACCGATTTTTTGTGGCCATTTGGCTAATATTGACATTAGTGACCTTTGGTTCCAGAAAAACAGCGCCACAAGCAACACAACCGGGCAAACAATTCAGTTATTGCATAAGAAATTCTCCGGTCGTGTATTTTTTATTTGTCAATTTCAATTGGCCGCTTCGTTCTTGTGATTTAACGCCGGTGTATTATTTTCACTGGAGATATTTTAAAGACCGGGTTTACGTGAACAAACAACTGACGCTCTGAGAGATGAAATTCAAGGCTGCATTGACGAGATAAGCGAAGTTTTGTTGCAAAATGATGTTTAAAATTTTATGAAAAGTCTGTCGACGTGCTGGGCTTTGCTCGATATCATATTCCAGTATTAATTCCCATATTTCGTCTCTACATTGGTATCAACAAAAGTGAATTAAAAACAAGTAAAAACGTTATATTCGACCGTGTAGAATCTTAAATACCCTCGAATTATTTTGTAAGTAAATTTAAAATGTTAAACTTGGTGGGACAGAGTTCCTTTATATAATATCGTACGTCAACGCCCACTAAAGGAGGCGGGGTCCAAATTTTTTTTTAATTTTATTTTATGACTCCAATTGTTGATAACATCAGCGTAGTCAATGACCCAGCCGAGCGAGTTACTGGGCTTATTAAAAATGTGAACTACACCTTGACAAAGGATCAAGGACAACAAAACGAATTGGTCTAAGACTTGTTCGACAACTTAGACTCTAAGTTATCGAACAACGCAATCAAACGCACAAAAACAACAATAGAGGTATTATTGTGTCCATTCTGAAATAAAACCTTCTTCTAAACTTAATAAATGATTTCCTTACCAAAAATATATATAACACAGTTTTTGTTTCATTTTTATCATTGTATTATATTGCTGCTAGTGGACACATGTCATTTAAATGGTACTATCATACATCAAAAGTTTTGTAAAGAAACCGTCGTTGAAAGTTCATTTAAAGGTGCATAAAAGTTTAAGCCAAATTAAAAAAAAAATTTTAAATGAACAAAAGTAGGTACAAGAAAAAGTATAAGAATATTATGTTACTTAAATTCCAGTGTTTATGACTAAGTGTGTTTGCAATTAAAATCGTTACTGACCTATCTCAAGAAGACGTTGACTTTCAGTTAGTTCAGTTTGTTTACCTACTATTGAATACTATTGTTTATTTATGAATATCATGTTGCTGTGACTGTTTGGTGAGGTTCATGCATATGTGATACTATGTATACACTACACCCCTGCTCTTTCAGTTAAAATTACACAATTTTGTGATTTTTTTTTCTCAAAATTTTGTAATTTTATAAAATTTTTTGTTAATGTGCTGCCTGCGTGGTACAATGTTTACATTATTATAATTGTTATACATATTAAATTCTTATTATGTTTATTAATTTAAAAAAAGTAGTGTGATATTTAAGTGGTACAATATTAGTATAGTTCTTAATATTAGTGTTATGTTCTTATGGAAATAATAAAAATTTTTTTTTTTTTTTTGTTTTGCATTTTATAAATAAATGTTTACAATTCTTATGCTAAAAATATTTTGTGCTTACGTTTAATAACCTTTATTTCTTACATTTCTTTAATAAATTTTTATGAACAGTTTTAATTTTTCCATTAATTTTTAATTCTACCTTTACATTATCCATATTTATTACTTTGTAAGGACCATGATATGGTGCTTCATATTTTTTTCTATTCGCCTTTTTTATCAAAACCAAGTCTCCTATACTAAGATCTATTCTGTTACTTTTGTTATATGATTCTAAATGTCTCTTTTTCTTTACTGATTCTATAAGTTTTCTAGCATTTTCTAGTGAATTTCTAATTCTAACTCTTAATTCACATGCATAATTATCTAAATTATAAGTTCTATTGCAATTATTCATTATTTCTTCACCTGGTAAAGTAGGTATTTTGCCAAATATTAACTCAAATGGTGTGTAATCTGTGTCTACGTGAGGCGTTATATTGTATGCAAATGAATAATAAGGTATCCAGTCGTGCCAGTAGTCATCATTCACGAATGACAAAAAGTATTCATTCAGAACCCTATGGTTTCTTTCTACAGTACCCAGTGTTTCATGATGGTACGGTGTAGATATTTTATGTTCTATTTTTAGCAAAGTACATATTTCCTTCATTAATTCGTTTACAAACTCTGTACCTCTGTCAGATTTTAGTGTTTTAAATATGCCATACTTCAATATTAAATTTTCTGTCAAACATTTTGCGATTGATTTGGCTTCCTTTGTTTCCATTGGTGCAGCTACTATGTATTTAGTTAACTCACATTGCATTGTTAATATATATCGATAGTTTCCAGAAGGTCGTAGAGGACAACTGTATCTATGACAATTGTGGAAAAACTATTTTTTGGTGTGTCTGTAATGCATAACGGTTCCTTTGTGTGTCTTACTTGTTTGTTTCTCTGACATAAATCACACTCTAAAACATACCTTTTTACCATTTTGTACATATTTTTCCATATGTATTTTTGTTTCAATTTGATTAAAGTTTTTCTAACTCCGAAATGTCCTCCGCATGGTGTGCTGTGATACAATTTAATTAATTCATTTTTCCTTTTTTCATCTGTTATTCTTTGAGGATTACTATATAACATTATTTTTACATCATTTTCTTTGCACGTGTCTAACTTTTCTTTAAACTTTTCTATACTTATTTTCTTAAATATTTCGTCACCTTTTTCTAGTGCGAATCTTACATACTTTGTTCTGCCTAAAACAGAAGGTAGTTTCTCCAATATATTATCTAGAAAATAAGGATTATCGCTACATCTGATGCGCATTTCATTTAGGACAGAATCATTTTCGATTGTCATTTCTTTTTCTGATTTTTCAAATACAAATTTAAATTTTCTTGCAAGCTTTATATCGTTTATGGATGTACAATCCCAAATTTTGAGTTGATCAGGCTCATTAGGATCTGTATTACCGTTCTTTTCATTTTTCTTGTATTTACCTAGGTTTTTGGTTTCCTCATTTTGTATCCTCTTTTTGTTCATATATCTTGTTATCACCAGCGATTTTTTTACGGTTTCATCTATTTCATTAGGAATCATTTCTTTTAACATTTCTGAATTTAATTCTATTCTTGATAATGCGTCTGCGTTGGTATTATTACTTCCCTTTTTGTATATTATTTCAAAATCATAGTCGGACAATTCCATACGAATTCTGGTTAATTTTGAATTTGGATTTTTATGTGAGAATAGTGAAATTAGTGGACGGTGGTCTGTGACGACAATAAATTTTCTGCCGTATAGGTAGGGTCCAAAAAATTGTTTCCCCAATGTATACCAAGTAGTTCTTTTTCTATTACTGGCTTATTTCTTTCATGTTTGTTAAGTGATCGACTAGCAAATGATATCGGTCTATCCGTTCCAATTTCTCCTTGTGACAGAACAGCTCCTAGTGCAAGACTAGATGCGTCTGTCGTCAGTATGAATGGTTTGTCGAAATTCGGGTATTGTAGAATTGGTGGGCTTATCAGTTTTTTCTTTAATGTTTCAAAAGCAGTCTGACATTGCTCTGTCCAGTTGAATTTGGTTCCCTTTTTCAATAGAGCATTTAAACAGTTCGTAATATCTGCGAAATTTTCAACAAATCGTCTATAGTAATTACAAAAGGCCACGAATCTCCTAACTTCGTCTGTATTCTTTGGTGTTGGATATCCTGTTATTGCTTCAAATTTTTCTGGATCTGGTTTTATTCCGTCTGGTGTTATTAAGTGTCCAAGATATACTACTAAAATCAGCATTTACTAGCATTAAGTTTTAAGTTATATTGTTGGAGTCTGTTGAATACCTTAATGATTTCCAAAGCTTGGCCAACCATTCAACACATTCCTCCATTTTTGGCTCTTTTTCCTCTTTATGGTCCCAATTAACTGGATTTTTAGATTTATTTCTATTTCTTATTCTATGCATTTCAAAAATTAAGTTTAATATATTATGTAGATTTTTAGACAAGTTCTCATTACTTTTATTAATTTTAAAGTAATGCTTCCATAATTAGCTTTATGGTTTTTAAAAATAGTATAAATGACAATTGGTGAAAAACAATAATTATAATTAGTATTAATATATTTTTAATGTTAAATTCAATCATTATTAAAATTTAAAAAAATTCTTTTTTTTTTATTGTTATCAAAAAAAATTCATAATATTTGGTAAACAATATGTAACCAAGTGGCAATACCACAAGAAATACTATCAGCCATCCAATATATTCATCGTAAAATTTCTTGAAACCAAGTTCCATTTAAATAAAGTTAATACTAAATTTTTTTTTCTCTTTGTTTTTGTTATTTTTGTAGATTTTTTTCCTTTTATTATGGGTCAAGATCCTCCCCAAGTTGCCATTTTTATATTTTATGTTTGTTGCGAAATTTTCCAACTCTTGAATTTCTCTGTTAACATATTCATTAATCATGTACAAAATAGCAATAAAAATTACAATTAATATCAGAGCAAATTTCATATATACAATGACTAAACGTTCAAAATAGTTTCATTATTTTTTGTTTTTGTTGCGTTTTATTGTTTTTAATTCATATTTCAAATTTGCAATTTGTTGTTGTATTCTATGGATTTCCTCCTTACCAGCGCATGACGCTTGATGGATGAGGCATCTAAGTTGCGTCTCCACTTCATTTCCTCTTCCGCCTCTCGATTTTGAAACATTTGGTAGGGGGAATATTTCGCATTTTGGATCACTTCTTGGCTTACTGATTTTGCTGGGCTTTGGTCCTAGGTTGAGGACCTCGGGTTTCTGTTTCTGCGAGGCACCTTCCTTCAGCAAACGCTTCCAGCGTTCTTCTGCTTCTTCAAGGTCCTTAAGAAGTTCCTCCCAGGGCTGGTCCATCAATTAAAGGACCCAAATCAAAAAAGAAAATTTTATATTCTATAGATGGTCCCTGCTAAGCATAAGCTCTCTATGCGGGGGTCTATATTTAGGTCCTTTTCACTTAAAAGGATAAGCAATAGTGCTGTTTGTTCCTTATAAATGAAAGGGCAGGATCGCCATGTAATGTTTCATAAGTAAAACACAGGCAGGATTGATTGATCAAAGTAAATTGATGATTTATTAAACAAATTCCTCAGCTTATATACTAACAATGAGAAGTTCGCTTTTCTCTTATTTCTCCTTATTCTAATATACATACATTCATACATTAATATTACATTGTATCAAATATACATACATACATTGTACCAGGCTGTGTACATTTGAAGTTCAATGCCATTTCACTTTCGTCATAGTAACAATTTATACGAATCAGCATAATTCTAACTATTTGACAATAGCGAGCATTGACCGAAAAGTATAAGAATATTATGTTACTTAAATTCCAGTGTTTATGACTAAGTGTGTTTGCAATTAAAATCGTTACTGACCTATCTCAAGAAGACGTTGACTTTCAGTTAGTTCAGTTTGTTTACCTACTATTGAATACTATTGTTTATTTATGAATATCATGTTGCTGTGACTGTTTGGTGAGGTTCATGCATATGTGATACTATGTATACACTACACCATTAAAAACGTATTTTTGAAACATGCCATTTTGTAGTCAAAAACCTTTATCGATTTTGAGCGACCCCTAAACCTTGATAAATTTGCATGTTTAATATACTAAAATTTTTTTTTTATTAAGAACAATTAGAAAACAACTTGTGCCATTGACATTTAAATTTTTTTAAATGACCTAATATATATATATATATATATATATATATATATATATATATATATATATATATTGTTACAAAGTTTAAAAATAGATTCACATATAACGACAATGTGGCTATATGTACTTGGCAAAACTGCCAACTCATCTCTAGTTGTCAAAATGTTACAACCCTGGTCAACACAATGCAGATAATATTTTAATTAACGGAAATGGAATATTCCGGATACATTGTCGAGAATATACAAGATCATTTGAGGCTGTGCAATAATAAGTGTAAATAAACACCAACGAAAAACCTAGCAACATCAATGCTAAGAGATGATGATGTTATTCTTAATTATCTTGTACGCAAGTATTCGCTGCTAATAAAACCCAGTTGGCAAAACCGTCTTAGACGACAAAGTCTTCGACGATTTATGTACGATTTGTCCTCTTTGTTCAATTTTTCTTAAGACGTAGGCGACAGGATGGGCGACAATGTCTTTTATATTGTCTTTAAACTGTTGATTTTTTCTCTTTTGCTTAAGTTTTCTATAAACGTCGTCGACAAGGTGGGCGACAATGTCTTTTGTCGAGTCTTCAAACTGTTTAAGAATCAAGGAATTTGAAATAACGGGACTTTGAAAAGAAAACAAAAGTGTTAATAGTTTTGATTGCGCATTTTTGTTCAGTTGTATTTTATAAACAGTGAGTGAAGGTAAATTTTAACAAGTTTTTTAACGGCAATTACATTAAGCAAATAAAAAGTATATATGTATGAAAAACTATGAATTTATATTTCTTATCTTATTTTTGTTTGTGACTTTTGACTATGTGTTCGTCGACGAAATGGTGGAGGAATTTGTCGCTCCTGCATTCGTCGATGACAATGTAGAGGTATTTGTCGCTTATTTGTTCGTCGACGACGAGTTACATGAAATTGTCGCTCATACGGTCGTTGACGACAAGTTACAGGAAATTGTCGCTCATACGGTCGTCGACGATGAATTGCACGAATTTGTCGCTCATGCAGCCGTCGACGAATTTGTGGCCATTTGTTCGAAAATTTCGTCGACGATTTGCTTCAGCTGTTTTTAACATGTCTTCGACGATTTTCTATTGTCTTGTACCCGTCGTGTAAGATGTCTTGCAGACATGGCCAACTGGGAACATACCCACATAGCACAAGAAGAAACAACACCACGCAACACACAGAACACCCATACATACAACCACACATAGTTACAATAAACAAAACACACAAGACAACAAAGTCTAAAAACGTAACAATATATATATATATATATATATATATATATATATATATTTATTTATTTATTTATTTATTTATTTATTTATGTCAATAGATTTTAAATCCTTACTGACTAACATTAATAACAAAGTTTACTTATATACATATAACAATATACAGTACAACGAATAAGTTTTTAAACAAAGTAAGATGTTTAACATATAACATCAAGCAAAAGGAATCAAGTATTTAAATACAAAGTTAATTTTCTCTTCAGTATTATATTACTCTCAGACATTTCGATCATATGGTAGCATTTATTGAAGTTTTCACATGCACGACGGAAGGAGTCATTATTGGCATATATAGAACGGTAATATTTAAGTAATAGGAGTTCAAAATTACGTGAAGGTCTAACAGGAACGTTGAAGCAAATTCGACTAAGCAAGAATTCCGAATCAACTTCACCACGAATCAGGCCCAAAATAAACAATGTGCTCAGCATTAGTCGTCTACTTTTTAAAGTTGGCAGTTTTATCAAAGCAAGTCTACTTTGATACGGCGGCAAGACATATGAGTTCCAGCCAAGACCACGGAGGCAGAAAATCAAAAATTGTTTTTGTACTGATTCAATACTATTTATATGAATAGAATAACAAGGATCCCAAACAGTTGACCCATACTCAAGAATTGGTCGAACAAGAGAGGTATATAAAAGTTTTGTAGTGTAAGGATCACGAAATTCCTTTGACCAGCGTTTCATAAAACCAAGTATCCCGTAAGCTTTATTTACCATCATTGAAATGTGATCACGAAAGTTGAGCCTGTGATCCAAAAGTATGCCAAGATCCATTATTGATTGAACTTTACTTAAAACAGCAGTATCAATATGATATTGAGTCTCTATCGGACGATGTCTGAAAAATGAGATATGTTTGCACTTTTTTATATTAATTGAATTTACACCATTGAGAAAAAATTTTTAAGTCAGCACATAATAAATTATAACCGTCGATATCATTAAACGAGTTAAAAATTTTAACATCATCAGCATACATCAATACCATGGAGTTTAAAACAACAGTTGGTAAATCATTAATGAAAAGTGTGAACAAAATGGGACCCAAGTGACTGCCTTGTGGAACACCAGAATTTACTTGAATGATCTTTGACATAACATTTCCAAACTTTACTTGTTGGGTTCTTTGTGATAGGTAAGAATTTAACCATTTTACAACAGAGTCACTAAAGCCCAAAAGTGATAATTTTTGTAATAAAAGGTTATGATTTACTTTATCAAACGCCTTGCTGAAATCGGTATAAATCGCATCGGATTGCATTTTTTTTGTAAAACCTTCATTAACAATTGTAGTGAGATCCAAAATGTTAGTAACAGTAGAGCGAGACTTACGAAAACCATGTTGACAAGGTGATAGAAGAGGTGAAATTTGATGATATAAATTATCAGTAAGTATTTTTTCAAACAGCTTCGGAATTGCATTAATTTTAGCAATACCTCTGTAGTTAGAGACATCAGCTTTACTTCCATTCTTAAATAAAGGAATTATAAACGATTTCTTCCAAATTGGTGGCAAATAACTTGATTTAATAGATAAATTAAATAATGCAGTGAGAGGCGAAGATAATGATAAAGCACAATTTTTAAGTATACAGGTTGGTATACCATCAGGACCCGCGCAAAAAGAGTTTTTCAGAGACTTCAAGTTCGAAAGTACAGTATCAGTATTTATAAACGGAAAGTATATCCCAGACGAGTGTGTTATTGTGTACGGATAAGTTGTTGCGATGTCATAAAACTTTGTGGAATATGTGGTTGAAAAGAAGTCCGCAAATAAATTGCTTATTGAAACGTCATCCTCTGCAATTGATAAGCCATACTTTAAATGCTTTGGATAACATGAAGAACGAC
The DNA here is from genome assembly GCA_951800035.1 of Linnaemya tessellans. Classification (NCBI taxonomy): domain Eukaryota; kingdom Metazoa; phylum Arthropoda; class Insecta; order Diptera; family Tachinidae; genus Linnaemya; species Linnaemya tessellans. The sequence goes on from OX637532.1 coordinate 71,125,065, forward strand.
GCTTAGAGTTTATAAATTTATAGAAATATTTTGGATTTGTTTTAATAGTACTTCTGATACGGTTTATGTAATTATTGTATGCGAGTTTGTTAGCAGAGTTGTACTGAGATCTTGCTACGGCATAATTACGAAAATCTAATGATGAACCAGTTTTTTTATATCTTACAAAAAATTTATTTTTCTTGTTTTTAGCGTTTCTTAAGTGTTGATTATTCCAAGGTGGACCATTATTTTTGATGACATTAATCTTTGGAACAGTAGTACTTATCGCATTTTGCAAAACACTATAGAAGCGTGATACAATGAGGTCAAAGTTATCACCAGCAGGCAAGGAATCCCAGTTAACATTAGATAACAACAAATTTAGTGCAGTGTAATCGGTGCGTGGGAAGCAGTAGGATTGAGCAGGTTCAATGTTTCGTTGCATTGTCTTCAAATGGTTATTATCCGATATGGAAAGATCAATTTCAAAAGGCGGATGATGAGGGTCAACAGGATAAGTCATAGGCAGTGTATTATGAAGACAAAAATCCAAATGATTGTTAACAAAAGCAAGATCAAGAAATTTTCCAGATGCATTAGCGATATGATTTATTTGAAATAATCCATAACTATGAAGCATTTGTATAAAATCAGATGTGGTTGTGGGTAACATATAATTGCAATCAAAATGTTTTAACCAGTTTGCGTTTGGAATGTTAAAATCACCAACAACAAGAAATATATCCGACGTGTTTGATTGATCAAGAACGAAGGTTATTGCGGAAATATGTTTATTATATATCTGAAAAGGTGAATTTGGCGGTATATATGAACAAGTTACAAATAAGTTTTTAAAACCAACACGTATTTTCACCGCAATAAACTCAATTTCGTCATGGTCAATCACATAACAGCCATTAATACGTTCACATTGAAAAACATCCAGGACAGCAATAAGAACTCCACCACCAAGTGTGCGCTTACGATCGTTTCTAAATATTTGATATTTAGAACATAGAATTTCAGTATTATGAATGGATTTTTTCTCATTTAGCCAGGTTTCAGAAAAAACAATTATACCATATGGAAATTCAAAACTATTAGCAAAAAGACTAGTCAATTTAGTGTTAAGACCTCTTACATTTTGATATGCAATACTGATAAGGTAATCTGCAGACACTTGTTTCAGTTTTTTGACGACAATTGTGGCAAGTGAACAACATCAGCGCTTGAAGAATTTTTGTATTCGAATTCACGAATAAGTGCTTTAGGCGGCCAAAAGTCAGAATGTACAATTACATCAAAGTATTCTTGAGGAACAATAATTTTGAACGATGCTTTGTTTCGTGGTTCAGAGTATTTGAATTTAAAAACATTTTTAATGTTAAACATTATTTAACATTAATTTTCTCCATTATATAAGACTTAATGTCGTCAGTAGTAGTACTTGAGGCAAAACGAGCGGCAAAAACAGCTTTCTTTGGCGAAACAACTTTGAGGGTAGCAGATTTATTTGCAGGTTTAATAACAGGCAACGATGGAGACAAATTGTCTTGAACAGGCGAATTTAGTGAATTATGAGGAATCAGTGATTGTAAGTTAACTTGTCCTCTTAATGTTGCATTATCGGGAACTATCTCGGCTATATGCGGACGAACAATTAATGAGGAATGGCATGAGGTTGAAGTTCCGGGTAATAAATTAGCAGTTTCGCGTTCTTCAACGTTGGATTTATTATTAGTAAGATTTGCGACATTTGTGGACGAATTATTCTTTGTTGGCGTAGTTGGCATCTTTTCTAGCAGTTCCTTACATTTTGAAAATCTTTTACACAGATTGTTCAAATCGTTCTCAATATCATTAAATTGATTACGGGTATTCTTAAAAAACAAATAAAAGTCGACGTCAATAGCAGTACACTTTTTGCAGCACCATCGAAGACCTTTATCCTCCCGCAGATTATCAGCAGTCCGAGGGGCTAAATCGACACATTTAGCATGATAAACTGAATCACACAGCCAGCAAGAAACGAAGAGATCGTCCGACTTAATACGGCATTTTGGTTTACAACAGGACATCTTGTAATTGGTGTTAAAAGAGGATCAGGTGTAAAATTCACTTGTTTACTTCAGCACGTTATTGTGTTTATTGTGATCGTGGGTGTTGTTGTAATTTTAAACAGGTTATTGTGTTTGTTGTGTTCGTGGGTCTTGTTGTATTATAAACTTCCAAATGTAATTTAAATGCAGTTTTTTGTTTTGATTGTTGCTTTTTCTGAGAAACGATATATGTGTAACGAGTAAATTTGCAGATTGTTATTGTATTAAATGAAAAAGACACAATTTATGATGAAATAAACTAATGTTTTGTTAAAGAAGATTGTTCTTAAGTTTTTATTTAATTTTAAAAAGAACAATTCTTCATATAAATACGAAAAATGTAATTAATTTTATGTTTTTTGAAACAGTTTATGAAAATAAAGTACACAGAGCAAATTATAGTTGAAAGTACAGAGATTTCACAAAAAAAAAACACGTCCGAACGCTCAGAGCTCCAAAACAATACTCATATATATATATATATATATTGTTACGTTTTTAGACCTTTTCGTAAAAACGCTTTTTACTTATCCTTCAAGGATGCGTTTAATTGCATCAAATTAAAAACACAGACAATTACTTTTAGAATTATAATGCGGCAACACTTTATTTACTACTTTATTAACACGAGTATTTGTACTACTAAGAAGTTAGAGATGTAAACAGTTCTAAATTTAAAATCACACTGATCCCGCTGATCACTGGCTGCGACTTTATATAGCAAAATGACGTCGTCTGGTAACTTCGCGAAGCATCTGGTCATGGTTGTTGTTGGTTGTGCTTTACTTAACATGTAGCTATATACGTGTGTTTGTATATATGACAATGCTGGCTTGTGTGTTTTTGTTTATGGTAACTATGTGCAGTTGTATGTATGAGTGGTCTGTGAGTTGCGTAGTTTTGTTTCTGCTTGTGCTATGTGTGTATGTTGCTGTGTATATTTGTGGATATTGCTGTGTATATTTGTGTACATGTTTAGCTTTTATTAGCAACGAATACTTGCGTACAAGATCATTAAGAATAAATCATCATCTCTTAGCATTGATGTTGATTGGTTTTTCGTTGTTGTTATTTACACTTATTATCGCACAGCCTCGAATGATCTTGTATATTCTCAACGATGTATCCGGAATATTCCATTTCCGTTAATTCAAATATTATCTGCATTGTGTTGACCAGGGTTGTAACATTTTGACACTTGTGACGGCAAAAGTCAGCGGCTTCATTATTGCCCACACCATCAACATTCCCAGAGAGACGGCAGCTAATGTAGATATAAGTTTACTTTAAGTTATATTCATTTTGAAGTATTTTTTAACTATTTTTATTATTTTCTTTGTGAATTATTTTTATTTGACTAAACGTAATTATTATTCTTATTATTCGAATCATTATCATTATTCTTATTATTAGCATTATTAACGGTAGCCACATTCCTCTACACATTTGGCATATAATTAATATGTGCGCGTACAGTCAGTTTTTGTCTCTCGCAGCAGCAGAGCTAAATACATAACGATGTCGGTTCTGTTTTGATCAGTTAATGATCATCAGCAGCACTCAGCTTATGTGTGTGTACAAAATTCTTTCTTGTCCCGCTCAACACAAGCCAATACACATCTACCGACATACGTACACGTACATGCAGTGATATTCATACGTAACGAATATACCAACAGAATTTGTGTATAAAAGCAAGTACACAATGAATAGATGGGGAGTTGGTGTTTGACTGTTGAACGGTAAGGTTGATATTGCTCCGGTGTATATCGGAACAATATTAGCATAACTAGTGTAGCTATTGACTTGTGGTATTCCAGGCAATAGAGGCACTCTAGAGACGAGACTGGACTGTAAGCCGTGGATGATTTCTTCTGGTGGGACGGTGTATTCCGGACTAATAGAAGCATCATTCAGAGATAGGTATCCCTTGTGTAGTGGGTGGGTTTTTCTTTTATAGTAGTAGTCGCCTTTATAATTTGGGAGGGTTAACCTAAGGGTCGTGTTGTCTAGCGAAGCGGTGTATTCCGTTTCACTAGAGGATAAAACCCAAGGATCGCTATTGCAACCGGAGTTTTCCTAGCAATAGAGATGCCAACCCCTCTCCCAAGTACTCTGGCCACGCCATTTGGTAGCCTATAGTGGTGCGGTGTATTCCGTCTCACTATAGGAGCCACCTGGGGAGGCTTACGACTGCTATTATTTAAGGACTCCTCCTATACAAGAGACATCCTGCACTACTGACACGGACAGTTGACCAAGGACAACGACCATTCATCAATCCAACCATTTTTATGTCCGACACTGGACCCCGCTGAGTTACCCCAGCCACAGAGCGGAAAACCGTGTCGTCACATTGGCGCCCGAGCAGGGACACTTTGTCCACAAAGAAAAAAATAACAATAATAAAAAACTGACAATAGAATAGTCCACCGTACCTCATCCCTTGTGAACCAGAGCAAAAGGCAGATGACTCAACGAGAAGGGGTAAAATCCTCTTGGATCTACTCCTTGAGGAAAGAAGATCTGGCCAACTACTTATCCCACTTCGCCCAAGACTCTACGGTCACAGTAGAAGAAATGCGCAAGCGCATGTCCAAATTCGTAAATACTAACAACGATGAGTAAGTAGCCCAGAAGTTGTTAGAATGGCAAAAACAACACGACCAAGGGATCAGCAGCTCACCAGGTTTATCCCTGGTGATTCCCCCACCACAGAGGACGTGCCTAAATTCATACCGATGGACACAACCACACCGAATACCTCCTGTAAGTGTCAAGATGTCCCGAAACAACCTGCGACTGAGCACCGGATCGCGGTACTGGAACGCGTAAGAAAGTGGGGACTAAATTACGATGGCGGTAAGGACGCACTGAAGTTTATCGACGGTCTTGAAGAGCTAGCCGGAGCATATGAGGTGAACCTAAGTGGGGTTGTCCCAGTGATGTTCGAACTTCTGCGAGATCGTGAGTTAATATGGTTTAGAAACCACCCAAAACAGTGAAGAGAATGGTCCCAGTTTAAAGAAGATTTCTTGGGCTTCTTCCTCCCGCCACGTTACTTCGAAAAACTCGATGATGAGATTCGAAAAAGAACACAACGTCCTCGAGAAAACTTCAAGGATTACGTGCTTACTCTTCAGGACTTGATGCATCACTACCATCTGCGCCCGGAGGAAAAACTCGAAAGAATCTTTCGCAACGCCCTACCATAGTATCAGTGGTACATATGGCGGAAAGATTTTAACTGTCTAAATGATTTGTTGTCCTTAGCTGCCAATTTAGAGAACATCCCGCATACGCCGAACGCCAGCCGCAACGAACATCATCGCGTACTAAAGGGCCCCCCGCTCACATCCGAAACCGGTAGTGGCCATTCAGATCACGAAGCCACCTCCCTCTCCTGGGAAGAAGACAAATTGAAAGCTACAATAATCTTAGACAACAAACCACATGCTGCTATTGTAGACACCGGGGCCACTAGTAGTTTCGTAATGCCATCCGTAGTAAAGAGCATGCGTACCAAACCGGAGCATTTGTCAACCGAAATGGAAGTGACATTAGCCGACGGGTCAAAGAAACGAGTCTCTACCGCAGTGGTCATCCCCGTCACTTTCGGGGACCAAACAGCCAGCCACGAGTTTCTGATAATGAAAGAGGCAACCGAAGCCATTATTCTAGGGCTGAATTTTCTCCGAAATTTCAACACTAGAATTCAGTGTGCCGGCCTAGGCGCAAGCGCCAGAGCAACCCATTCTAGAGAACTCACGAATGACAAGCCATCAAATCAGGTAAGGGAAAAAGTGCGTAGAAAGTTAAGAAGACAATTGTGTCGCATGAGTGACAACATCGACGACACACTGCAACGAAAAATTGAAAAATTTTTAGAAACAGAACTCCCGAAGTTCCAGAAAATCAAAGGCCTTTCCACCGTCGCCACCGACCGAATTGTAATGAGGGAGACACGACCAATAAAGATCAGGTACGCGCCGCGAAATCTGGCGATGCAAGCAGTTATTGACGAAGAGGTGAATTCCTTGCTGGCCCGCGGGTGTATAGAACCATGGCACAGCCCATATTCGTTTCCAATTACATTGGTGAAAAGAAAAACGGAACTTGGCGAACGTGTATGGACTTCCGCCAACTAAACGCACGCTACGTACCCGACGCCTACCCTCTCCCCCGTATCGACACTATTCTCGACCAACTTCGCAGTGCAAAGTATATCAGCAGCCTCGACCTCAAGGATGGTTATTGGCAGATTCCCCTGGAGGAAGAAAGTAAGAAATACACAGCATTTGCAGTCGCCGGCCGAAGCCTATATCAGTGGCGTGTAATGCCTTTCGGCCTACACTCAGCGCCAGCCACCTTGCAACGGGCATTGGATAGTGTTATCGGCCCGGATATGGAGCCCCATGCTTTCGCATATCTGGACGATATCATAGTGATCGGGAAAACGTTCGAAGAACATCTGTCGAACCTGCAGGAGGTGTTCCGGAGATTGCGAGCTGCCAACCTGAGAATAAACAGTGAAAAGTGCGAGTTCTTCAAATCGGAAATTAGATACCTCGGTCACATCGTCACGAGCGAGGGGATCAAAACCGATCCCGACAAGGTAGCGGCGATCACTCAAATACCGCCCCCACAGAATACCAAAGACGTCCGTAAGTTTTTAAGGTACCACCTCATGGTACCGTCGGTTTGTGCCGAGCTTTGCACAAATCCGCCAGCCATTAACACAGCTATTAAAAAAGGGCAAGCATTGGAAATGGGGGCCGGAACAATAAGAGGCGTTTGAAACACTTAAGGAGTGTCTTACTAAATCCCCTGTACTGGCTTGCCCCGATTTCACCAAGCCATTTACCCTTCAAACGGATGCCAGTGATGGCGGGCTTGGGGCAGTACTAACGCAAGAAACTGACGACGCGGAGCACGTGATCGCGTATGCCAGCCGTCACCTAAATGGGGCCGAAAAAAAAATACTCGGCCACCGAGAAGGAATGCTTGGCGATAATATGGGGCATACGCAAGATGCGACCCTACCTGGAAGGGTACCGATTTCGGGTGATAACGGACCATCTATCTTTAAAATGGTTGAACTCCATCGACAACCCGACGGGACGTCTAGCACGATGGGCGCTGGAACTCCAGCAATATCAATTCTCGATTGTGTACAGAAAAGGCCGGCAAAATGCGGTCGCTGATGCCCTTTCCTGGCTCCCAGGGGCAGGAGTGGACTTGGCTCAAGCGCGGCCCCCAGCACATGTTCATGGTACGACGGAAAGATGAACGCGGAACGCCAAAATCCGGAACAACACGCGGAATACGCTATCGTGAACAACGAACTGTACCGACATTTTTTCCGAGATATAAACGACGAAGATTCCACCCCCTGGAAACTGTGCGTCCCGGTCTCTCAGCGTCAGCGCGTATTAGACGAAAACCTTAATCAGGTCAGCGGTGGTCACTTAGGCGTTCGGAAGACGTTCAATAAGGTAGCGAGCCGATACTACTGGCCTGGGATGTCTCGAGATATTAGCCGATATGCGCGGCAATGCGAAACTTGTCAGCGGTACAAGATTGCGCAACAACAACCTGCAGGGAAAATGTTGACACGCCTTCAGGAAGAGCCATGGTCCCTGGTATGTGCAGATTTCGTTGGGCCCCTCCCGCGAACGGCGCATGGTCACACTATGTTACTGGTGTTATTCGACAACTTCTCAAAATGGGTAGAATTAATACCGATGCGAAAGGCTACCGCCGAGAGTGTAGTCAAAGCCGTACGAGAGCGGATCGTTGCCCGATATGGGGTGCCAAAGACGCTTGTCACCGACAACGGTACACAGTTCACGTCAAAGATCCTGAAAAAATACCTCACGGAAACCGGTATACAGCAGCAATTCACGGCTCCCTACACACCCCAGGAAAACCCGACGGAGAGGGTCAATCGGACAATTAAAACGATGATCGCACAGTTTTCAGGCCAACGGCACAATAAGTGGAACGAATGGCTACCAGAAATAATGCTGGCCATAAACACCAGCGAGTCAGAATCGACAGGGTATTCCCCAGCTTTTATAACCCAAGGAAGGAAACCTCGACTACCAAAGTCGCTGTACGACGAGGTGACTATCGGCACCGGGAGTCGGTGTATACGTCCTGAGGAACGAGCTCCAAGAAATCTTCCAAATTGTCCGACGTAACTTGAAGGTGGCTTCACAAAAACAGCAGCACCACTATAACTTGCGACGTCGGCCTTGGAAGCCGACCATAGGAGAGCAAGTATTAGTAAGGCAGCACCCGCTGTCAAAAGTCATCGACAACTTCGCTGCCAAGTTGGCACCCAAGTTCGGGGGACCCTACGTCATTACAGGATTTGTCTCCCCAGTTATAGTACAACTTCAGACAGTGGACAGTAGGGAAAGACGCACGGCACATTTGAGCGAACTAAAACCATACCACAACACTAATCAACTGTTTTTTCTGATCCTCCCTAGAACCACTAAGCCAACAAAACAGTACCAGGAAGCGAAGATGGATAGCGACCACCGAAAATTTGAGAAGTCCCGTCAGAAATTGCGCCGCAGCATGGAGCAGGAGCAGGCAAGGGGAAGACGAACCATCTTTCTTTACGAGGATGAAATATCGGATGCACCGCCGGGGAGCAGCCAAAAGAAGGACCAGCGGCGGCGACCACTGCCTGGTACGTACGTGCCTAAACCGACACGGGTCCCAAAGCGGGCACAAGCAACTCCCAAACCAGCCCGAAATTTCCGCATGACCGTGAACACACCCTCCGCGACGCACCCAGACCAACACCGCAGCACGGGTGTCGATGCGGAAACTCCTAACCAGGGGGAGGAGGCAGCTCCACCACCTCCACCACTTATAGCTCCAGATGAGCCACTGGAAATAGACCTACCCGAAACCTGTGAAGTACCTCCACCACTACCACGTCATAATTCCAGATCAACCAATAGAAATAGACCTGACCATAACTCCACCTGCCTGGGATGACGAGTGCCTTACGTTAGCCGACCTACAAGTAAGTACCGAGGACCTAGATGACCCCTTCATCACTGATTTTATCCGGTCATTCTTTGGGGCAGACGATAGAACCGTTGCTGTTCGCCCACCAACTCCGCCCTCGCCACCCCCACCGAGCTCCTCGTCCTCGCTAGACTGGGAGAGTGAAAATTTCCGGCCGCCCACGCCTCCCCGGCGAATAGCATTTGGATCCCTCGAGGTGGTCGATCAACAATTCCCCTATCTAGGCCGACAGTGCTACGAAAGGGTTTGGCGCGCCCGACTCCTGTTGCCCAAGGCAAGGGCAAGGCCTGCACTAGGCCAGTCACCCTCTCCACGTAATCAGCAGACAGAGGAGAGCCGAGGTCTAGCGTGGCGGTCGCCCAGCCCGCCGAGCCAAAGTCGGACCATACCAAGAACGCCCGGGAGAGGGTGGCTATATAGCTCAAGAGGCAGCCCCCCCGTAACTACCCTCAGTACACTGGTCGCCTGGTCACCCACCTCACCACCAAGATCATCCGTTCCACCACCAAAATCACCCGTTCCACCACCAAAATCACCCGTTCCACCACCAAGTTCACCCGTGCCACCGCCACCACCCCTAGCACCGCACCGATGCTTCCATGACCGCAGCGAATTGCCAGTACCACCACCCCCCTCGTTACTGGAAATGCCCACGGGGGAACTCACGGTTGAACACTTACCGTGGGATCTCCAGGAAGAGATCCAGCAGAAGAGAAGCGCACATAGAGGAAGGCGCGTGCGTTTCGTAAAAGCCATCTATGGCCAGCGGTACAGAATCACCATCGGTAGTAAGGGAGAGATTAAAATCAGCCCCACCACTGCTCAGGTCTAGCCAGAAGAGGGGGGTAGTGTGACGGCAAAAGTCAGCGGCTTCGTTTTTGCCCACACCATCAACATTCCCAGAGAGACGGCAGCTAATGTAGATATAAGTTTACTTTAAGTTATATTCATTTTGAAGTATTTTTTAACTATTTTTATTATTTTCTTTGTGAATTATTTTTATTTGACTAAACGTAATTATTATTCTTATTATTCGAATCATTATCATTATTCTTATTATTAGCATTATTAACGGTAGCCACATTCCTCTACACATTTGGCATATAATTAATATGTGCGCGTACAGTCAGTTTTTGTCTCTCGCAGCAGCAGAGCTAAATACATAACGATGTCGGTTCTGTTTTGATCAGTTAATGATCATCAGCAGCACTCAGCTTATGTGTGTGTACAAAATTCTTTCTTGTCTCGCTCAACACAAGCCAATACACATCTACCGACATACGTACACGTACATGCAGTGATATTCATACGTAACGAATATACCAACAGAATTTGTGTATAAAAGCAAGCACACAATGAATAGATGGGGAGTTGGTGTTTGACTGTTGAACGGTAAGGTTGATATTGCTCCGGTGTATATCGGAACAATATTAGCATAACTAGTGTAGCTATTGACTTGTGGTATTCCAGGCAATAGAGGCACTCTAGAGACGAGACTGGACTGTAAGCCGTGGATGATTTCTTCTGGTGGGACGGTGTATTCCGGACTAATAGAAGCATCATTCAGAGATAGGTATCCCTTGTGTAGTGGGTGGGTTTTTCTTTTATAGTAGTAGTCGCCTTTATAATTTGGGAGGGTTAACCTAAGGGTCGTGTTGTCTAGGGAAGCGGTGTATTCCGTTTCACTAGAGGATAAAACCCAAGGATCGCTATTGCAACCGGCGTTTTCCTAGCAATAGAGGTGCCAACCCCTCTCCCAAGTACTCTGGCCACGCCATTTGGTAGCCTATAGTGGTGCGGTGTATTCCGTCTCACTATAGGAGCCACCTGGGGAGGCTTACGACTGCTATTATTTAAGGACTCCTCCTATACAAGAGACATCCTGCACTACTGACACGGACAGTTGACCAAGGACAACGACCATTCATCAATCCAACCATTTTTATGTCCGACACTGGACCCCGCTGAGTTACCCCAGCCACAGAGCGGAAAACCGTGTCGTCATACACTTAGAGATGATTTGGCAGTGCTGCCAAGTACATATAGACATATTGTCGTTATATTTGAATCTATTTTTAAACTTTGTAACACTGCCGCCCACTTAAGCCTGTTCGACCCGAATAGGCATACAATCACCTCTTCTATAGCGCGCCAATCGTTCGAGATGTACTATCTTCATTTTTGACCTTGGGCTATTGTGCTTCTGTATCCGGTACACAACGTCATTCACTCTCTTAATCACTTTATACGGGCCATCCCAGTGAGTCTGTAATTTTGGAGACAATCCTTTTTTCCGTTGTGGGCTATAAAGTAGAACCAATTCACCTTCCATAAATCCCTCCGAATTTGCTGCGCGGTCATATCTAGCCTTCATCTTGTCACTGACCATCTTGATTCTATTACGCACGAAATCATGCAGTTCGTTTAAGATCTCCTGCTCTTGGGACGAAGTGGCTCCTTCTTCTACAGCTGGCTTAACACCAAATTCCAAGTCACCAGGAAGTTTTAATTCCGTCCCGAAGATAATTTTAGTTGGCGTTCTCGATGTGGAGTCGTGTACAGCTGACCTATATGCCATCAAAAATTTGGGAATGTGCTCGTCCCAATCCCTCTGATAGTTGCTTACCACTTTTCGCAGGTACTCTTCTAAGGTGCGATTGAACCTCTCTACCATGCCATCAGACTGTGGATGCAACGGCGTTGTTCTGGTTTTCTTTATCCCATATAATTCGCACATTTCCCTGAATATGGCAGACTCGAAATTCCTTCCTTGGTCGGAATGTAATTCTATTGGGACACCATAGCGACATACCCAGTTGTTGACGAATGCATTTACAACTGTCTTTGCTTCTTGGTTAGGTATAGCATATACCTCTGGCCATTTACTGATATAGTCCATTACCACAAGAACATAACGATTTCCGGCTTCAGTGACGGGAAAAGGACCTGCTACATCCATTGCGATCCGCTCGAATGGTGCCCCTGAGTTGTATTGCTGTAGCTGTCCCCGGCTTCTTCTTACTGGGCCTTTGGCTGCTATGCACTGTGGGCAGTTTGCTATCCAGTCGGCTACGGCTTGTTGACATCCAACCCAATAAAAACGCTGCTTCAGTTCCTCAAGTGTTTTTGTTACTCCAAGATGACCGCCACTAGGTCCATTGTGAAATTCTTGCAAAACTTTACTTATCTTGGAGCATGGCACAACTATCAAATTTGAAGTTGTTTTGTCATCTACACTTTCCCATACGCGGTATAGGCACCATTTTATTACCTTGAGGCTGTTCCACTGAGAACAATAAGATTTGGCGAGTGGGCTCTCAGCCGAAATTTCATTCCGGGACGGTCTTCTGTCCTCCTCTTTGGCTGCTATAATATTCCCCAGTATACTGTCGTCCCTCTGTGCCGCTGACCAGTCTTCATCAGAGTCGATGTGCATTAGCCGAACATCAACAACGCCTTCCTTCTGTTCGGTTCTAACGCAATGTCTACACTCTAAACAGCAGGGTCTTCTTGAAAGAGCATCCGCATTGTTATGTTTTGTGCCCCTTCTATGCTCAATACTGAAGTCGTATCTCTGCAGGCGCTCAATCCACCTTGCCAGTTGCCCTTCAGGATTTTTAAACTGCAATAACCATCTCAGTGCAGAATGGTCAGTCCTTAATGTAAAGTGTTGACCATACAGGTACTTATGGTAATGTTTAATGCATTCCAATACTGCCAGAAGCTCACGTCGTGTCACACAGTAGTTCCTCTCAGGTTTTGAGAGTACACGGCTATAGTATCCTATGACTTTCTCAGTGTCATTAACTACTTGGGATAGCACTCCCCCTATGCCATAGCCGCTCGCATCAGTATCCAGCACAAATTTTTCTCCAGGTATGGGATACGCTAGTACTGGTGACGTACACAATAATCCTTTAAGTTTCTGGAATGCCTTTTCCTGTGGCTCACCCCAATGGTATGGTCTTGACTTCTTTGTCAGCTCATGCAGGCTTGCAGCTACACTGGCAAAATTTGGCACAAAGCGTCTGTAGTATGTACAAAGGCCCAAAAAGCTGCGCAATTCATGAAGATTTTTAGGTTGATGCCAGTCCCTTACTGCTTGTATTTTATCTTCATCGGTTGAGATTTCGTCTCTGTAACACGATGCCCCAAATACTTCACTTCTTTCTGGAACAATGCACATTTCTTCAGGCTGAGTTTCAATCCAGCTGATAATATCCGTTGAAGAACTTCTGCCATGTTTTTGAGGTGTTCATCAAAAGTTTTCCCCATCACGATTATGTCATCCAGATATACCAAGCATGTCTTCCAGTGGAGTCCTTTCAGTACCTTCTCCATTAGGCGTTCAAATGTGGCCGGAGCATTGCAGAGACCAAATGGCATAACTTTGAACTGCCATAATCCGTTACCGACGCTGAAGGCAGTTTTCTCCTTGTCTTTCTCTGCAATCTCCACTTGCCAATATCCGCTTCGCAAGTCTAGCGTAGAGGACCATCTCGTACCAGCTAGCGTGTCCAAAGTGTCATCGATTCTGGGGAGCGGATAGCTGTCCTTCTTGGTTATGTCATTGAGCTTCCTGTAGTCTACGCAGAATCTAGTACTGCCATCTTTCTTTTTAACTAAGACTACTGGCGAACTCCAAGGACCAGAAGATGGCTCAATTACGCCTTCACGCTCCATTTCTCTTACAAGCTCTTTGACTTCATCTCGCTTTGCTAGGGGTACACTTCTGGGTGGCTGTTTAATCGGCCTAGCTTCGCCTGTGTTAATTTCATGTTTAACCAATGCAGTTCTACCCTGGCTTTGGTTTCCCATGGCGAAGATACTGGCATGCCTTTTTAGCAACTGTTTGGCTTTATTTCTGTCTGTCGCTGACAGTCCTGCTACCCATTTTCCTACGTATTCCTCAAATTGTTCACGTTCTTTGGCGGACAAATTGGTAGGCTCTATCTTCCTCTCGCAGTTTATTATTGCCTCTGCTGGAGTACACTGGCCAACATCGCAATTTTCTTTGATGACTTTTTCATGGTCTGTCAAGTTAAGTACTCTTATAGGGACTATTCCTCCTTTACTAGTTTTTACTAGAGCTTTTGCTGTTATAAGCTCTCTCTTTAAATCTGCTGGTTCTACAACCCACAACCGATTGTCCTCACAATCTCCCTTCATACGAGCCCATATAACTGTTTCAGACTGCGGCGGTAACGTCTGACTCTCAATAGCAAATACTTTTCTTACTTGCGGCTTGCTGTCATACCCAACATCAAGGGGTATTTCCACATTACGCCAAATCATCAGCTGTTGCCCCATGTGTAGATTAATGCCATGGTTAATCATAAAATCGGCTCCAATAATTACCTCATCGACAATATCGGCAACAATAAACACATGCCTCACGTTGATGTTGGCTATAGTCACATTCAATTCAATCTTACCATAGACAGTGGCAGGCTCTCCAGTAGCTGTACGTAGCCGTATATTGCTTAAACGATCGCATTTCCCCTTTACTATATCGGGCCTTATTATTGACTGCGACGCCCCTGTGTCTATGGTGAGTACGTGCTTTTCCCCGTTGATGTGTCCAGACGCAGTAAGTTTGCTATTTTTCTGCTGCATCACTGATATAGAGATTGTGGGGCCCTCATTTGTGGGAGCTAGCTCTTGCCCCTTAGTGCTAGCTCGTTTTAGTTTAACGGGGACTCTTGTGATGTTGTTTGGTTCGCCCGTTTGCTGTTTCGTGGTGGCGAAACAGATCTACCTCTTTTTCTTGGTGCTTTGCAGTTGCGCTGAAAATGACCAATTTTTCCGCAGTTAAAGCATTTAGGCTTTTCTTTGGTAGCACCTTCCGCCAACAGTTGTCGCATTGCCTCCTTAAAACTAGCAACTAGGCTGTTATCCTCCTCGGGCAAAACCTCCACATTCCGCACTTTACATATCTGTGGCTTGAAAACCATCCTTGCAGTCTCTTGAGCCAGCGCAAATGAAACAGTCTCAGCGAAAGTGTATTTCTGCGTTGCGCACACAGCCAGTTTGACATCAGAGTCGCGATTGCCATTAACGAACGCCTCAGGAACGGGTGACACTCGCCTGGATATGTGAGCTGCACTAAACGCTCGATTTCCATTGCGAAATCTTGTAGAGACTCGTTAGGCTTTTGAACTCTACATCGCAATTCCATTCTGTATAAATCGCGCTTGTACTCACCACCATACTTGCGCTGCAATGCTGCCATTATTTCATTATAGTTGTTTCTGCTGCTTACTGGCACGGTCTCAAGTACCTCTGCGGCTGTACCCTTTAGGGACAAAATCAACTCTATGGCTTTTTCTTCAGCATCCCATCCATTTCTGCTAGCAACCGTCTCGAACTGGAATCTAAAGATGCCCAATGGTACGCTGCCGTCAAAGCATGGCGCTTTTATTCGCGCAGAAACCTCCGCAACTGCTCGTACTGTCCCGCCACTACGCTCAAGGTTATGCACTTTGTCCTCTAGAGCATGAAATTTTTCTTCGAACTCTTTTGCATGCTGTTCTAGGCCACCGCTTTCTAGATGTTGGACTCTCTCTGCCAGCTCTGAGAATTTGTTCTCAATAGAATCCACCCTCCTCAGAAACCTCTACCAGAGTCTCGTTAGTGGCTCTATTTGACTACTGTATTTCTGCTACAAGCTTTTCAGTGCTGATTCTTGATGCTTCATGCATCTGCTGAGAGTTCTGTTTAATTTCAGTTATTTTGGCTACAAGCTTTTCAGTGCTGATCCTTGGTGCTTCATGCATCTGCTGAGAGTTTTGTTTAATTTCAGTTATTTCGGCTACAAGCTTTTCAGTGCTGATCCTTGATGCTTCCTGTATCTGGATCATCATAGCAGCGAACATTGAATTTATGTCCATGCTGCTGGTCGTGGCAGGAGGACGTACCTCTACATCGTCTTCGTCCTCAAACTCGTATGTCCCGATGTCCATGCCGCGATTCTTAAACTCATCTATCTTCTGCAGTTCAGCCTTGTTACCTGCTGTTGGCAATTCCCGCTTACTAAGCTCCTTTTTTAGCTGTTCAACTTTTAGCTCATCAAATTTCATAATTATTTTTTTTAATGTCCTTTTTTTCCTTAAATTGCAATGTCCTTTTTAATTATTTTTGCAATCCCACTTCTGACACCAATTGTTACGTTTTTAGACCTTTTCGTAAAAACGCTTTTTACTTATCTTTCAAGGATTCGTTTAATTACAACAAATTAAAAGCACAGACAATTACTTTTAGAATTATACTGCGGCAACACTTTATTTACTACTTATATATATATATATATATATATATATATATATATATATATATATATACATAAACACGAGTATTTGTACTACTAAACACTTAGCGATGTAAACACGTCTAGATTTAAAATCACACTGATCCCGCTGATCACTGGCAGCGACTTTATATAGCAAAATGACGTCGTCTGGTAACTTCGCGAAGCATCTGGTCATGGTTGTTGTTGGTTGTGCTTTACTTAACATGTAGCTATATACGTGTGTTTGTACATATATATGACAATGCTGGCTTGTGTGTTTTTGTTTATGGTAACTATCAGAGAACTTCACTTGTTGATTAAAAAACCGTTCAACAATAACAAAGGCACAAAAAACTTGTCTTTTATTTGCAAATGATCAAACTTGCCCGCACACTCTTTTTTGTTGTTGATTTTAAATCAACCGAACATATGCCTCTTTGCTGGTTCTGATGCTAAACACATCGGCTTATTCACAACAATAATCTTTTTTAAGTTAGGAATAAAAACATTAATCAAACTTGCTCAAGCTTTTATATGCGTTGTTCATTATAAGGCACTCGAACCACATGCAAGTTGAACACTTGCTTATTTTCATCATAGGTCGAATCAAACTTGTCAACTTGAGTACTTGTCTATTCCGCTCAACGCTCAAAAATTTGATCAACATTAAAGTACAAAAAGCAAGAAATCATTGTGTATGAATTTGTTCATTCCTATCAACAAAGGCACGCTTGTTTTTTTATTTTAATTTACAGTGGTTTATGATGTCCATTCGCGTTGTTTATGACAAAATAGGAAATTTTTTTAAGAAAATATTATTTTTATTTGCAGTTCGATATTGCAAATAATATTTATTATTATTTTTGTTTATTTTTATTTGTTCTGCTTTACAGTGGTGTTTTTTGTGTTATTTAATTTGTATTTCTTATTAAGCTAAAATTGAGAAGCACAAATTTTCTGCAGCATAAGTAGCCCTCCAGTACTTATTCGTTTTCCATAATTATTTCACTTAATATGGACCGTATTATATTTTTTCCCTTACGCCGAGGCGACAAGGTGTAAACTTTCTTGGAAATTTGACTTAAAAAATTTTTTTCCCCTTTTGTCATATTTGCATGTGTATTTCGGCGTATGTAATTCAACTAAATTTGTTCTCTTAATCGGACACATGTTTAACAATAAAAAACAAACAAATGATCAAACTTGTGCACACATTCTCATTTGTTTCAATTTTGTAAAGAAAAAAGTCCCATAAACCACCGTGCATTTGCCCATGTGTATTCCCTTTAACTTTGTTTTTGATGAACAAATGTATCAGTGTTGAATTGGTTATGTTGTTTGCATTGTTCGTATATCATATTGCTCAAGTCACACAGACGGTCGGTTCAAACATGTTGTGTGAATTAATGAGAATAAGAGCGTTTGGACACGATGAATTTACTGCAAGCCCTTCTCTTGCCTGTGCGATCTAGCTCATAAAATGCTTTTGTTAATTTTACTCATAATCAGAATTTGATGTATACATCAGAATGAAATGATTTTTAATCATCATTGAATTTTTCTTTAATCTTTACAATGAACAAAAATTTGCGTGCTGAACAAAATCAAGAAAAATAGTGATTTTGAAGTACTCTGGTAACTATGTGCGGTTGTATGTATGAGTGGTCTGTGAGTTGCTTAGTTTTGTTTCTGCTTGTGCTATGTGTGTATGTTGCTGTGTATATTTGTGGATATTGCTGTGTATATTTGTGTACATGTTTAGCTTTTATTAGCAACGAATACTTGCGTACAAGATCATTAAGAATAAATCATCATCTCTTAGCATTGATGTTGATTGGTTTTTCGTTGTTGTTATTTACACTTATTATCGCACAGCCTCGAATGATCTTGTATATTCTCAACGATGTATACGGAATATTCCATTTCCGTTAATTCAAATATTATCTGCATTGTGTTGACCAGGGTTGTAACATTTTGACACTTAGAGATGATTTGGCAGTGCTGCCAAGTACAAATAGACATATTGTCGTTATATTTGAATCTATTTTTAAACTTTGTAACAATATATATATATATATATATATATATATATATATATATATATTTATATATACATATATATATATATATATATATATATATATATATATATATATATATATATATGTATATTTATATATACATATATTTATATATATATATATATATATATATATATATACATAAACATACAAATTTATATATATATATATATATATATATATATTTATATATATATATATATATATATATATATACATACATATTTATATATATAATTAATTATTGCGGTACTGGGAGAACGATTTGAAATGGCAGATCCCTGGGCTGGTAGATGTGGTATTCTGGGACTTAAGTATGTACGAGTGATTTTGTACCGAAATGGCTGTCAAGCTAATACCACAACTGCCTCCGTTCTACTAAAACTTGGCAAGTCTCAAAGTACGTTTGAGGTTCGTCATCATTAAGTTGGTGGTGTAGGTCCGGATGTTGATTCCCGGTTAGCACGGATCTGGCTCTGGCGGATTGATCCATAAGGTCTCTTTGTCAACCCTCGCATGGACCTCACTGCTTGCAAAGACACCTATGGGATCTAACCTTGACTGCACAACGAACGGAGACAGCGGCTGCGAGTTTGGACCCTATTAAATAGAAATGCAGACAAACAATAGAATTAATTTAGAAGCGAGAGCGGAAAGCTCAGGAAATGGTTAAATTGAGAATCTTTTCCTGAAGCGGCCGGTGATCGCGAGATCGCCCCCTACGGCGTTGAACACGAGCCATAGGGGAGGTTTTGGCACCACAGCTGGTGGTGGTCAGGAACCAAAAGGCAAGGTTGAGAAACTAGGATATGGGATAGCAAAGCTATTAGACTTTCTCAAGACAAGATCGAATGTCCACAAGGATATAGTATCGATGTCAAGAGAAATACAGGCATTGTATATGCAGGTGGCAGATGAGCTAAGCAGTGGAACTGCTAGCAATTGCAAGGTACACTGCAATAAGCAGACGCAGACGTGGGTTATGGTAAGACCATCTCCCCCTGTCCCTGCAGGTGCGACCCCGAAGCGTAGGAGAGATGAGAGTACTCTTGGGCCAAGGGAGAATAGGGCTAAGAAGAAGAGGAAGGATGCAGTAGATGCCATCAGGAGTAGTGAAAGTAGCTCTGTGGGATCGGCGGCAGCGAATGGTGCTGCTTTGCCGAACCCAGGCACTAAGGAACCTGGGTGGATAAAGGTCCGTCCCAGGGAAGGGAATAGAAATAAGATTAAGAGAAAGCAGGGGTCACATTCAGGTGCCCTGGCTATTAAACCATGTGGGAACGCTTTCTATGCTGAGATTCTCAGAAAAGTGAAGAAGGACCCTAAACTTAGTAATCTGGGGGAAAATGTGAAGGGCAACCGGAAGACCGAGAAGGGTGAGCTGCTACTGGAGCTCACTAAACCCGCTCACCAGAACATAGGTGTGTTTAGGTCAGAGGTGGAAGCGGTACTGGGTTGAACCGCCGAAGTACGGGCACTATCCCAAGAGGTTAGGATTGAAATTAAGGACATAGACGAGGTTAATTCCAAGGAGGACATCTATGACGCCATAGTTAGTGAAACCAACGATTTTAAGGTACTGCAATTAGATCACTGAGGAGAGCGTATGGGGGAACACAAACTGCAACGATTGGCGTGAGTGCTCCTCTAGCTAGACGTCTTCTAGAGATGTCCAGGATACGCATCGGCTGGGTCGTGTGTTGAATACGGGAAAAGATAGCACCGAAGAGGTGCTACAACTGTTTCGATTTTGGACATAGGGCGACGAATTCTAGCGGAAAATTGATTGCGTTGTGGGGAAGCTGGCCACAAGATTGCAACATGTTCCAACAAACCGTGCATGCTCTGTAGAAAGGGTACAAACACTAATGGTGACCACGTTACCGGATGTGTGGTTTGCCCGTACTATAAGAGGGCGCTACAAAAGCTTTTTTTTTTTCTTGGACCAGCACTCAGGGGATGACCCCTACATATGCGATGCATTGTGCCAGAACTAGGAAAGTTGGTTATGGGAAGGAGAATAGAGGGAGTAGTGTTTGTGGACGTTCGATTTGAACCTCCCCAAGTTAAAACTGACAGGAAAGACCTCTGCTGGAAGTTTGTTCCACATACGAACCGTTCGGCCAAAGAACGAATTCTCTCTGTAATGCGTGGTGCGATTCACTGACAACTCAACCACAAAAGGATGTGCCCTATGTGAAGAGCGGGTAGCTCGCAGAAATAAACGGTTATCCGGCACAAGCTACCTTATTTGACCAGAACACATTCCGTTGTAGTATCGGTAGAACAGTGAGACACACCCCACGTTGCGTCGATGCTCCAGTGAGTCAATAGAGTTGGCTACTTTACTGTCACCGATGAGCTTCTTCGCTCTCTCTTGTACGAGGTCGAGCAACTACAAAACAGACTTTGAAGCACCGGCCCATACATGAGAGTTGTATTTCATCTTTGGTCGGATGTAGGTGATATATATATTGAGGAGATCAGTTGGGGTGAAGTATGTCTTACACCGTCTTAAAAAGCGAGACACTTGAATGCTTCTTTTGAAATATGAAAAATGTGATCTGTCCATCGAACGTCACACTGTATTTTCATACCAAGAACATCAAGAGCTTCTGATTCCCCAATACCTATACCATCCATAAACACGGATGGCGCAGAACCTTCGACCAGCCACCTATCCGTAAGCACGCAGCACTGCGTCTTATGAGGGTTAAAGTTAACCCTGTTCGCGAGGCCCCATTCGGAGACACTCAATCAAATGCTTTTGAGATATCTAGAGCCACCACCTTACTCTCGCCGAAATGGTGAATGGAATTGTACCATTTTGCTGTTAACAGAGCGAGCAGGTCTCCTGTAGAGCTACCTCTGCGGAAACCATACTGCCGGTCGTTAAGTAAGGTGTTGGTCTCCAGATACCTTACCAGGTGGAAGTTGGTCATACTTTCCATGACCTTGGAAATTGCAGAACAAACTGTAATTGGGCGGTAATTTTCGGAGTATTACAATGGCTACCTTCCAACACATCGGAAATTTACCGGCATGGTACGATGCACTAAATAGCTTAGCCAATGGACGCGCTAGCGTCGAAAAACACTGCTTCAGGACCAGTGTTGGAATGCTATCCAGCCCAGGAGACTTTTTTATGTTGAGATTCGCTAAAACCTTTTTAACTGCACGTGGTCGAAAGAATATTCTTGGCATAGTAACTGATACTCTTTCCACAACGGGCAATTGCTGATTGCTACCTGGCAAGCAAGAATTACCTGCAAACATCTCAGCCAAAAGGTTAGCTTTATCAGCAGGTTCAGTGAATATTTGATCATCCCTTAAAAGAGTTGGAATTGATGAACTAGCTTTATCCTTTACTCTTTTAACGAATGACCAAAAGCTTTTACTACCTCTCGTGGCGGTAAGAACTTTAGCACGAAGGCGCTGCTCGTATAAAGCTTTTTCACGCCTTAGCACTCTGGCACACGAAGACCGCGCTTGTTTGCGCAGCGCATCAGTATTTGCGTTTTTGTTATTCCGCCAAGTACTGAATGCTTAAGGGTTAAACAGTACTTAATAATCAGGATGCGCATATTACAGCTAAATCTCAATCGTTGCCAAGCAGCACAGGAGTTGCTTAGGTAAACCGTGCGAGATTTAAAGGTAGACGTTGCTGTACTCAGCGAGCTATATAAGAAGATTGCATCTGCAAATTGGGTTACTGATGATACAGATACAGCAGCTTTGTGGACTACCGGATCTTTGATATTGAGGGAAAAGTTATCAGCGCAATGTGGGTACACGCTGGCCGCTGTTTCCGGCATATGTTTGTCCAGCTATTGATGACTTTCGTGTTATTATAGACAACATAGTGATTGACGCTGCAGCCAGGAGTCCTGTTATAATAGCAGGGGATTTCAAAGCGTGGGATGTTGAATGGGGCTGCCCCTTGACAAATGCAAGGGGAAGGATGCTATTAGAGACCCTTTCTGCGCTGAATGTTTTGCTTTTGAATTCTGGAGATGAGGAAACATTTAGAAGAGGAGATGGTGGATCAATTATTGATATTACGTTTGCCAGCGATACCATTATAAATCGTGTAAACTGGAGAGTATCTGATTTTTATACTCACAGTGATCACAGTGCCATTATTATGGACATACAGGATGATATACGGCATGTGACTCCCCGTGCACAAAGTTTGTCGGGATGGAAGGTGAATACCTTTGATAAGGATATTTTTGCCATCTGTATGAAAGGTATGGAATTAAATGGTTCAGCTAAAGATATGGCAGAACAATTGGTAAACCATATCATGCGGTCGTGCCATGCATCTATGGTGAGGCGGAAAAAATCCGGAAATGGGCCACCGGTTTATTGGTGGAATAATGATATTGCCGGCTTGAGGGCGGAGTGTATACGTGCCAGAAGGCGGTATACAAGAACTCGAGGTAAGGTAGAGAATAGCGTATACCAACAGAATTACAGGAATAGGAGGAGGTCCCTAAAGGATACAATTCGTAGGAGCAAGCGGAAGTGATTTCTTAATATCTGTGATGAGGTGGATGATAATCCTTGGGGTTTCGCATATAAACTGGTCACCAAAAAACTTAAATGCCTGACCCCGTTGCAACCGAGTGAGAGGCCAATCCTGGAGAAAATTGTAGACCATCTATTTCCTCAGCGGGATGCACCACCTTGGGAGCACAAGCCTCCAATTGGGACATTAAAGTTTTCCTCGGTTACAATAACTGAGATTGAGGACGTTGTCTCTAGGTTTAGAGACAAAAAGGCACCGGGCCTCGACTGTATTCCAAATATAGTATTAAAAGAGCCCGTCAGGCTTCGTTCCGAGCAGTTTTTAAGAATGGTGAATACATGCTTAAGGAAGGGAAATTTTCCAACAAGATGGAAGAGGCAGAAGTTGGTATTAATACCAAAAGCCAATAAACCCCTGGATGATCCTTCATCTTATCGGCCACTGTGTATGATAGACACATGTGGGAAGTTGCTAGAGGGTGTGATCTGCAGAAGACTTGGGAATTGCGTTGAGGACAGACATCTTCTATCAGACAACCAATTTGGCTTCAGGTGGGGTACTAAGGTTGAGTTTACCTGAGAGAGTAAAGATCGTGGGATTCGCAGACGATATAGCGCTGGTGTGTGAAGCTGAGGAATTGCTGGAGGGAGAAACCATTACAAATGCCAGCGTACAATTAGTAAAGTCCTGGATCACTGCAATGGGATTGACTCTAGCTGATCATAAAACCGAAGCGGTTTTGATTAGTAGTCGTAAGGCTAGGGAAACTATTACCCTCAATATTGGCACCTGTTCCATAGAATCAAAGGCATTTCTGAAATATCTGGGCGTGATGATTGACACACGGCTATCTTTTCGCGAGCACTTGCGATATATAGCATCCAAAGCATCAGAGACCTGTTTGGCGCTATCTCGGATTATGCCAAACACGAGATGGCCAAAGTGTCTTCAGAGGAGACTGCTCGCTGGAGTAGTAAGGAGCATTATCCTATATGCACACCCGGTATGGTCAGACTCACTTAGATATTCCACATATGTGGGGCTGGTACCCCCTGTGTATAGGCTGGCTGCTTTAAGAGTATGCAGTGCATTTCGGATAGTGTCGGACGAAGCGGCTTTTATCACTGTGGGTGTGATCCCTATCGCTTTAGAAATCATGAATAGGGATAACTTTGACTTATGTATGCAAAAGTGGCAAGAATGGTGGTCAACCACTGGGAAGATGGACTTATACATTGGTACCCGACATCAGATTATGGCTGACTAGGAAACATGGTGATCTGAACTATTACCTAATACAGTTCTTGTCTGGACATGGTTGCCTTAAGTCATATCTATTACGCTTTAAGAAAGACGACTCTCCGTTCCGTCCTTATTATGGTGGGAATGTGGTTGAGGATGCTGAGCATGTCGTCTTTGTCTGCTCACGATTCATCAACTGGAAGTTGTATTTAGAGGAAGGATTGGGGCGTACGATCAGGCCGGAGAATATTATTCCGACCATGCTGGAGTTCTTATTGAATTGGACCAGCGTGTGTAGTTTTGTACAGCTTTTTCTAATAGAACTTCGCAGATTAGCACAGATTCGTAGGAGATTTAGTACGTCTTAGGATTCGTTAGCAACTGACTGTAGAGGTTCTTATTTTTTTTAAACAAATTTTGCCTGCCTATTTTTGTGCCGGCGCTTAAGAACGCCACGGGCATGAATTTTGTAAAGGCAAATTAATATGCTTATTTAAAAGAGCAAGTTTATATGCTTTTTAGAAAAACTGCCGATTTGAAGGCAAGATATTGATTGATTTTTATTTACAAAATTTGATCCCTTTTATATGTAATTAACAGGATAATTCCAGATAAGTGTTTTAATAATTACAATAACTAATATTAATAAATGTTTAGATACATGTTTATATTTAGCATAATAAACTTCTTTAAAATAAAGTAAAAATTGTTGGTGGCAATTAAAAAGAAATTTCTAAGTTTACACTCGAAAAAAAATGTTCGTAAAAAAAGTGTGAATATTGAACATGTGTGTATGCTTATGTTTATTCTTTTATAATACTCTACACCCTAACCCCTAAGAAAAATTTACATGAATTAATGGTAATTTTATAATTATGAATTTTTATATCTATGCATGCTTTATATATATATATATATATATATATATATATATATATATATATATATATATATATATATATATATATATTGATAACAAGTGTTCCAGTATAAAAAGTAATATTCTACGACTCACATATTTATAATGATAAATATAACAAAGATTTTATAATTATATATTTATATATATATATATATATATATATATATATATTTTATATACTTTATATATATTTTTAATATAATTATATATATTTTTAATACTTTATAGGGACCGTGGTATGGTGAGTGATTTTTCTTTCTGTTGATAATTTCTTACCATTACCATGTCTCCTTCTTTTATATTCAACGGATTTAATCTTGTTGAATTCTCTACGCGTTTTGTTATCACAATTTTCATGAATTCTCTCGCTTTTGACAAGGAAAATTTCTACCTTGCTCTTAACTCTGATGCGTAACTTTCTGTACCATATATTGGTTTGTTATTATGTTGTCAGTTGGTAAATTAGGAAGTTTTCCAAATATTTGTTCAAATGCCGTACAGTTTGTATCTACATGAGGAGTTGTATTATAGGCAAAACAGAAGTATGGGATCCAATAGACCCATTCGACATTCTTACAAAAATTCAGTAGAAATTCATTAAGTACGCTATGAGTTCTTTCCCATTGTTACATGGTGGTACGGTGTACTGAACTTTTGGTTTATCTCTAATAATTTACATACCTCTGACATCAACTCATTTACAAATTCGGTGCCTTTGTCAGATTTAAGAATCTTGAAATGGCCATATACTAAAATGCTTCTTTTGTCTCAATCGGACATGCTATTACGTATTTGGCAGATCGCATTGCATAGTCAATACATATCTGAAATTGTTAGTATATCGAAGAGGTCCTACTGTGTCTATTCAGACGACTTCAAAACTACCTTTTGGGGTATCTGTTATAATTAACCTTTCTCTCGTATGCTTTATTTGTTTGTTCAATTTACATTCTTTGCAGTTTGATATGTACGCCTTTATCATTTTACTCATTCCTTTCCATATATACCTTTGTTTAAGTTTCATAATTGTTTTTCGTATGCCCAAATGTCCTCCTAACGCTGAACTGTGGTGTTCCGCAATAAGTTTGTTCTGTACATTCTTATCGTTTATTTTTGTTGGTTCGCTGTATAAAAAAATTATTAATTTCTCATTTTTATTTCTTTTTAATTTGTTAAATATATCTTTAAATGTTTCTTTCTCTACCACTTTAAATATTTCTTCACTATCTCTTAACGCAACCTCTTTTATATTTGACGATAGCATTTTTGATGAAAGCTTCTCCAAAGACATCTTAATGTTCAGAGGATTATCACTACACCTTACTATCTCTTATCTTTAAGTAAAATCTGTGGTTTCCGTAAACCGGGGTCTATCTCGAAATGAAGTCTCCTTACGTTTCTTACGTCAGATAGTGAAGTACATTCCCAAATGAAAAGTTGATCAGGTTTTTCATTAGGTTTTACGCCACTGTCCTGATGTAAATTTCCGTTATTATTCATGCTTCGAGTTATCGCTAAGATTTCTTTTGTATCTTTTTCTTTTTCCCTAGGCATCATTGCTCTTATTGCGTTGCTATCTAAAATTATCCTCGATAATGCATCCGCATTAGTATTCATTTTTCCTTTTTTGTATGAAATCTCAGTCATAATCACACAAATCTAACCTAATACGAGTCATCTTGGATGATGATCTGTTATCACGTAAAATTTTCTGCCATAAAGGTATGGACGGAAAAAGTTTATGGCCCAATGTATGGCTAATAATTCCTTTTCTATAATGGGTTTATTCAAATCATGTTTTGAAAGTGTTTTACTGGCAAATGATATTGGTAAATCAGAGCCTATTTCTCCTTGCGACAAAACTGCTCCGATTGCATAATTTGAAGCATCTGTTGTTAACACGAATGGTTTAGAAAAATTCTGGTACTGAAGGATTGGCGGGTTCATCAACTTGCTTTTTAGCTGTTCAAAGGATTCTTGACAACTTTTATCGAAAACGAAAGTTTTACCTTTCTTAAGTAAATTATTCAAATCTTTTGCTATATGTGCAAAGTTAGGTATAAAACGTCTGACCTCGTCAACATTTTTCGGCACAGGGTAGTTTTTTATAACCTCATATTTCGTTGGATCTGTCCGCACTCCTTTATTTGTTATTAGACGCCCAAGGTAAATTACTTCTGCTTGTAAAAAACAACATTTGCTGGGATTTATCTTCAAATTGTATTGCCTCAACTTTTTCAGGACTTTTGCTAAATTTTCGTTGTGGTGTTGTAAACTACATCCAAAGACTATAATGTCGTCTACATATAAAAATGCTTCTGCATTAAGACCACTCAATGCTATAGTCAACTTTCGTTGAAAACTGTTCGACGATATTTTCAACCCGAATGGTAATCTCGTAAACTGAAAATGTCCGTTGCCTGTAGAAAATGCTGTCAACGGTCTCGAATCTTTTTCCAAACCAATTTGGTGGAAAGAACTTGTCATATCCAATGTAGAGAAATATTTCGCTCTACCTAATTTATCAAGAACATCTTCTATTCGTGTTAACGGGAATTTATCGTTCACGATCTTTTCATTCAACTTTCTAAAATCAACTACAAGTCTCCATTTTTTTTCCACTAGACGATTTTTTTGGTACAACTAATAATGGAGAATTGTATGGGCTACAAGAAGGTTCAATAATGTTATCAGTTAAAAGTTTATCCACTTGCTTATTTATTTCATTTCTTTGTGCTTCTGGTAGTCTATAAGGTTTGATGTATACCGGTGCAGAATCTATTGTTTGTATTTTTTGCGTATAAAAATTATTATTGGTTAGTTCCTCTCCATCCAAATGAAAAATACCACTGTATTCTTTTATCATATCTACGACTGATTGTCTTGCCACAGGATCAATTGATTCCAAATGCAAACTGTTAAGTAACCTTTCTAACCTTTCTTTATTCACCTTGCTGCCATTAGAATAAGTGTATACAGTGTAATTTGCCAGACGTTCAACTTCAAAATCTACATCTTTTAATACCACATCTCTATCAGTTGTATTTAGTACTTTTACATGTGAAATGCCTGTAGATGGGATTATACTGTTTCCTATATATACACCCTTGACCACCTCTTTATTCAAAATACTTTCCTCTTGTGGATGTATATTTTTTGGTACTATTACTTCCGAACGAGCTGGTACCGAAATCTCTGTTTTATAAATACGTTTGGGATTGATTGGTACTGATATTTCATTGCCATTAATTACAAAATTTATTAAATACGTTTCAAAATCTATTTTACACAAATATTTCTCCAAAATATCTCTGCCTATTATCCCATCTGCAGGGATTTGAAAATTGTCTTCAATTATGTTTGATTTCTTCAGTACCAATCATTAAATGCAGCTCTGATGTCCCAATACAATCTACCTTTTCACTTGTTATACCAGAAAGTGACGATATGATTTTGGTATCAATGTTCTTTAAATTTCCTAATTTACAAATAGATATTTCTGCTCCAGTATCTACCAAAAATTTAAGTTCTTCATCTACACTTTGCATGTTATTGATATCGTATTATACGTACTTGCTGAAAGTTTGAACATTTTCGGGCGCTCTGCATAACAATTTTTGTTATGCGGCTCTAGTAGTTTCCCTCATAATTAGTATTTCTTCTCTGTGAATTAACGCGTGGTGGTAAATTTCTATTTCTAGCACCATTATTATACGTGGTATTATCTCTTACTCTATTTCCCATATAGCTACTCGAATTGTTGTTCCTGTTGTTGGTACGAAAAGTATTATGATTTTGTGAAGTGTGGTGATTCTTGGCGCAGTAGCCTCTGTTGAAATCACGGTTTTGATTATAATAACCGTTGCCACGATTTTGTGTGTTATTGTTTCTGTTTCTATTTGTTGCAAAATTATTACCAGACCTTTCCACTCTAAATACTGTACTATCATTTGTTTTCATATTTCTCTCTAGTGTCACACACTTTTCTACAGCCTCTATAAAAGTTTTTGGTGAACTAGCCTGTAAAACGCTGTGATATTCCACGTTTACTCCCTTTGTAAAAACATTCAAGGCCATATTCTCGCTCATTTTATAAATCGCGTCTTTTGTTTCTACTGTTAGGTTCTCTATTGATTTTATCTCAAAATCACTTAGTTGTTCAGTCAACAGAGCAAGTTTCTCTCTATATTCTGAAATAATTAATCTGCCCTGTTTAGCTGTACCTAACTCTGTTAACACTTGTTGTAATGTTCTAGGATTCGGAAAAGCTTTTTCCAATTGACCTTTCAATTCTATTTATTAGAGCGCCCCAAAATTCTGCGTACATGAGTCGAAAGCTTGAAATTGTAGACATACTTAATGAACATTCCTCTGTCCTCTGGTTTTAAAATATCATGTAGTAACTCTGTCTGTACTATAAAATCTTCCAACTCCTCATAAGTACCCTTATAAGTATGTAGGTTTTTACCTACTACAGATATGTCAAATTGCGCCATTTTAGAACTCAATGATTCTACAACTTTCTTACCTAACTCCTTGTCTTTTAAATTTGAAACTATAGTTACTAATTTTTTATACAATTCATGAAAATTGTTCAACTCTTCTATCGGAATTTTTTTGATAATAAATCTATTTCCGCATTTACTGTTTTCAAGTACACCAATACCTCGCTTTGCGTCGTTTCGTTTTGCGTTTTTTCGAAGTTGCGTCGCTGCTAAATTAGTACTAATTTTCACTATGCGTCGTTAGATTTTCGAAGTTGCGTTGTTTTAGGTTCGAGTCTTTAATATATTTTGAAATTTTCTTTTTTTTTCTAAAAGATGGCAAGACTATTGTTTCTAATTGCGCCATGCCATCAAAACTCGGGGATTCCCTTTCTTACTGAAAATCAACGCAATTTTAATACAGTTTTATTTTCACTTTGTTTTGCTAATTTTAGAGTTCAGTTTCAGTTAGTGTGTTGTGCTTTATGTAACGTTTCAATTAGTGAGTTGCGCTTTTTTTAAAAGAGAATAATAAATTTTTATAAATTTTTACGGGTTTGGTTCTGGTTACAAAAAAGGTAAATATTTTTTCAATTTATTTATTGGCAGTGTTATGTTAATTTTTTTCCATACACTTGTAATTTTTTAGACAAATGAGTGGAAAGGGCGTTGCTGGTAGAATTACCAAAAATAAAAAAAAATCTATCAGCTTGGATACAAAATTAGATATTCTGCGACGATTTGATAAGGGAGAGAAGGCTGTGGAGATAGCAAAGGCTGTTGGTCTGGCTGCAACTATTAGAACTATTAGAGATCGAGATTGGGATAAAATAAGAGAGGCTGCAAAATCTGCAACATCATTAGATGTTAAAACGATGACCCGTACAAGGAGTGGTTTGATGATCAAAATGGAGTCCTTGCTTTCTATTTGGATTGAAAATCAAGTTGCACAGAGAATACCATTAAGTAAAATGGTAATTCAGACGAAAGCAAAAAGCTTATTTGATGACATAAAAAGTAAAGCAGTATCCAACGATAATGCTAGTGGTAGTAATACAGAGAAGAATGAAGCATTTGAAGCTAGTCAGGGCTGGTTTGAGAGATTCAAGGTACGAGCAAATCTGCACAGCATTGCTCTTAAAGGCGAAGCAGCTAGCGCTGATATAACTGCTGCATAACGCTACCCGACAGAGTTAAAAGCGTTAATTCATGAAGGTGGCTATGATCCGAAACAGGTCTTTAATGTTGACGAGACTGGGTTATATTGGAAACGTCTACCTAACAGAACTTTCATATCTAAAACAGAAAAATCTGCGCCAGGATTTAAAGCTAGCAAAGATAGACTGACCCATTTTCTTGGTGGTAATGCAAATGGTGATTTCAAATTCAAACCATTTCTCATTTATCAATCAGAAAATCCAAGATCTATGAAAGGTTGTGCAAAAAATCTTCTTCCTGTCCACTGGCGAGCAAACAAAAAAGCATGGATGACAGCATCATTATTTCAAGACTGGGTTTCAACTTGTGCTATTCTAGAAATTAAAGCTTATTGCAAGAAAGAAAACTTAAACTTCAAGGTTTTGGTCCTAGTAGACAATGCTCCTGGCCACCCAGTTTATGTTGATGAGTTGTCAGAAAAAGTGAAATTTGTATTTTTGCCTCCTAATACGACATCAGTTATTCAGTCAATGGATCAGGGAGTAATATCGACATTTAAAAGTTATTACCTTCGACGAACATTTAAACTTCTTTTAAGTGAGACTGATGGACAAGATAAACCTACCATGCTACAGTTTTGGAAAAATTTCAACATTATGAAAGCCATAGAAATTATTTCCGATTCGTGGGAGGAGGTTAAACCATCTTGCATGAATGGTGTTTGGCGCAAAATATGGCCTGAATGTGTTCACAGAATATGCTCTGCAGAAGTTGATGGCACACCAGCTGTTCGTCATGAAATTTCTAATTTAGCTAGAGAGTCTAATTTTGAAGGTATGGAGGAGACTGACATAAATGAATTGCTAACCTCGCACAACCAAGAGTTGTCTAATGAAGAACTTTTGCAACTTGAATTGCAATTTGCTAATGAAGAAGATGACAGTAACCGTACAATAGAAATCTCCGAAGAACAAAATTTAACCTCCAAACAAATTTCCAAAGCGATGTGTTTGATTGACGAAGCTATGGAGATTTTTTTAAAAAACGATCCTGACAGCGGAAGGAGTTTTAAAGTGTCCCTGGCGGTAGCTACGAATATAAATTGCTATAAAGAAATTTATTTTTCGTTGAAAAAAAAAGCTGTTCAGCAAACATTGGACCAATTTTTTGTGAAAGAAAGCCGACTTCCGACAACAACCACTATGTACTCATCAGATAGTGATTAATTTTTATTTTTTTTTTTGTAAATTAATTGAATATTTTATTTTGTTTAAATTGAATTTGTTTTTTTTTTGTTTTTTGTATGCATGTAATAAAATTTTATATTATTTTTGTTTTTAAAATGTTTACTTTGTTCAATTTTCTTTTTAAAAAGTAGTATTTTCGTAACCCTGGAACCTATCTTCGATCTTAACATGGTTTGCTATAGAAAATAATAATTCACTTTGCGTCGTTTCAATTTGCGTCGTGTTTTTTTGGAACGTAACCACGACGCAAAGTGAGGTATTGGTGTATTCTAGCTTATCGCCTATATAATTTGCAGAGTAAACTCTATCTTTACTTTTTTTTACATATGTGTATAATTTCACTAATTCTTCATAATATCTATTAAATAATTCCATATGTACTAATATTTACTAATCTTCATATATATATATATATATATATATATATATATATATATATATATATATATATATATATATCTAGTATATGCTATACTAGACATATATGTTAATGTCACTGATATAAGTGTATTAAATACTACTTATTTTACAAACTGCAACAGAGAGCACTAAAATTGCATTTGTGTTTTCTATAAATTTTACTTATTTATAATTTTATTTACATACTATTATTTAAATTTGCCAAAGTGTTGTTTATTATTTTTTTATTTATAAAGACAAAATAGAAAATTTTATTGTATTAAATAGAAGAAACATTTAAAAAAAATTTTATTTGTGGTGATAGTGCAATTTTTGTTTCTCCAATTGTTCTATTTGTAGCCACAATTCACTGGCTATTTCCCAATGTGGTGGTGGATCTGCGTTGAATGCTGCTTTCAACGCTGCCAGTTTCCTGCTTATCTTTACCAGCTTACCTTCACGTCTGTGTTTCGGCTTATCCAGCTTTGGAACCGCGGTAAGTTGTTGTTATTTTCTCTTCTCCTGACGTATTCTATACTCCTCCAAAGTTAAACTCTTCGGGCCTGCTTCTTTGTCTACGCTACCCACGGGCACGTACTCCTCCACTGGTATATTTTTTTAATATTATTTGGCAGGATCGCCATGTAAAGGTTCTGTTTTTATATAAACAAATTTTGCCTGCTTGCTTCACGCCACGGGCATGAATTTTGTAAAGGCAAATTAATATGCCTATTTAAAAGAGCAAGTTTATATGCTTGTTAGAAAAACTGCCGATTTGAAAGCAAGATATTGATTGATTTTTATTTACAAAATTTGATCCCTTTTATATGTAATTAACAGGATAATTCCAGATAAGTGTTTTAATAAATACAATAACTAATATTAATATATGTTTAGATACATGTTTATATTTAGCATTATGCTAAATAAAGTAAAAATTGTTGGTGGCAATTAAAAAGAAATTCCTAAGTTTACACTCGAGAAAAAATTTTCGTAAAAAATGTGTGAACATTGAACATGTGTGTATGCTTATGTTTATTCTTTTATAATACTCTACATGACGATTAAATATGCGCATTAGTTCCGAACCTCCTTACCTAGGAACTAAGGAGGACGTAGGAATAATACTGATAATACTACCCACCCTGATGAAATGCCAAAGCTGTCTCGGGGTGGTGCTAGTGAAGTTGTCGTGGGGCCACTATTGATAGTTGCTATCATTACTTCCAAAAAAAAAAAAAAATATTTATATATATATATATATATATATATATACATGTAGATATATATATATATATATATATATATATATATATATATATATATGTGGATATATCTATATGTATATATCTATATATATATACATATATATATAAATATATATATATATATATATATATATATATATATATGTATATATCTATATATATATATATATATATATATATAATGCATATGTATGTATATATATATATATATATATATATATATATTTATATATATAAATGTATATATATGTATATATATATATATATATATATATATATATTTATATAATGAAATAAAAATAGAACTGTCTTAAGAGCGGGCGCGGGAAGCTCAGGAAATGGAGAAATTGAAAATCCATTCCTGAAGAGGCCGGTGATTCTGAGGTCGCCCCCTACGGTGGTGAACCTGCCGGATAGGGGAAGTTTTAGTTTCACGGCTAGTGGTGGGCAAGAGCCGACGAGCAAAGTTTCCAAATTAGGAGAGGATAGCAAAGCTATTAGACTTTCTCAAGACAATGTCGAATGTCCACAAGGATACAGTTTCGATGTCTCGGAAAATACAGGCGTTGTATATGCAGATGTCAGATGAGCTAAGCAGTGGAACTGCTAGTAGGGGCAAAGCACATTGCAACAAGCAGACGCAGACAGGGTATATGATAGGACCATCTCCCCCTGTCCCTGCAGGCGCGACCCCGAAGCGTAGAAGAGATGAAAATACTCTTATGCCAAAGGGGAATAGGGCTAAGAAGAAGAGGAAGGATTTAGTAAATGATGTCGGAAGTAGTGAGGGTAGTTCTGTAGGATCAGCGTTACCGGATGGTGCTTCTATGCCGAACCCGACAACTAGGGAACCTGGTTGGATAAAGGTTCGTTCTTGGGCAGAAAATAGAAACAGGATAAGAAATCAGCAGGTGCCACTTTCGGATGCCCTGGTTATTAAATCGTGTGGTGTAGTGTACACATACTTATGCACCACCCTTTAACCACAATACAAAAACACAATTCATAATAATATTGTTCATATTAAATTACAACATAACTACGTCAATGAACTTGGCACATTTTAAATACAACTTGACCATGAACACAAAAATGCTTAGTTGCAATTTGGTTTCAAAAAGTTCTTCCAACACCATGAAGTTCACTGACGTACACAAAGTCGTAAAAATACTTAGTTGCCACATTTAGATATTTTTTTTGGCAAATTTCATTCCATTATGCAAATTCAGTACAAGAATTGATTTTGATTCAATTATGCTGAATAGACATAAGTTTAGTATATAAGCGCAGAAATAAGTTTAATAAAATCAGAATTAGTCTTAACACAAAGCAAACAAGTGTTTTATTAATTCTCGAAATAAAACGGCGTGCGAACGATGGACCAAAGCGGCAGAAGTGCTAAGAAATACTTATCTTTTTTATAAACATTAAACTATATTTTTAAAATACACTACATGGCGATCCTGCCAAACTCTTAAACTAATGCTAAATTTTTGAGATTCAAACTTTGGAACTAATAAATTTTTGAGATGAAAATAAACCTTTGAGATCCTAACAAATATTTTATAAAAAAAAAATTTTTTTAAATCCTGGCAAAATCCCGCCAAAATATATATTGTTTTTTTAAAATACTGTAATATCCTTCGAATGTCAAGTCAAGAGGAGATTGACAATATTTTCAAAAAATGGGAAGAGTTACTGGTGCCAGAAGAATATGTGCCCAGAAACACTAACGAATCTCCACCACCACAAGAATACATACCAACACCATTAACGGCAGGTCCAAAGCCTATAACTTTGGAACAATACAAAAAGAGGCAACAAAACTATAAATTAACTGCAACAATTTAGACTGACAACAGCCCCAAAAAAGAAAGGAGGGAGGAAACATAGATTCCAACAAGCCTGCAAAGAGTAATAAACATAAGTGAAGGCGCTCAAATACAATCTTAATTGCGGAACTCAAAAATTTAAAAGACGAAGGCTGGAAAACAACTTAATGAACCAACTACATTTGAAGTAACAGAAGAAGACAAAAAATATTTAATTTTGGAAGAAATTAAAATGGGTATAGCAGACGCAAACGTCGAAGGACAGGCCAATGCCTACGCCATAAATGACAAGAAGATCGCAATAAGCCAAGACATCGTAATAATTTTTTTAGTAGTTTTTATTTTAATAGCATTATGGCATTTTGCAAAACAATATGTGAAAAAACAAATTGTACGGACTAATGTCCAAAATGTTTAATAGACAATAAGATTTGTTTTTAGACTTACAAAAAAAAATATATACATATATGTATATTGTATAAATAAGTAAATCATATGGATCAAATTTTTCAAGAAATTCAACAATTAATAACAAATGCTAAGAAATCAAGAAACAGAAAATACATAGAAGATACTATAAAAGAAAAATACAATTTGATTAACCAACTATGTAAGAAATTTGGAAAATTAGCAGGATATCTACCTAAAACTTTAAGAGAAAAGAAAATTGAGGAATTTAAAAAATTAAAATTAACAGCAACTGAACTGTTAACGGTACATAAAGGAAAAAAATTGAAACTTTCATCAGAAATTGAAAATTCTATAATCATGTCGAATTTCGATAGCAAAAAAGCTTCTGATACAATTCCAGTCTTTGACGGAAAAGCAAAACACCTTAATATATTTTTTTCAATGATTGAAATTGTCTACTCTGAACTTAATTATCAAGGGAAGAAAAATCTAATTAAATATATATTAGCAATAAAATTAACAGATAAAGTCAGAGACATTTTAATGATAGAAAATATACCCGAAACTTTTGAACAACAAAAAACATGCCTTACCAAAAATTTTAGAACAACTACAACAGCTAGTAGCATACATTTCACAATAAAAAATACCAGACAAAAATGCAATGTACTAAATTACAAAGAAAAAATTAGCACACTAATTGCAGAATTGACATTAATACAAATATCTGAATTAGGAGAAAGTCCAAACGAAGTAGCTCGCTCTACGATTAGGGCTTTGAATGAAAAATTAGCATTAGAAACTTTTCAAGAAGGCTTATACAGTGATATAAGAACCGCTGTGATAGCAGCTCAGCCCAAAACGATATCACAAGCTTATGACATTGCAAGTGCACAAGAAAGGTAATTAGAACTATACGATACATTCAAAACTTTGAGAATAAATAACAATACAAGAGGTAATTATAATGGTACAACCGCATATAATTCAGGATTTAGGAACACTAAAAGAAATAATCCAAACTTTAGATACATATATACCAAACAGCAACAGAATAAATTATAATACCACTCAACAACATAGCAATTTTAATAAAAACCAAAGAAGCACTTATAACAATGTGAACTTTAACCGAAATAACAATAGGAGAAATTATCAAAACGACTACAACAATTCCAGATATAGAGATCAAAATCTCCACAACAATCCTAGATATAACCAAAGATACAGACAAACTAATGTCAACACTATACAACAGGGAAACGACCATACCCTGGAGTTTCGGAACGATACTCCAATAAGGGAAAACTAAGAATATTTACCATAAAAACAGACACATGAAATTTTATCTACTTATCAGTTAAAAACATAAACTACAATTTAACTTTCTTAATAGCCACTGGTTCAGACATATCTCTATGTAAAGAATATGTTCTGCATGGCTATAACATATTTAACGAAGACATTTGTAAACTTAATGGTATAACACAAGATTCGATATATACTCTCAGATCAACGAACCTAGATTTCAAATTAAATGAACAGGAAATAACACATAAATTTTATATAGTTAATAGTGACTTTCCAATTAGAACCGATGGAATTTTAGGAATAGATTTCTTCTACAAATACAGTTGCAAAATAGATTATGATACATACAAAATAAATGCGTTTATTAATGGAGAAAAAATAACGATTCCAATCGAAATTAATACCGAACATTTAAAAGCTATCATTATACCGCCAAGATCGGAAAAAATTTTGAGAATAAATATTAACATTAATGAGTATTAGTATGTAATAAAGAAATACAAAAGGGCATTTTCGTAGCAAATACAATTGTACCAAAAGAAGGCTACAGGCACGTCAAAATCTTAAACACTACAGAATTACCGACATAAATTTCAAGCGTAAATATATCTACAATACCACTTATACATTTTCGTATTTTTAAAGCCACAGATCAGAACTTTTCGGAAGAAAGATTCCAAAAACTCCTTAGAGCAGTGAACTTTCAAGATTTTGTGACAGCAAAAGTCAGCGGCTTCGTTTTTGCCCACACCATCAACATCCCCAGAGAGACGGCAGCTAATGTAAATATAAGTTTACTTTAAATTATATTCATTTTGAAGTATTTTTGAACTATTTTTATTATTTTCTTTGTGAATTATTTTTATTTGACTAAACGTAATTATTATTCTTATTATTCGAATCATTATCATTATTCTTATTATTAGCATTTTTAACGGTAGCCACATTCCTCTACACATTTGGCATATAATTAATATGTGCGCGTACAGTCAGTTTTTGTCTCTCGCAGCAGCAGAGCTAAATACATAACGATGTCGGTTCTGTTTTGATCAGTTAATGCTCATCAGCAGCACTCAGCTTATGTGTGTGTACAAAATACATAACGTTGGCGGTTGCGGCGTTGATCAGTTGATGCTCATCAGCAGCACTCAGCTTATGTGTGTGTACAAAATCCTTTCTTGTCTCGCTCAACACAAGCCAATACACATCTACCGACATACGTACACGTACATGCAGTGATATTCATACGTAACGAATATACCAACAGAATTTGTGTATAAAAGCAAGCACACAATGAATAGATGGGGAGTTGGTGTTTGACTGTTGAACGGTAAGGTTTATATTGCTCCGGTGTATATCGGAACAATATTAGCATAACTAGTGTAGCTATTGACTTGTGGTATTCCAGGCAATAGAGGCACTCTAGAGACGAGACTGGACTGTAAGCCGTGGATGATTTCTTCTGGTGGGACGGTGTATTCCGGACTAATAGAAGCATCATTCAGAGATAGGTATCCCTTGTGTAGTGGGTGGGTTTTTCTTTTATAGTAGTAGTCGCCTTTATAATTTGGGAGGGTTAACCTAAGGGTCGTGTTGTCTAGCGAAGCGGTGTATTCCGTTTCACTAGAGGATAAAACCCAAGGATCGCTATTGCAACCGGAGTTTTCCTAGCAATAGAGATGCCAACCCCTCTCCCAAGTACTCTGGCCACGCCATTTGGTAGCCTATAGTGGTGCGGTGTATTCCGTCTCACTATAGGAGCCACCTGGGGAGGCTCACGACTGTTATTATTTAAGGACACCTCCTATACAAGAGACATCCTGCACCACTGACACGGACAGTTGACCAAGGACAACGACCATTCATCAACCCAACCATTTTATGTCCGACACTGGACCCCGCTGAGTTACCCCAGCCACAGAGCGGATAATCGTGTCGTCACATTGGCGCCCGAGCAGGGACACTTTGTCTACAAAGAAAAAAATAATAATAAAAACTGACAATAGAATTGTCCACCGTACCTCATCTCTTGTGAACCAGAGCAAAAGGCAGATGACTCAACGAGAAGGGGTAAAAACCTCTTGGATCTACTCCTTGAGGAAAGAAGATCTGGCCAACTACTTTGCCCACTTCGCCCCAGACTCTACGGGCGCAGTAGAAGAGTATCAGTGGTACATACGGCGGAAATATTTTAACTGTCTAAATGATTTGTTGTCCTTAGCTGCCAATTTAGAGAACATCCCGCATACGCCGAACGCCAGCCGCAACGAACATCATCGCGTACTAAAGGGCCCCCCGCTCACATCCGAAACCGGTAGTGGCCATTCAGATCACGAAGCCACCTC
This sequence comes from Linnaemya tessellans, assembly GCA_951800035.1. Taxonomy (NCBI): domain Eukaryota; kingdom Metazoa; phylum Arthropoda; class Insecta; order Diptera; family Tachinidae; genus Linnaemya; species Linnaemya tessellans. The sequence continues at coordinate 71,164,715 of OX637532.1, forward strand.
CCTCTCCTGGGAAGAAGACAAATTGAAAGCTACAATAATCTTAGACAACAAACCACATGCTGCTATTGTAGACACCGGGGCCACTCGTAGTTTCGTAATGCCATCCGTAGTAAAGAGCATGCGTACCAAACCGGAGCATTTGTCAACCGAAATGGAAGTGACATTAGCCGACGGGTCAAAGAAACGAGTCTCTACCGCAGTGGTCATCCCCGTCACTTTCGGGGACCAAACAGCCAGCCACGAGTTTCTGATAATGAAAGAGGCAACCGAAGCCATTATTCTAGGGCTGGATTTTCGCCGAAATTTCAACACTAGAATTCAGTGTGCTGGCCTAGGCGCAAGCGCCAGAGCAACCCATTCTAGAGAACTCACGAATGACAAGCCATCAAATCAGGTAAGGGAAAAAGTGCGTAGAAAGTTAAGAAGACAATTGTGTCGCATGAGTGACAACATCGACGATACACTGCAACGAAAAATTGAAAAATTTTTAGAAACAGAACTCCCGAAGTTCCAGAAAATCAAAGGCCTTTCCACCGTCGCCACCGACCGAATTGTAATGAGGGAGACACGACCAATAAAGATCAGGTACGCGCCGCGAAATCTGGCGATGCAAGCAGTTATTGACGAAGAGGTGAATTCCTTGCTGGCCCGCGGGTGTATATACGACAATGGTTTTACGTCAGTACCTGCCAATATGGCTTAAACTGACGGTGGTCTTAACACCGGGTGATACAATAAGTGTTACCAGGACCCCTCTTTGAACCCAAGATCCACACAAGGCGACCTCGGGTCACCTAGGTAGCAATTTCTAGACATGATTTGGTAAGTCCCATGATCTAACACCTTGCGAAAGTGCCGATCCTATCTAGATGATCTTTATTCTATGAACTACAAAAAGTCGCCCAATAGAATATAACTTGTTGATTCACAACAATACATAGGTTTTGCTACTATCAGCCAGACCGAAGTCCAACCCTGGGGTTGAAACATCAATCCTTATCTGACAAACCTCCCACCAAGTTGGTTACCACAGCCACCACGTGTACTCCCGAGGGAGACCTCACCAATATCCAGCCGCAGTAAACTGCGGGGCTTGTACTGGATCCCGTGGCACCAGTTGTAACTACTGGTTAAGTTTCAAAAGCCGAACCAGTGTAGGTTCTATAAACTTTCTATCGACTTCGGTTTCTTTTTTACCTAAACCCAGGTGTCGCCTCACCTGCCAATTCTTACTCAAGCTCGTAGGCGGACCTACTTCTTTTAGATTCTTATATGCACATCCGTTCCACTGTTTAGAGATTGGGCAGTAACATATGAGTTTTACGGGGCTACCTGCAAAAGTTATGCTTGAAAAACAGAATAACCCCTCGAAAGCCAACCATAATAGGTTTTAACTTTCTATTGACTTTTGAACTCTTAATTAGTTCGAGGCGTCCTTAGACCTCCTTTCTTATTTTCCCCGGATCGGTGCTGGAGCGAGGCCCGACATCATAGCCAAGCTCCCCTACGGCACCCCCCGGGGGGGGCCCACGGGTGTATAGAACCATGTCACAGCCCATATTCGTTTCCAATTACATTGGTGAAAAGAAAAACGGAACTTGGCGAACGTGTATGGACTTCCGCCAACTAAACGCACGCTACGTACCCGACGCCTACCCTCTCCCCCGTATCGACACTATTCTCGACCAACTTCGCAGTGCAAAGTATATCAGCAGCCGCGACCTCAAGGATGGTTATTGGCAGATTCCCCTGGAGGAAGAAAGTAAGAAATACACAGCATTTGCAGTCGCCGGCCGAAGCCTATATCAGTGGCGTGTAATGCCTTTCGGCCTACACTCAGCGCCAGCCACCTTGCAACGGGCATTGGATAGTGTTATCGGCCCGGATATGGAGCCCCATGCTTTCGCATATCTGGACGATATCATAGTGATCGGGAAAACGTTCGAAGAACATCTGTCGAACCTGCAGGAGGTGTTCCGGAGATTGCGAGCTGCCAACCTGAGAATAAACAGTGAAAAGTGCGAGTTCTTCAAATCGGAAATTAGATACCTCGGTCACATCGTCACGAGCGAGGGGATCAAAACCGATCCCGACAAGGTAGCGGCGATCACTCAAATACCGCCCCCACAGAATACCAAAGACGTCCGTAAGTTTTTAAGGTACCACCTCATGGTACCGTCGGTTTGTGCCGAGCTTTGCACAAATCGGCCAGCCATTAACACAGCTATTAAAAAAGGGCAAGCATTGGAAATGGGGGCCGAAACAACAAGAGGCGTTTGAAACACTTAAGGTGTGTCTTACTAAATCCCCTGTACTGGCTTGCCCCGATTTCACCAAGCCATTTACCCTTCAAACGGATGCCAGTTATGGCGGGCTTGGGGCAGTACTAACGCAAGAAACTGACGACGCGGAGCACGTGATCGCGTATGCTAGCCGTCACCTAAATGGGGCCGAAAAAAAAATACTCGGCCACCGAGAAGGAATGCTTGGCGATAATATGGGGCATACGCAAGATGCGACCCTACCTGGAAGGGTACCGATTTCGGGTGATAACGGACCATCTATCTTTAAAATGGTTGAACTCCATCGACAACCCGACGGGACGTCTAGCACGATGGGCGCTGGAACTCCAGCAATATCAATTCTCGATTGTGTACAGAAAAGGCCGGCAAAATGCGGTCGCTGATGCCCTTTCCTGGCTCCCAGGGGCAGGAGTGCATTTGGCTCAAGCGCGGCCCCCCAGCACATGTTCATGGTACGACGGAAAGATGAACGCGGAACGCCAAAATCCGGAACAACACGCGGAATACGCTATCGTGAACAACGAACTGTACCGACATTTTTCCCGAGAAATAAACGACGAAGATTCCACCCCCTGGAAACTGTGCGTCCCGGTCTCTCAGCGTCAGCGCGTATTAGACGAAAACCATAATCAGGTCAGCGGTGGTCACTTAGGTGTTCGGAAGACGCTCAATAAGGTAGCGAGCCGATACTACTGGCCTGGGATGTCTCGAGATATTAGCCGATATGCGCGGCAATGCGAAACTTGTCAGCGGTACAAGATTGCGCAACAACAACCTGCAGGGAAAATGTTGACACGCCTTCAGGAAGAGCCATGGTCCCTGGTATGTGCAGATTTCGTTGGGCCCCTCCCGCGAACGGCGCATGGTCACACTATGTTACTGGTGTTATTCGACAACTTCTCAAAATGGGTAGAATTAATACCGATGCGAAAGGCTACCGCCGAGAGTGTAGTCAAAGCCGTACGAGAGCGGATCGTTGCCCAATATGGGGTGCCAAAGACGCTTGTCACCGACAACGGTACACAGTTCACGTCAAAGATCCTGAAAAAATACCTCACGGAAACCGGTATACAGCAGCAATTCACGGCTCCCTACACACCCCAGGAAAACCCGACGGAGAGGGTCAATCGGACAATTAAAACGATGATCGCACAGTTTTCAGGCCAACGGCACAATAAGTGGGACGAATGGCTACCAGAAATAATGCTGGCCATAAACACCAGCGAGTCAGAATCGACAGGGTATTCCTCAGCTTTTATAACCCAAGGAAGGAAACCTCGACTACCAAAGTCGCTGTACGACGAGGTGACTATCGGCACCGGGAGTCGGTGTATACGTCCTGAGGAACGAGCTCCAAGAAATCTTCCAAATTGTCCGACGTAACTTGAAGGTGGCTTCACAAAAACAGCAGCACCACTATAACTTGCGACGTCGGCCTTGGAAGCCGACCATAGGAGAGCAAGTATTAGTAAGGCAGCACCCGCTGTCAAAAGCCATCGACAACTTCGCTGCCAAGTTGGCACCCAAGTTCGGGGGACCCTACGTCATTACAGGATTTGTCTCCCCAGTTATAGTACAACTTCAGACAGTGGACAGTAGGGAAAGACGCACGGCACATTTGAGCGAACTAAAACCATACCACAACACTAATCAACTGTTTTTTCTGATCCTCCCTAGAACCACTAAGCCAACAAAACAGTACCAGGAAGCGAAGATGGATAGCGACCACCGAAAATTTGAGAAGTCCCGTCAGAAATTTCGCCGCAGCATGAAACAGGAGCAGGCAAGGGGAAGACGAACCATCTTTCTTTACGAGGATGAAATATCGGATACACCGCCGGGGAGCAGCCAAAAGAAGGACCAGCGGCGGCGACCACCGCCTGGTACGTACGTGCCTAAAACGACACGGGTCCCAAAGCGGGGACAAGCAACTCCCAAACCAGCCCGAAATTTCCGCATGACCGTGAACACACCCTCTGCGACGCACCCAGACCAACACCGCAGCACGGGTGTCGATGCGGCAACTCCTAACCAGGGGGAGGAGGCAGCTCCACCACCTCCACCACTTATAGCTCCAGATGAGCCACTGGAAATAGACCTACCCGAAACCTGTGAAGTACCTCCACCACCACTCATAATTCCAGATCAACCAATAGAAATAGACCTGACCATAACTCCACCTGCCTGGGATGACGAGTGCCTTACGTTAGCCGACCTACAAGTAAGTCCCGAGGACCTAGATGACCCCTTCATCACTGATTTTATCCGGTCATTCTTTGGGGCAGACGATAGAACCGTTGCTGTTCGCCCACCAACTCCGCCCTCGCCACCCCCACCGAGCTCCTCGTCCTCGCTAGACTGGGAGAGTGAAAATTTCCGGCCGCCCACGCCTCCCCGGCGAATAGCATTTGGATCCCTCGAGGTGGTCGATCAACAATTCCCCTATCTAGGCCGACAGTGCTACGAAAGGGTTTGGCGCGCCCGACTCCTGTTGCCCAAGGCAAGGGCAAGGCCTGCACTAGGCCGGTCACCCTCTCCACGTAATCAGCAGACAGAGGAGAGCCGAGGTCTAGCGTGGCGGTCGCCCAGCCCGCCGAGCCAAACTCGGACCATACCAAGAACGCCCGGGAGAGGGTGGCTATATAGCTCAAGAAGCAGCCCCCCCGTAACTACCCTCAGTACAGTGGTCACCCACCTCACCACCAAGATCATCCGTTCCACCACCAAAATCACCCGTTCCACCACCAAAATCACCCGTTCCACCACCAAGTTCACCCGTGCCACCACCACCACCCCTAGCACCGCACCGATGCTTCCATGACCGCAGCGAATTGCCAGTACCACCACCACCCTCGTTACGGGAAATGCCGGGGAACTCACGGTTGAACACTTACCGTGGGATCTCCAGGAAGAGATCCAGCAGAAGAGAAGCGCACATAGAGGAAGGCGCGTGCGTTTCGTAAAAGCCATCTATGGCCAGCGGTACAGAATCACCATCGGTAGTAAGGGAGAGGTTAAAATCAGCCCCACCACTGCTCAGGTCTAGCCAGAAGAGGGGGCTAGTGTGACGGCAAAAGTCAGCGGCTTCGATTTTGCCCACACCATCAACATCCCCAGAGAGACGGCAGCTAATGTAGATATAAGTTTACTTTAAGTTATATTCATTTTGAAGTATTTTTGAACCATTTTTATTATTTTCTTTGTGAATTATTTTTATTTGACTAAACGTAATTATTATTCTTATTATTCGAATCATTATCATTATTCTTATTATTAGCATTATTAACGGTAGCCACATTCCTCTACACATTTGGCATATAATTAATATGTGCGCGTACAGTCAGTTTTTGTCTCTCGCAGCAGCAGAGCTAAATACATAACGATGTCGGTTCTGTTTTGATCAGTTAATGCTCATCAGCAGCACTCAGCTTATGTGTGTGTACAAAATACATAACGTTGGCGGTTGCGGCGTTGATCAGTTGATGCTGATCAGCAGCACTCAGCTTATGTGTGTGTACAAAATTCTTTCTTGTCTCGCTCAACACAAGCCAATACACATCTACCGACATACGTACACGTACATGCAGTGATATTCATACGTAACGAATATACCAACAGAATTTGTGTATAAAAGCAAGCACACAATGAATAGATGGGGAGTTGGTGTTTGACTGTTGAACGGTAAGGTTTATATTGCTCCGGTGTATATCGGAACAATATTAGCATAACTAGTGTAGCTATTGACTTGTGGTATTCCAGGCAATAGAGGCACTCTAGAGACGAGACTGGACTGTAAGCCGTGGATGACTTCTTCTAGTGGGACGGTGTATTCCGGACTAATAGAAGCATCATTCAGAGATAGGTATCCCTTGTGTAGTGGGTGGGTTTTTCTTTTATAGTAGTAGTCGCCTTTATTATTTGGGAGGGTTAACCTAAGGGTCGTGTTGCCTAGCGAAGCGGAGTATTCCGTTTCACTAGAGGATAAAACCCAGGGATCGCTACTGCAACCGGCGTTTTCCTAGCAATAGAGGTGCCAACCCCTCTCCCAAGTACTCTGGCCACGCCATTTGGTAGCCTATAGTGGTGCGGTGTATTCCGTCTCACTATAGGAGCCACCTGGGGAGGCTCACGACTGTTATTATTTAAGGACACCTCCTATACAAGAGACATCCTGCACCACTGACACGGACAGTTGACCAAGGACAACGACCATTCATCAACCCAACCATTTTATGTCCGACACTGGACCCCGCTGAGTTACCCCAGCCACAGAGCGGATAATCGTGTCGTCACAATTTTAATCAAGAAAATAAAAACATACCATACAAAAATTTGCGACAATACCAAGAAATATTTCACCTTGAGGATGAAAAATTAACAACCAATAATTTCTACAAACAGAACATTGAACTTACAGATAATACACCAATATATATAAAAAATTACCGTCTACCACAAACACAACTAAGTGAAATAGACAAACAAGTACAAGGACTACTGAAAGAAGACATTATTGAACCATCTACTAGCCCATATTACTCACCATTACTTCCAGTGCCCAAAAAAGGACAAGACGATGTAAAGAAATGGCGTTTGGTCGTAGACTACAGACGTTTAAATAATAAAATAGTAAATGACAAATTTCCTTTAACAAGACTAGATGATATATTAGACAAATTAGGAAGAGCTAAATATTTTTCTACCCTAGACATGACAAGTTCTTTCCATCAAATCGAACTAGACCATGAGTCACGACCTCTAACAGCATTTTCCACCAATAGTGGACATTATCAATTTAATAGGTTACCCTTCGGATTGAAAATATCATCAAACAGTTTCCAGACAATGTTAACTATAGCATTATCAGTGTTAGAAACAGAAGCATTTTTATATGTTGACGACATAATTGTTTTCGGTTGCAGTCTAAACACCACAATAAGAATCTCAATAAAGTATTCGAAAGACTTAAACATTATAATTTGAAACTTAATGCTGAAAAATGTTGTTTTCTAAAACCAGAAGTTTTATACCTAGGACATTTAATCATAAAGGACGGTATCAAAACCGATCCGACAAAATATGAAGCAATCGAAAAATATCCTGTACCCAAAAACGCTGATGACGTTAGAAGATTTATTGCTTTTTGCAATTACTATAGACGGTTTATACCAGACTTTGCCAAAACGGCCAACAGTTTGAATAATTTACTAAAAAAAAGATAACTTTCAATTGGACAGAAGATTGCCAAAAAGCATTTGATACTTTAAGAGACAGCCTAAAAAACCCACCTATACTACAATATCCAGATTTCAATAAACCGTTCATACTAACTACAGACGCATCAAATGTTGCGTTAGGTGCAATACTCTCACAAGGCAATATTGGAAGTGACTTACCCATTTCTTACGCTAGTAAATCCCTTAACAAACATGAAAGAACTAAATCTGTAATCGAAAAAGAATTGCTAGGAATACACTGCGGCATACAATTTTTCCGACCTTACCTATACGGCAGAAAATTTACGGTTGTTACAGATCACAGACCACCCATTGCTCTATTTTCACATAAAAATCCATCCTCCAAATTAACTAGAATTAGACTAGAACTATCAGACTATGACTTTGATATTGTATACAAAAAAGGTTCAAATAATACAAACGCAGATGCATTATCAAGAATTGAAATAAATTCGCAAATATTAAAAGACATGATTCCAATCTATATTGATGAAAAAGAAAAGAAAACATTGGCATATCTCCAAAAGAGACTGATCACCTCCGAATGTGGGAATGCACGTCAATTAATGATATTAAGAAGCTTCAAAGAATAAAATTTATATATGACAAAAAGCTGCAGCACGAATTAAAAGATATGAAAGATAAAGAAATCAATGCATTGAATAAAAATATTACAAGTATAATATGTAATAAAAGCGAAAATCCTATGTTTTCCGAAACATTTATGGAGAAACTTTTATTAAAATTAAAGAATTTAAAAATTAAAAAGTACGTACTATATAATAATGATGAAATATTTAAATATATAACGGCCGAGAAATCGAAAAAAGAGTATAATAATCTGCAGTATAACGAAATTGAAATAATAATTTATTAAATGCCAAAGAGAATAAATTAGAATATAAAACAGTATAGATTGATTGAAGAATTCCACAATAAACCATATATGGACATTTCGGAATTAGAAAAACTATTTCCAAATTAAAACAAAGATACATATGGAAAAATATGAACAGAATGGTAAAAAATTACATAAAAACTTGCGATTCATGTCAGAAAAATAAACAATATAAACATACAAAAGAACCTTTTACTATTACAGACACACCTACACAGAGTTTCGACACAGTAGTAGTAGACACAGTAGGTCCTCTGCGACCATCGGACAATTATAGATATATACTTACAATGCAATGCGAATTAACAAAATATGTAATAGCGTACCCTATAGTAACAATAGATGCAAAGTCAGTAGCTAAAACTTTAGTAGAAGAAGTAGTTCTAAAGTATGGACTATTTAACATTTTAAAAACTGATAAAGGTACAGAATTTACAAATGAATTAATGAAAGAGATTTGTGATTTATTAAAAATAAACCAACATTTCTCAACCCCGTACCACCACGAGACTCCAGGTACCGTAGAACAAAACCATAAAGTTCTAAACGAGTACTTTATAAATTTTGTGGAAGATACAAATTGGCACGAATGGATACCATAATTTACGTTTGCCTTTAACACAACACCCAATAGTGACACACGCTATTCACCATTTGAATTGGTATTTGGAAAACTACCTCGACTACCAAATGATGAATTCAGAAAGCATGAAAAACTTTACAATCTTGATAATTATACAAATGAATTGAAAGCTATACTTAATTACTAACTAAAAAGAGCAAGAGATATAATTTTAGAAGTTAAAACGAAAAGAAAATTAAAGTCAGTTAATAAGCAGAATAGCATAGACATTAAAATAGGAGATTTAGTATTAGTTAAGGTAGTAACTAGGAGAAAAAATGAACCACCTTACAAAGGTCCATACAAGATATTAGATATAAAAGAGGTAAATGTACTAATAGAAATTGAAAATAATAAAGTAAAATTAATACATACAAATTTATTAAAAAAATATATATCCACTAACCACATAACAATAAAAGAAAATTAATATTAAGTCCTTAATCTCTTACTTTATACTTACATTTAAGCCAACACAAAATTTATTAAAATATAATGTAAAATTTACTAAACAAGTTTTATCTAAAATTTAAATTTAACAAAAAAAAAATGTCTATTTTTAATAAAACCCAAATCTGAAAGGGTAAGGGTGTAGTGTACACATACTTATGCACCACCCTTTTAACACAATACAAAAACACAATTCATAATAATATTGTTCATATTAAATTACAACATAACTACGTCAATGAACTTGGCACATTTTATATACAACTTGACCATGAACACAAAAATGCTTAGTTGCAATTTGGTTCCAAAAAGTTCTTCCAACACCATGAAGTTCACTGATGTACACAAAGTCGTAAAAATACTTAGTTGCCACATTTAGATATTTTTTTTTTTGGCAAATTTCATTCCATTATGCCAAATCAATACAAGAATTGATTTTGATTCAATTATGCTGAATAGACATAAGTTTAGTATATAAGCGCAGAAATAAGTTTAATAAAATCAGAATTAGTCTTAACACAAAGCAAACAAGTGTTTTATTAATTCTCGAAATAAAACGGCGTGCGAACGCTGGCCCAAAGCGGCAGAAGTGCTAAGAAATACTTATCCTTTTTTTTTTAACATTATACTATATTTTTAAAATACACTACAGTGGAAACGCTTCCTATGCTGATATCCTCAGGCAGGTGACGAAGGACCCCAAGCTTATCAATCTGGGGGAGAATGTAAAGAGCATTCGGAAAACAGAGAGAGGTGAGCTGCTGCTAGAGCTGAGTAGACCTGCTCACCAAAACACAGGTCAGAAGTGGAAGCGGTACTGGGGGAAGCTGCCGAAGTACGGGCCCTATCCCAGGAGGTTAGGATTGCAATTAGGAACATAGATGAGGTGACCTTTAAGGAGGAAATCTATGATGCCATAGTTAGCAGATCCGACGAATTTAAGGTACTGCAGCTGACTGCAGTTAAATCACTGAACAGAGCGTATGGGGGCACACAAACTGTCACGAATGGCCTGAGTGCTCCTCTGGCTAGACGTCTTCTTGAGATGTAGAGGATACGCATCGGCTGGGTCGTACGTCGAATTCGGGAAAAGATAGCACAGAAAAGGTGCTACAACTGTCTTGACTATGGACATAGGGCGGCATATTGTAGGGGTTAGGATCTATCTAAGAACTGCTTGCGGTATGGGGAAACTGGCCACAGGATTGGAACATGTTCCAATAAACCATCGTGCTTGCTCTGTAGAAAGGGTACAAACACTAATGGTGACCATGTTAGCGGATGTGTAGTTTGTCCGTACTACAAGAGAGCACTGCAAAGACTTAAGGGTTAGCACAGTACTTAAGAATCAAAATGCGCATACTACAGCTAAATCTCAATCATTGTCAAGCAGCACAGGAGTTGCTTAGGTAAAGCGTACGAGATTTAAATGTAGACGTCGCTGTACTTAGCGAGCCATATAAGAGTATTGTATCTGCAAATTGGGTTGTTGATATTACAGATACCTCGGCTATATGGACTACCGGTTCCTTGACATTGAGGGAAAAGTCAGCACCACAATGCGGGTACACGCGGGCCACTGTTTCCGGCATATGTTTGTACAGCTGCTATGTTTCTCCTAGGTATTCTATTGAGGACTTTCGTGTTATTGTGGACAACATAGTGATGGACGCTGCAGCCAGGAGTCCTGTTATAATAGCAGGAGATTTCAATGCGTGGGCTGTTGAATCGGGTTGCCCTTCGACAAATGCGAGGGGAAGGATTCTATTGGAAGCCCCTTCTGCGCTGAGTGTTGTACTCTTGAATTTTGGAGATGAGGAAGGCTTCAGAAGAGGAAATGGTGGATCAGTTATTGAAATTACGTTTGCCAGTGAAGCCATCATAAACCGTGTAAACTGGAGAGTATCTGATCTTTATACTCACAGCGATCACAGTGCCATTATTATAGATGTGCAGGATGATATACGTCGTGTCACCCTCCGTGCACAAGGTTTGACAGGATGGAAAGTGAGTACCTTTGATAAGGATATTTTTGCCATCTGTGTGGAGGGTATTGACTTGAATGGTTCAGCTGAGGATATGGCGGTACAATTGGTAACCAATATCACGCGGTCGTGCGATGCATCTATGGTGAGGCGGAAAGGATCCGCAAGGGGATCACCGGATTATTAGTGGAATAATGATATTGCTAGCTTGAGGGCTGAGTGTATACGTGCCAGAAGGCAATATACAAGAACTCGAGGTAGGTTGGGGAATGGCAATTCGTAGGAGCAAAAATGGCAATTCGTAGGAGCAAACGGCAGTGCGTTCTTAGTATTTGTGATGGGGTATATAATAATCCTTGGGGTCTTGCATTTAAGCTGGTCACAAAGAAACTTAAATGCCTAGGCCCGTTACAACCGAGTGAAGGACCAATCCTTTAGGGAATTGTGGACAACCTCTTCCTCCATCAGGAGGCACTACCTTGGGAGCACAACCCTCCTAACGAAACTTTAAGCTTTCCCTCGGTTACAATAACTGAGATCGAAGACGTTGTCTCTACGTTTAAGTACAGAAAGGCACCGGGCCTAGACTGTATTCCAAATATAGTGTTGAAACAGGCCGTTAAGCTGTGTCCCGAGAAGTTCTTGAGAGTGGTGAATCCATGCTTAAGTGAAGGAACTTTTCCAACAAGATGGAAGAGGCAGAAGTTGGTGTTAATACCAAAGAGCAATAAACCCCTAGATGACCCCTCATATTTTCCTCCACTGTGTATACATGTGAGAAATTGCTAGAAGAAGACTTGGAAATTGGGCTGAAGACAGACATGGCCTATCAGACAACCAATTTGGCTTCAGGAAAGGAAGGTCAACAGTGGATGCTATAAATATGTTAGTGGAAACTGTTGTTCGAAATATCTATGGCGAGAGTTGGAGGAGTGGTACAAAAGAGTACAGTGTGGTTGTGACGTTGGACGTAAAAAACGCCTTCAACACAGCAAACTGGGTGCGTATTGTTGATGCTTTGACTCGATTTGACATCCCAGAATATCTAATAAGAATAGTGCAGGATTATTTCCGGAATAGAGAATTGATCTATAATACAGATGTAGGTATAAGGAAGCGTCGGATTAACGGTGGAGTTCCCCAAGGATCAATACTTGGACCATTGTTGTGGAACGTAATGTACGATGGAGTACTAAGGTTGAGTTTACCTGAAAGAGTAAGGATAGTGGGATTCGCAGACGATATAGCGTTAGTGTGTGAGGCCAAAGAATTATTAGAGGCAGAAACCATTGCAAATGCCAGCGTACAATTAGTTAAGTCCTGGATCAATTCAATGGGATTAACTCTAGCTGATCATAAAACCGAAGCGGTTTTGATTAGTAGCCGTAAGGCTTGGAAAACTATTACCCTGAATGTTGGCACCTGTAGCATAGAATCGAAGGCATTTCTGAAATATCTGGGCGTGATAATTGATACACGTCTATCTTTTTGTGAGCAATTGCGACATATGGCATCCATAGCATTGAAAACCTGCTTGACACTATCTCGGATTATGCCAAATACAAGAGGTCCAAAATATATTCAGAGGAAACTGATCGCTGGAGTAGTAAGGAGCATTATCCCATATGCACACCCAGTATGGTCAGATTCACTTAGATACTCCACATATGCGGGGTTGGTATCGCCTGTGTATAGGTTAGCTGCTTTGAGAGTATGTAGTGCATATCGGACAGTGTCGGACGAAGCGGCTTTTGTCATTGCAGGTATAATTCCAATCGATTTAGAGATCATAAATAGGGATAAATCGGACTTATGTTTACGAGAGTGTCAGGAACGCTGGTCAACCACTGGAAAGAGAAGGTGGAATTATGCATTAATACCCGACATAAGAGTATGGCTGACTAGGAAAGATGGTGATTAAAACTATTAGCTAACACAGTTCTTGTCTGGACATGGGTGCTTTAGGTCATATCTATTTCGTTTCAAGCACGAAGATTCCCCGTTCTGTCCACATTGCAGTGGGAATGTAGTTGAAGATGCTAAGCATGTCGTCTTTGTCTGCTCACGATTCAGTAACTGGAGGTCGTATATAAAAGGAGGATTGGGGCGTACGATCAGCCCGGGGAATATAATACCGGTCATGCTGGAATCCTTATTAAATTTGACCAGCGTTTGTAATTTTGTACAGCTAGTTCTAATAGAACTTCGCAGATTAGAACAGATTCGTAGGAGAATCAATACGTCTTAAATCTCGTTAGTAACTAACGATGAAGTATGCGCATCAGTTCCGAACCTCCTTACCTAGGAACTAAGGAGGACGTAGGAATACTACTGATAATACTACCCACCCTGACGAAATGTCAAGGCTGTTCCAGGGTAGTGCTAGTGAAGTTGTCGTGGGGCCACTATTGATAGTTGCTATCATTACGTCAAAAAAAATAAATAAATAAATAAATAAATAAATATATATATATATATATATATATATATATATATATATAATGAAATTTTTTATTTGACACATTGTTGTTACAATAGTATTATATATAAATGAAATTTATTTGTTGGTGGTTAAGCAATGTCTATATGCATTTCATTGGTGCTTTACCAAATCGTCAGTAGACTTTAACTACAGTTTTGAAAAGTTAAAAACCTCTTATCTTATGCATATACTTCCGAAAACCATCTGAGAATTCACAACTTGTAAATTACAAATTATTTTCAAAAATAACAACAGAATAAGAATAGTAGTAAACTAAGAAATAAAGTATATTTGATATGAATCTATTTTATTTTTCTACACCTTATAAATACTTTTCTTGTTATCCAATGGATTTCTGATTGTATAAAGGTATAATAATATGGTTAGAACGTCTTTAATCGCCCTTGCTGTATCATTATAACTGAGCTACCGACCCACTGAGCTATTAAATGAACTAGCTCAGTAACAGCCATACTTAAATACGGGCGGAAAGCGGAACGTTTTTTTCCACTGAGCTTTAACGCTGAAATGCCATACCTAAACAAAAGTGGCAGCGTTATGTAAAAAAGCAATAAAAATAGGGTTATCAAACAAACAAATTAAACAACCCTGATTATTTTAACAGCTGGACGGACGACATTTGTGATTTTGTTATTGAATTTTTGTACAAACGTGCATACATATGTATGTATATAATCATATTGTAAATATTTTCTTACCACCATTTTCTAATACGAAGTGCACAAATTTTTTCTTTTATTATATACTTAACTTTTGTAAATCTTTGCTCTTTTTCTCTGGTTACAATTCTCTACTTTCATTAGAAAACGCTCTGTCAAAATCGGATTTTCCAATAGCAAAGCGTTGCCGCCGCGTTATTTCGGTATGCTCCATACAAAATTTATGGACATGAGAACCTTTGACAGCTAAAAAACGCTTGCCGCCCGTATTTAGGGATGGCAGTAAACAGAGCTGAGCTAAAATGAGCGCTCAGCTCACTGAGCTGAAAATAACTACTCTAATCCCAATGGAAGAGGTGAGTTCTAGTGAATTTAATGTATATGGCTAGGCTATAGTTAATTTCTTTTGCCGTTAGAATCTGCTAATGCTATTAGAAGATGGCGAAGGCATAATAGCGCCATCAACCACTGAGGACAATGTTTTGCGTGTCACTCCGTGTTCTTCTAATAGGACACCAAGAAGAGGGCTGAAAAGGAAGCGAGCCGAGGAAGACAGCGACACCAAGAAGCAGTTCTTAGAGATCGCAAGCAAACAGGCGGATGCTTTAAAGGTAATTGCCAACGGGATCTGAATTATTATTAGGAGTAAGTTATTGTTTATTTTTTTATAGATGCCAGCTGAATGTACTGCATCAAATATAGCGATGACAAAAGTTATGGCCGATGCTATAAAGACGGTAGGGGAAGGCCTAAAAGAGACTGCCACCGCAATAAATAACTTAGGGAACGTATTAAGCAAAATGTAAGTAACAATATGCTTTTTAAATTTTATTTATCGTAAACCCTAAAAAATTATTATGATTAAGTGCCAATATTACAACTTAAAATTAGTTAAAAGTAAGATTTTATCAGAAGTATAAAAAGTTTTCCATTATTGCAAATTGGATTTTACTCACCAGGTATTATAAACTTAACTGCAATTTATCGCTCACTTTAGGTTAAAGTAACATTTTGCAAATGATAAAGTTTTTATACGTCCGATAAAATCCTACTTTTAGCTAACTTTAAGTTGTAATAATGGCCCTAAGACTTACAAGAAAATATTCGTGTGTTTATGTAATAATACCATCATCAAATGACATATGCAATGAGTGTTATCCATAAGAGTTTGTAAGAGGTCGAAAAATTATGACTGATTTTTTTTTTCAGACTTAAAGAATTAATTAATTAATTATATGTAAATATTATTTATTTAATTGCGGTATATGTATATGTTTTATTTTTTATTTATGTGAATTGCTTTTGTTATATATGTATATTAGGGTGACAATTAAATGTATGGGCAAGTTTTTTTTTTACTTTTCTTTGGTCTCATACTTTTTTTGGGTTGAGTTTTATAAAAAAATAATCCCTGTAAAATTTCAGGGCCCTAGGTGGAGGTTTAGGGGTCGCGTCGGCCCCCCAAAGTTACACAAAATGCGTTTTTTTAAGTAAAATCTCACAACAACTTATTCATACATCATTTTCATCTAATGCCAATATTTACTGAAATAAATTTAAATAACCTTGTTGTGATCTAAGCCTTCAATAATCTCTTTTCATTATCATTGCTCTTAAACAAACCATAGTTCTCTTATACATTTACTATTTAACCTTTACATTCTTTTCTTACTCTTTTTTTTCATTCTCTTTGATCTTAACGTTAACATAACAAGCTACTTGAGCATAATTGCCTTTTGATTTTATTTATTTGCAGTGAATACTTGAGAGTGAAAAGTCGACAATGTCTTCTACAATTTTACGTGAACGAATTTATTTAATCGGATATTGTTCAAATTCATTAACAGGAAATAAACTTCCATCAAATTTAGAGTTGTTGAAAGTTTTGTTTTTTAATTTACGTATAGTGAAAAAGAACTTACGGGAAAGTGCAAATTTAGTTGTGACAGAACTATTTGTATTCTGGGAAAAAGCCCGCATTCCCACCAGAGATAAACAACACTGCATAAGTAAGGTTGAGAAATTATACAAAGAATGGCAAAGTATGCAAAAAGATTGTAAAAAGACGTCTGAGTTTCATAACAACAAAGTGAAAGCGTGGATAGAAAAGTTGGATCAGCTTTTTGACGTGGCACATTCCAATGCATTGCAAATGATGTCTATTGAAGAAGATAGAGCTTTCTTGATAAGTCAACGGCACCCCGGACGCCCAGGCTTTATGTATGGCATTGATTACGAGGCAGTACGAAGAGAGCGCCAAATTGAGAAACGTAAACAAAATTTGATGAAACAGGTGGAACGAAGTAATCATGAAATTGCATTAATTGGTTCGTTGTATTTTATTGTTTTTTTTTATTTTTATTTTCTTAAGACTTAATCCTTTTTCCTAGATGAAACTGCAGAATTGCTCTCATCTGAATCTTCAGAGGGGGATAATAGTTTTACAAGTGCAGAATGTGAACCATGTTGTAGTCAACCTCCAGCCAAAAAACTTAGAGGAAAGAATAAAATAATAACTCCAAAACTTGCGGCCGCATTGGACGCCTGTAAAATTAGTGACAGATATGCAGTTCATATAATAAGTGCAGTAGCTGAATCTTTGGGCCACAATATCGAAGAGTATGTTTTAAACCGAACGTCTTTGCACCAGGCAAGGGAACAAATCCGCGAAGAAAGAGTTTCAACATTGAGAAAGAAGCTAAAATTAAATGAGCTGGATACAATCTGCCTACATTGGGATGGAAAACTTTTGCCAGCGCTGACGGGAAATGATAAAGTTGATAGGCTGCCTATTATAATAACGAGCGGGCAAGTTGAACAGCTTCTACAAATACCTGCATTGAATTCTGGTACCGGAAAAGAACAGGCATTCGCTGTGTGCGATACAATTTATGAATATGGCCTACAAAATCACATTAAAGCTCTAGTGTTTGACACAACAGCGGTCAATACTGGGCGATTCAATGGTACTTGTACCTTAATAGAAAACAGTTTGCAAAGACCACTTTTGTGGTTACCATGCCGGCATCATATATACGAGATAATTCTTAAATGCGTTTTCGACGAAAAAATAAGCTACTACGGAAGTCCCAACGTTAAATTATTTGAGAAATTTAAAAATGCTTGGGCTAAAATTAATAAAAGCAACTTTGAGTATGGCCTTCTAGATCCCCTTGTGAAGAATTACGTGAACGAATCAGCTGCGCGAATTATTAATGCTGTAAATACTGTCTTAAAGGTAAAACAACCCAGGGAAGACTATAAGGAATTTCTGGAACTGACTTTACTATTTCTGGGTGAAAAACCTAACAAGTCACACCCAAACAGCCTATTGTTTCGCTCACCAGGAGCTGTTCACCATGCCAGATGGATGGCAAAAGCCATTTATTGTCTTAAAATATTTTTATTCCGCAACGAGTTCCAGCTCTCAACACTCGAAATAAATGGACTTCGTCGAATTTGTATTTTTATTGTTGAAGTCTATGTTGAAGCGTGGTTTTCTGCTCCTTTGGCTGTTGAAGCGCCATACCAAGATTTTGTATTTTTGCGCAAACTGGAAAATTTTAAGAATATTGATGCTGAAATATCGCTCGTTGCGCTGAAAAAGTTTAAGAACCATTTGTGGTACTTAAGTCCTGAGGCGGTTGGTCTTGCATTTTTTGATAATAACGTACCAGTGTCTACAAAACAAAAAATGGTTGCAGCTTTGGAAAACGATT
The DNA here is from genome assembly GCA_951800035.1 of Linnaemya tessellans. Taxonomy (NCBI): domain Eukaryota; kingdom Metazoa; phylum Arthropoda; class Insecta; order Diptera; family Tachinidae; genus Linnaemya; species Linnaemya tessellans. The sequence goes on from OX637532.1 coordinate 71,183,091, forward strand.
GTGAACTAGAGCAGAACACAAAACGGGTTAATGTAAATGGTAGAGAAATAGCTGAAATATTCAATGGCGGAATTGAGCAGTTCGTCTCAGTCGCAACAAAGGCATTATTTGAAAGATTTCAAATAAATACTAATTTTTTAAAACTTAATCCTGCAAAATGGCATCAGGACCAGTCGTATAAAAAAGTGGTTGAAGTGATGAACAAACTTAAAGTTGTAAATGACAGTGCAGAAAGGGGGGTCAAATTGATGGAGGAGTTCAATGATTTGTTCACAAAAAATGAACGTCAAAAGCAATTTGTTATTAAAATTGTGAGTGATTATCGGAATCGGTTTCCAGATTGTAATAAAAAAACATTGACCCAAGTTCTTTAGACTTAATCAATAAAAACATGCACTCTAACCAAAGTTGTTAATTTATTTCATGTTAAATTTTTTAAAAGGTGATTGTGAGCATTTTAAATTTATTTCAGTAAATATTGGCATTAGATAAAAATGATGTATGAATAAGTTGTTGTAAACACATAAATGAACAACACAAAGTCATGTAAACACAAAGTCAACAACAATTTTTTACAAAGTCAACACAACAGAAGTTACAAACAATCAAAGTGAGATTTTACTTAAAAAAACGCATTTTGTGTAATTTTGGGGTCCGACGCGACCCCTAAACCTCCACCTAGGGCCCTGAAATTTTACAGGGATTATTTTTTTATAAAACTCAACCCAAAAAAAGTATGAGACTAAAGAAAATAAGACTTTCGAAATTAACTGTCACCCTAATGTATATATATATATATATATATATATATATATATATATATGTATATATGTATAATATATATATATATATATATATATATATATATATATATATATATATATATATGTATTATTTGTTATGTTTATTTGTTATATGTATTTTATGTCTTTGTTTGCTTGTATTTCTTGATTTTTTAATATTTGCTGTATAATTTAAATTTTTGTCATTAATGGTAATTTAATTTAATTTCTTATAAGTATTTCATTTTTGCTATGTCGTTTGTTTTCTTATTATTTCTTTTAAGTTTTTTTTAATTTTTGTTACATAATTTTTATTGCTTTTTCCTTTAGGTCTCTATGTTATACTTTATTTGGTTTGTTTTTGTTCAATTTTCTCTAAATTGTGTGGTATAATTTTAGTTACTTTTTAATATGTTTTTAATTTTTATTAGATAATTTTTATATATATTTATTCAAAATTTTTATCATAAATGGGTAATGGGTTTTTATTTCTTATACTCTTTTATATTTTATGTCATTTGTTTCCTTTTTATTTCTTATTTTTGTTATATAATTTTAATTTTTGTCATTAATGGTAATGGAATGTTATTTCGTATAAATTTTTCATTTTCGTTATGTCATTTGCTTGCTTTTTATTTCTTAACTTTTTAATTTTTGTTACATTATTTTAATGTTTTTTCCTGTTAATTCTCTATGTCATGAATTATTTCTTTTCTGCTTTTTTAATAAACCTATAAAACTAAATGATTATTTTTACATTTTTTTAATAACTAATAAATATTACCAGTTTCCAGTTCCATATATATTTTTTCAATAAATGAATAATATATATCAATAAATAAAGTTGTTTTATTTTGAAACTTTATGAAAAGCGGTTCATGTAACAAAATAGGCAATACACATAAATTATTTGTACAATTTTTTCTGAGCTGTCTATGAAAATATAAATACTTTTTTACTTAATAAACCACAAAAAATTTCTGTCGTTAATAAACCACAGTTTGAGTAGTTAAAAATCACAGCTGGCTTCACACACCATAGGATATCGCTTAAAGTGTTAGTGCATAGCAAAATGGTTAATTTTGTGGTTAACACTTTTAAACGAAACAATTGTGGTTTAAAAAGAATAGTTCTTAATTTCGGTTCTGTGTTTATTAAGTGTCTTTAAGTCAACTTCCTGTTTTTTCACAATATTCCCTATAACTGATATTCGGTCCTTATTCTGTTATGAAGGATCTTGGTAAACCGTTCTTCCGAAGAAAGTTTCTAAAGTATACGGAGGAGTCCTGAATATTTTTATTCCTAATTGATCTTCTAACATAAATGTGATAACAGGGGAATTTAAAGATTTCTCATTGTCCATGATAACATTTTCTGGTGTTCCGAAAGAAATCAATAATTCCTGGAGCGGTAATTTAAGGTCTTCGGTTGCTCTAGATTTAACGATTCTTACTTGGGCGTATTTTGAAAATTTGTCTGTTGCCGTCAAAATTATTTTATTATTTGTGTGATAGAGATCTATATGGATTATTTGTCTATGGTACTCAGGTACCGGGGTCTTTTTTAGGATCACCCTAGTGGGATGTCGGTCATATTTATTTTCTTGGAAAATCTTACATTGTTTAACAACCTTAACTATTTTTGCTTGCACATGGGGAAAATAGAATATTTGGAGTAGCTGAATTTTGTTTTCTTTTTCGTTTCTGTAAGCTCTTTTATGTTCATTTAATATTTCTCTTTGCTGCTCTACGACAAGTTTCAGGTCAGTTACCATCGTCCGGGTGTATCTGACTTTATATTTTGCAAACTGGGTTGAAAAGATATCCTGAAGTTTTCTTAATATTTTGTTTTCAGTTTTCACTGCATTTGTGACGGATGGATTCAAATACTTCTTCAATATCAATATCAATTTATCTTTGGTAAAATTCTGGTATGGGGAAAACTATCTCGGAATTGTACGAGGGGTTACCTACAGAAAGGACAGACTTTCCTTTTCCGAGGATTCAGTTAGAGTTTTCACTGACGGATCCAAAAGGGGAACAAGAACGGGCGGATGCTTCTATGTGGAGAACTTCAATGTAAGATCTCCATTCCGGCTCCAAGACGGTTGTACTGTCTTGCAAGCCGAAATCTCTGCTATTACTCGGGCAGCGAGATGGGTAAGGTACTATAGGATATCGAATGATATCTTCATTGCCGACTGTCTATCAACGAGATAGCGAGACATTCGAGGGTGACACTGGTTTGGGTGCCGGGACATTCTGGATGTCCAGGCAACCATACTGCGGATGAGATTGGCAGACAAGGGACTGAATTGAACAGTTCAATGATCAGTAACTTCACTGGCATTCCATTAGCGCGATGCAAGTTTCTGATTCAAAGCGAATCATACAAACTAGCTCAACTTAGCTGGGAAGGCGTGGCTAACTGTCTCGTGGCAAGAGCCACGTGACCCCATTATGATTTGCGCAAAACACGCGACATTCTCAAGTTTGACAAGGCGCTCATGCGTCAACTGGTGACTGTTCTGACAGGACACTGTAGCTTTTGGACTCATGCGAGGAGGATGAGTCTAATATACAACGACTGTTGCAGAAGCTGCAATGATGAAGAGGAGGAAGAGACTGTCCTCTATCTTCTGTGTCAGTGTGCAAATGCAAGGGCAGTGGCACTGGGCTTCTGATTCCTGTCAGACTTAGACAGCCTGGCAAACATGGAGCTTTCAGGGGTATCATCCTTCCTCAGGGGTACAGGATGGTTTGAAACGCCGGAGGACATCACTTAGGAGATCCTCTGCTTAAGAGCATCACAAAGTGACCGAATTGACGGACCCAAGTGGATTGTCCGCCAGCGACAGCAGCCCTCTAACCTAACCTACCTACAGGAATTAAAATCTTGTTCTTAGACATTAATGGGAGCGTCGGCAAAATGTATTAAGTTATGATCAGAACTATCGTCACTATGTTGTGTCAACGTCATTGAATTAATTTGGGAATTTTTTTGATCTGGCCTGGAGAGCGCATCGGCCACCAAGTTTTTGCTACCTGGTTTATATTTTATTTCATAGTTAAATTACTCTAGAATTGCCTTCCAGCACTTTAATTTGCTGTTTGTATTTTTATTACCAAAGGCGTATGTGAGGGGTTGATGGCCCGTAAAGATCTTAATACTATGCGCCCCGTAAAGGTTACATCTTAATGATTTCAAAACCCAAATTATGGCGAGCATCTCTTTTTCTCTGGTAGCATACTGCTCTTCGCTTTTACTTAACGTTCTGGATATGAACGTGATTGGCTTACCATTTTGTTCTTTTTTTTGTGAATAGCTCCTATAGCATGATTAGAGGCATCGGTAGTTAATTGAAATTCTTTGTTAAAATCCGGGAATGTAAGTAAGCCATCTTCCGAAGAAAGCGTTCGCTTAATTTTGTTAAATGCTTCCAGGGCTTGATCACCTAGAACTATAGGGATTTTCGATGACGATTTCTCAGACATACGTCCCTCCTCCCCCTTAAAAGAACGGTAAGAGGTTTTACTATCTTCGCATAGTCTTTAATAAATCTCCTATAAAATCCTGGCATTCCCAAAATTGATCTCAACTCCTTCACTGTACTAGAAGGTTTTAATTCTAAAACTGCTTACACGTTGGAAGGGCTAGTTTTTATACCTTCCGTAGATATGATGAAGCCCAGATACTGCACTTCCTTCTTAAGAAATTCGCACTTCTTAGATTGCACCTTCATATTGGCTTTTTGGAGGTTGTCAAATCTAGTCTCCATATTCGCTAGATGAGCTTGTCCGTTTGGGCCAAAGATTATAATATCATCAATATAAATATAGCAAATTTTGCCAATATGTTCCCTTAAAATGTCGTTCAGGGTTCTTTGAAAGATTGCCGGGGCGTTTTATAGGCCAAACGGCAATCGGGTGAATTCGTATTTTGCGTTATTAATAGAAAAAGCGGTTTTTTCCATATCTTCCTTTTTCACGGGGATTTGATGAAATCCGCTCTTGAGGTTAATAACAGAAAAATATTCATTCTTGCCAAGTTGTGCTAACACCTCACAAATTTCAGGTATTGGATACCTGTCTGGAATTGTAACTTCATTTAATTTTCTGAAATCTATGACCTATCTTCACGTATACCAGATGCATCTATTTTTTTAGAGACTGCCCATACGGGAGCGTTTTAAGGTGACTTGGATGGTCTTACGATATTTTGGTCCAAAAGTTCACGTAACTGTCTTTCTATTGATTCTTTCATTGTCATTGGGTAGGGATAATGTCTTGAGTATATTGGTTTGTCTGTCGTTGCCCTTATTTCTGCTTTTACTATGGTAGTAAAGGTTAATTTCTCATCCGGCCCTTGAAATAAGTTGTAATATTTTAGGCTTAAGGCTTGAAGTTTAAGTACTTGAGCCGATATCAAATGGTCTGTCGTGATGTCTATATTGTGTACTGCCTGATATAGTTGCAGTTTTATCGGAATTCTTATTGTATCATCAATGAGCATAAAATTTTTTGATGTGAAGATTATTGCATTTAATTGTTTTAAGCTATCATTACCAAGTATTCCATGAAACGATTTAAGGTTAGGTAATAAGAAAATTTTCAAGTTTTTGCATTTAATGCCGAATAAATTAATGAAAGTATGATGTGTTATCTCTACTTTCCTACCAATAGAGTTTGCTTGAAAAGGGTTTTAATTTTTTATGGGATTTTTTATTAATGATGGTTGGATATAGTTTTAATGGAAACTGTGTCTATTGGAACTTTTAGGATTTGTCCATCAGATGTTTTACATTGATAGTATGGTAGAGTAAATTAATCTAAAAAATGAATGTCTGCGAACATTTTCAGTTCTTTTTCATCCTCTTTAAAATATAGTTTGCAATATTCGGAAAATTCGTCTGACTGTTCTGTATCTTCTTGAAGCTCTAAGTTATTGTCCGTTATATCCTTAGGTAAATCTTCATTGGATTCGATATGGTTAACTCTTTGAAATTGTGTTGGTTGGTGCATCTGCGAGGTATAGGTCTTACTCCCGAAAACCTGTTGTTGTTAGGAGTTGGCCTATTCATATAGTTTACCATTCCAGATCTTAAAGATGTGTCAACTTCCATTGGGACGGGAGGTTTCTGTTGATTTGGTCTAGGTGGTGGTTGAAAATTATTTGTTTGTGGGAGTTGACCATGAACCGGGTAAAAATTGGGATACCTATTAATATTATAAAAAACAAGCTTGTGGGTATGTGTTACCAGTGGGTGGAGAGTGTAGTTTTGGGTAATTTATCATTTGTTGGTTTAAAGGCTAAATGTGGATAGAACATTGGATTTTGGTGAGGATTAGCATGTTTCCGCTGAGTTACAGGAGCCATTCTGTTAGTATTACTCGCATATAGCGATCTAAATTGCTGGTTATCTAATTTCAGACATAGATGTAACGCTTCGCTCAAGTCTGCGGGTTCTGTTATTGCTAACAATTTTGGTAGATCTCCCCTGAGTCCACTCACGAAGGTGTCTAACGCTTTGTTGCGGTATGTTTTTGTTAATAATTGTATGGCTGCATTGCTTTCATCTATGCATGCTATTTTGTTGAGCATCAATGACAATTGCGCGTAAATTTCCATGTAAAAGTCTTGTACTGTGTTATTACCCTGTGTCATAGAGGACAATTGGTATTCTAGAGTTCCTAAGTCACGTTTATCTGCATATTGAGTAGTAAGGCATTTTACAGTGCAATCCCAATTAAGTGGGGTGTTATAAGATTCTAGTACAATATCCGCATTACCTGTTATTTTATTACGTATCACGTTCAAAATACCGTAGTATTTCATAAATTTTAAGCACTCTTTCCACACTGTTTGTCTATGATTCGAATTCACTAGGATTCCTAGAAAAATCAATAGGACATATCACTATGTCGGGTATCTAGCCCAGATCAGTAAGGTCTCTGCGTTTTTCATCTATCCCTTGATCAACTACTATTGGTTCTCTATTTCTATCAGCTTGCTCCTCTAGATAAGTTCTCCGAATCAGATTTACTATTTGTGCTTCTAATTGTGGAGATATTTGTGGTTGATTATTCGGTACGTTTATCACCGCAGGTCTAAATAAATTGTTAGGATTAGATATTCTGTCCGTTTGTTCGTTGTCTACGTAAATTGTTCTCTGTTTAAAAGTCTTTTAACCCTAATTTCTGTTCTTCTTAAGTCGTATTCTACTCCTGAGTCTACTGAGGAGGTTAGCCAATAGAGATTTTCTGTTGTGGAGCCCTCTGTACTGTCACTATCGTAACTTCTACTTGACATATGTTTTTCGTTTTGGAATTTCGTGTACCTTTAAATATTCTGCACTAGTTTTTTCCCAGTTTAAGTTAATGTTGAAATTCTCCGCTTTCAAAGCGTTTTTTAATTGTTGACTCGTTGAAAATACGACAGCCATGAGTGCTTCCTCTCCATCTTGCAATAATATCTCTAATTTTCAATTTTTGCATCACAAACCACCTAATATAAATTAAACAATGTATATATTTTCCATTATTGTGAGAACATTAAAAATAACCTGCACATTCAGGGAATAGTATATTTTTCTGTTGATATAATATTGGGCTAAGTCACCTCCAGTCTTTATACGTATGTGCGTACCATCGATTGCACCAATAACGCGTGGAAAATTCCTAATTTTTTGAATTCCCTCATAAGACCTTCTTCCTCTATTAAAGAAGCAGGCATTTTTACTTTCCTGCTGCCCCAAAGAGCTAAAGCGCGAGCTACTCTGGCTGAAATTCTGCAAACCGTTGCTTGTGATAGCCACGAAGATGATGCAAGAACATCTTGAACCTACAATTGATTTATTTATTATGGTAATATTTTCAAAGTCATTGCTTTATACTTCTCTTCGACCCCAGCAACGCAATGCAACCAAAACCTGCAAGTCGACTGAGGTGCTGCAGCCTCTTGTATCTTGTTCAATTTCTGGCTTAACCATTTCAATGATTCTAAGAACGGTGGATTTGTTGAAGCGATATCTTGCTTTAAATTGATTTTCCGGCAGTATGAAGGGATTTCTTCTCTTCCTAAAAGTTATAGGTCGTCGCGTAGTCGACATTTCGGCTATGGATTCTAAAATCATTGTTTGTAAAACCAGTTTAATGGAATTTATTACACTTACCAATTCTGGAAATTAAATGTATTACATTCATTGCTTTTCGTTTATAGTGTTTCACGTAATGATTATAATTACCAAAAATATACATCAAACTTTTCCAACTTTTATTCACAATTATTGAAGTTTTATGTAAACAAACTTAGAAATGTCACCTTATTGAACTCTTAAAGTACGGTAATGGTTACAATAAAAGTTACATACTTCAAACAGATATATGAAACGTTTAACAAGCTATTAAACGTTTATGAATACTCTTTTTTCAACTTTTTCTTATTAATTTCCTATGAAACTGTTAATATGTCTTTATGAATTAAACAGTTACAGCCTTATGCAAAAAAACTTAACACAGACTGGTAAACCAATGTTAAGCAAAATTCCTTAAAGTATCATGCAAAAACGGTTGTTAGCTTAACACACGTGTTGTAAACCGATGTTAACATCAAATAATTTAAAGTAGCTACTCATGTAGTTTAAAGCGGTGTTAAATATTTTTTTTTGCAAATGTTTTGTGAAAACTTTTAATTAAAGCATTTCAGTTTTGTGTATTTTTATATTAAAAGTGGATACATTAAATTTAATGAACAGAATCGGTAAAATTATTTATTTCGATGTGAAAATTTTATTTAATGTGTAATTTTTATTTAGAACGTATAAACCAAATATGTACATTACTATATACTTACATGTGTACATGACAACTGTACGCGATTGATGAATGAAAAGTAAAGCATAACAAATGGAATGCAGCAGCATTATATTTAAGAACAAATTAAATGTAAAACAAGTTTTCTTACGGTAGATCGTTGTGCATGTACAATGTACGTGTGTAAATGGTTATCAATATACATATACCGCTAATTTGAATATTTTACTTAGTAGGTAAAACAAAATATAATATACAAAAATTCCAACACAATTCATTAGGTTTGTAAAATTATATAATATAAACAATCGAGTAATAATATATAAAGAATAATAAGATGATTACATGTGAGCAATAACAAGCGTGCGCCTTTTGCTCGTTACAATACATACATTAACAATTATAATATTTTGTTGCTTATTGGAAAATGGATTCCAATTCAACATCCTGGGAGGATAAGTTGCCTCCTGATAAATTTCAAGAAATCTTGCCTCCAGACAATTCCAAAAAAATTTTGTTTCAAATAAAGGAAATGCTCTCTTAAAGAAATCGTTAGATGAAATGTCCTTAGTAAAATATTTGAAAACCAGATCAAAAAAGGAAAATATTTCGCAGAAGAAATCCGAATTGTTAGCCTTGGATGTAATTTCAATTATTAAAACGGCGATAAATAAAGACGATGGCATTAAATCTAGAGACTCTTCTCAGAATCCATGCTCAGTGTTTCAAGATGTTCAGACCAAAGCTGATTTACATAATATTGATTTTGATGACTCAATGCTTTCGTCATCTGAAGACAACGAATGGCAAAGGGTGCAAAAACGCAGACGTAATAATGATAATAAGGTAGTTATTCCTAAATCTAAACAAAAATCAAAATTATAATGATCAATTGAATAGTACAATGCAAAAGTCTCAAAATCGATACGCAATTTTAGGTGAGTTAGATATTCAGGAAGAAAAGAATAATAACAGGAAAGCTAACTTTTCCAATGAATCTTTTTCAACACCGAACAAAGAAAAATCATTTTGTCCACCTATTTCGGGCACGTACTTATAAAAGAAAAGTGCCGTTTTAGCAAGGCTAGCAAATCTAGTCTCCATATTCGCTAGATGAGCTTGTCCGTTTGGGCCAAAGATTATAATATCATCAATATAAATATAGCAAATTTTGCCAATATGTTCCCTTAAAATGTCGTTCAGGGTTCTTTGAAAGATTGCCGGGACGTTTTATAGGCCAAACGGCAATCGGGTGAATTCGTATTTTGCGTTATTAATAGAAAAAGCGGTTTTTTCCATATCTTCCTTTTTCACGGGGATTTGATGAAATCCGCTCTTGAGGTTAATAACAGAAAAATATTCATTCTTGCCAAGTTGTGCTAACACCTCACAAATTTCAGGTATTGGATACCTGTCTGGAATTGTAACTTCATTTAATTTTCTGAAATCTATGACCTATCTTCGCGTATACCAGATGCATCTATTTTTTTAGAGACTGCCCATACGGGAGCGTTTTAAGGTGACTTGGATGGTCTTACGATATTTTGGTCCAAAAGTTCACGTAACTGTCTTTCTATTGATTCTTTCATTGTCATTGGGTAGGGATAATGTCTTGAGTATATTGGTTTGTCTGTCGTTGCCCTTATTTCTGCTTTTACTATGGTAGTAAAGGTTAATTTCTCATCCGGCCCTTGAAATAAGTTGTAATATTTTAGGCTTAAGGCTTGAAGTTTAAGTACTTGAGCCGATATCAAATGGTCTGTCGTGATGTCTATATTGTGTACTGCCTGATATAGTTGCAGTTTTATCGGAATTCTTATTGTATCATCAATGAGCATAAAATTTTTTGATGTGAAGATTATTGCATTTAATTGTTTTAAGCTATCATTACCAAGTATTCCATGAAACGATTTAAGGTTAGGTAATAAGAAAATTTTCAAGTTTTTGCATTTAATGCCGAATAAATTAATGAAAGTATGATGTGTTATCTCTACTTTCCTACCAATAGAGTTTGCTTGAAAAGGGTTTTAATTTTTTATGGGATTTTTTATTAATGATGGTTGGATATAGTTTTAATGGAAACTGTGTCTATTGGAACTTTTAGGATTTGTCCATCAGATGTTTTACATTGATAGTATGGTAGAGTAAATTAATCTAAAAAATGAATGTCTGCGAACATTTTCAGTTCTTTTTCATCCTCTTTAAAATATAGTTTGCAATATTCGGAAAATTCGTCTGACTGTTCTGTATCTTCTTGAAGCTCTAAGTTATTGTCCGTTATATCCTTAGGTAAATCTTCATTGGATTCGATATGGTTAACTCTTTGAAATTGTGTTGGTTGGTGCATCTGCGAGGTATAGGTCTTACTCCCGAAAACCTGTTGTTGTTAGGAGTTGGCCTATTCATATAGTTTACCATTCCAGATCTTAAAGATGTGTCAACTTCCATTGAGACGGGAGGTTTCTGTTGATTTGGTCTAGGTGGTGGTTGAGAATTATTTGTTTGTGGGAGTTGACCATGAACCGGGTAAAAATTGGGATACCTATTAATATTATAAAAAACAAGCTTGTGGGTATGTGTTACCAGTGGGTGGAGAGTGTAGTTTTGTGTAATTTATCATTTGTTGGTTTAAAGGCTAAATGTGGAAAGAACATTGGATTTTGGTGAGGATTAGCATGTTTCCGCTGAGTTACAGGAGCCATTCTGTTAGTGTTACTCGCATATAGCGATCTAAATTGCTGGTTATCTAATTTCAGACATAGATGTAACGCTTCGCTCAAGTCTGCGGGTTCTGTCATTGCTAACAATTTTGGTAGATCTCCCCTGAATCCTCTCACGAAGGTGTCTAACGCTTTGTTGCGGTATGTTTTTGTTAATAATTGTATGGCTGCATTGCTTTCATCTATGCATGCTATTTTGTTGAGCATCAATGACAATTGCGCGTAAATTTCCTTGTAAAAGTCTTGTACTGTGTTATTACCCTGTGTCATAGAGGACAATTGGTATTCTAGAGTTCCTAAGTCACGTTTATCTGCATATTGAGTAGTAAGGCATTTTACAGTGCAATCCCAATTAAGTGGGGTGTTATAAGATTCTAGTACAATATCCGCATTACCTGTTATTTTATTACGTATCACGTTCAAAATACCGTAGTATTTCATAAATTTTAAGCACTCTTTCCACACTGTTTGTCCATGATTCGAATTCACTAGGATTCCTAGAAAAATCAATAGGACATATCACTATGTCGGGTATCTAGCCCAGATGAGTAAGGTCTCTGCGGTTTTCATCTATCCCTTGATCAACTACTATTGGTTCTCTATTTCTATCAGCTTGCTCCTCTAGATAAGTTCTCCGAATCAGATTTACTATTTGTGCTTCTAATTGTGGAGATATTTGTGGTTGATTATTCGGTACGTTTATCACCGCAGGTCTAAATAAATTTGTTCGTTGTCTACGTAAATTGTTCTCTGTTTAAAAGTCTTTTAACCCTAATTTCTGTTCTTCTTAAGTCGTATTCTACTCCTGAGTCTACTGAGGAGGTTACCCAATAGAGATTTTCTGTTGTGGAGCCCTCTGTACTGTCACTATCGTAACTTCTACTTGACATATGTTTTTCGTTTTGGAATTTCGTGTACCTTTAAATATTCTGCACTAGTTTTTTAATTGTTGACTCGTTGAAAATACGACAGCCATGAGTGCTTCCTCTCCATCTTGCAATAATATCTCTAATTTTCAATTTTTGCATCACAAACCACCTAATATAAATTAAACAATGTATATATTTTCCATTATTGTGAGAACATTAAAAATAACCTGCACATTCAGGGAATAGTATATTTTTCTGTTGATATAATATTGGGCTAAGTCACCTCCAGTCTTTATACGTATGTGCGTACCATCGATTGCACCAATAACGCGTGGAAAATTCCTAATTTTTTGAATTCCCTCATAATACCTTCTTCCTCTATTAAAGAAGCAGGCATTTTTACTTTCCTGCTGCCCCAAAGAGCTAAAGCGCGAGCTACTCTGGCTGAAATTCTGCAAACCGTTGCTTGTGATAGCCACGAAGATGATGCAAGAACATCTTGAACCTACAATTGATTTATTTATTATGGTAATATTTTCAAAGTCATTGCTTTATACTTCTCTTCGACCCCAGCAACGCAATGCAACCAAAACCTGCAAGTCGACTGAGGTGCTGCAGCCTCTTGTATCTTGTTCAATTTCTGGCTTAACCATTTCAATGATTCTAAGAACGGTGGATTTGTTGAAGCGATATCTTGCTTTAAATTGATTTTCCGGCAGTATGAAGGGATTTCTTCTCTTCCTAAAAGTTATAGGTCGTCGCGTAGTCGACATTTCGGCTATGGATTCTAAAATCATTGTTTGTAAAACCAGTTTAATGGAATTTATTACACTTACCAATTCTGGAAATTAAATGTATTACATTCATTGCTTTTCGTTTATAGTGTTTCACGTAATGATTATAATTACCAAAAATATACATCAAACTTTTCCAACTTTTATTCACAATTATTGAAGTTTTATGTAAACAAACTTAGAAATGTCACCTTATTGAACTCTTAAAGTAGGGTAATGGTTACAATGAAAGTTACATACTTCAAACAGATATATGAAACGTTTAACAAGCTATTAAACGTTTATGAATACTCTTTTTTCAACTTTTTCTTATTAATTTCCTATGAAACTGTTAATATGTCTTTATGAATTAAACAGTTACAGCCTTATGCAAAAAAACTTAACACAGACTGGTAAACCAATGTTATGCAAAATTCCTTAAAGTATCATGCAAAAACGGTTGTTAGCTTAACACACGTGTTGTAAACCGATGTTAACATCAAATAATTTAAAGTAGCTACTCATGTAGTTTAAAGCGGTGTTAAATATTTTTTTTTTGCAAATGTTTTGTGAAAACTTTTAATTAAAGCATTTCAGTTTTGTGTATTTTTATATTAAAAGTGGATACATTAAATTTAATGAACAGAATCGGTAAAATTATTTATTTCGATGTGAAAATTTTATTTAATGTGTAATTTTTATTTAGAACGTATAAACCAAATATGTACATTACTATATACTTACATGTGTACATGACAACTGTACGCGATTGATGAATGAAAAGTAAAGCATAACAAATGGAATGCAGCAGCATTATATTTAAGAACAAATTAAATGTAAAACAAGTTTTCTTACGGTAGATCGTTGTGCATGTACAATGTACGTGTGTAAATGGTTATCAATATATACTGCTAATTTGAATATTTTACTTAGTAGGTAAAACAAAATATAATATACAAAAATTCCAACACAATTCATTAGGTTTGTAAAATTAAATAATATAAACAATCGAGTAATAATATATAAAGAATAATAAGATGATTACATGTGAGCAATAACAAGCGTGCGCCTTTTGCTCGTTACAATACATACATTAACAATTATAATATTTTGTTGCTTATTGGAAAATGGATTCCAATTCAACATCCTGGGAGGATAAGTTGCCTCCTGATAAATTTCAAGAAATCTTGCCTCCAGACAAATTCCAAAAAAATTTTGTTTCAAATAAAGGAAATGCACTCTTAAAGAAATCGTTAGATGAAATGTCCTTAGTAAAATATTTGAAAACCAGATCAAAAAAGGAAAATATATCGCAGAAGAAATCCGAATTGTTAGCCTTGGATGTAATTTCAATTATTAAAACGGCGATAAATAAAGACGATGGCATTAAATCTAGAGACTCTTCTCAGAATCCATGCTCAGTGTTTCAAGATGTTCAGACCAAAGCTGATTTACATAATATTGATTTTGATGACTCAATGCTTTCGTCATCTGAAGACAACGATTTGCAAAGGGTGCAAAAACGCAGACGTAATAATGATAATAAGGTAGTTATTCCTAAATCTAAACAAAAATCAAAATTATAATGATCAATTGAATAGTACAATAAAAAAGTAACAAAATCGATACGCAATTTTAGGTGAGTTAGATATTCAGGAAGAAAAGAATAATAACAGGAAAGCTAACTTTTCCAATGAATCTTTTTCAACACCGAACAAAGAAAAATCATTTTGTCCACCTATTTCGGGCACGTACTTATAAAAGAAAAGTGCCGTTTTAGCAAGGAAACAGTGAGGAAAATTGTAACATTGGCAAAACAAGACATTGAAATAGACAGCAGGGGATGTGGAACATTACCAAAATACAATTTTGGTAGCCATCCACTGATTTTTGAGCTGTGTTATTAAGCGTTGACTCCCGACACATTACCTGTTGAAGCTAAAAAATTTAAGAAATTTAAAAATAGGAAATGATCATGTGGTTGTATATATTTATATATATATATATATATATATATATATATATGTATATATATATATATATATATATATATATATATATATATATATATATGTATATATATATATATATATATATATATATATATATATATAAAGAGTTAATTTTGAATCCCCTAAGAGGAGCTCTAAAGAATTGCACTGCTGGCGATGTCAACAATGGGGGCATACATATGTCAAGAGATTGTAACAGGACTTTTGCTTGTGTGAAATGTGATGAGAGTCATGAACCAGGGGAATGTAAGTTTGTATCAGACAAGGATAATTTATCCTTTTGCACCAACTGTAAACAACATGGCCATCCTTATAATTTTAAAGGTTGTTCAGCTTATAAAAAATATATTGAATTGAAAAACAAAATTTCACTTGTAGCCAAGAATAGAAACAACAAAGCCGCTTTCAATGTTTTAAATTCTATAAAAAATAATAATAATAATAATGTACGGTTAGATAAATCTTTTGCAAGTCTTTTTCATAATTCGAAATTTCCAAGTGATTCCAGTCATGTTTCTCCTTTAATTAAAGAATTTTTAAAAATTGCGCATACTCTATGTGATTCCGAAACTTTAACATTAGAAGAAAAAATTGGTAAATTCATAGTTAACTACAATAATCTGTCACTGGAGGAGGCACAACATCAGTGTCGTGGTCTCCTTACTGAACTAAGTAAAACTTATGACCCATAATGAGTTAATTTTACTTTCATTTAATGTTATATCGCTTATTGAGGTGAGTCGGAGACTAGAACTATTAAATACATTAATTTCTAATAATATTGATATTGCTTTTGTACAAGAAACTCATCTTAGGGATAGACACAGAGTTTTACTAACAAATTACACTTTTTGTAGAGATTACAGTTCAGAAGGAGTAGCAACTGTGTTGAGGAAAACTTTCAAATATAAAAAAGTAAATGTATTAGGCTTAGAATTTTCAAACATTTTCTTATCAATTGAACTTTTAATTAATGACTCCATACAAAATAATCTGATAGGTTCGATTTATGTGCCATGTAATTTCAACTCTTCAAAAATAACAAATGACTTATCGGTTATTAGTAGCATTTGTCAAAACTTTGACGGATCATTTATAGGAGGAGACTTCAATGCTAAGCATACTTCTTGGGGTGATACAATATGCAATGCTAATGGAAATTTATTTTTTAATTTTTTACAACAAAATACTTTATATTTTAAACGTATTTCAAGTGCAGTGCCAACATATCCAAATGGTTTATCTTTTCTAGACCATTTCACAAATTATATTATCGTGTCAAATTTCAAATTTTCAATATCTTGTTTGCCAACATTTTCGGATCATTTTCCTATTAATCTTAAAATCAAATTGTCAGTATTTGAAATTATTATGAATCCACCAGAAACTTATAGATCTTATAAAAGGACCAATTGGGAAAACTTCAGAACTTTAGAAACGGTATTCTAATTCACTATCCAGGTAATAACAGGAATCTTACGAACAATGAAATTGATGGTTATATCGACAGTTTCACAAATACTGTTAAAGATATTAATAATATTCATTCGGAAGTAATTGGATGTAAGAATAAGAAATTTATTATTTCGGATAAAATTAAAAAACTGTTTAAGATGAAATATGATTGGCAAAAACAATTAAAAAGATTGTATCGTCTAAATTTATGTCGGATTGTTTCTCATTTACAAGTTTTTTATAGTAATTTACTTTCAACGACTACGCAAAATTGTGAATGTTTTACAACATTAAATGATTTGTCTGCTTACTCTAACTTAATTAAAAACAAGAAATCTTGTAGCTTAGACAACATTTCGAACTTTCTTATTAAAAAACTGCCAGTAAAAGCTTTAGAATATCTTTTGATTATTTTCAATAATTGTTTAAATAATTGTTATTTCCCTGATGCGTGGAAAATTTCTAAAATTATTCCGATACAAAAGAAACCAAGTAATATTGATATAAATAATTTGCGACCAATATCTTTACTTTCAAATTTGGGGAAACTTTTTGAAAAAGTAATTAGAGATAAAATTGACATTGGACTTAATAATACATATATTCCAAACAACTAGTTTGGCTTTAAAACAGGACATTCTACCGTGGATGCCTTGTTAAATTTTCAGAATGATGTAGTCTCTAGTCTTTAGATGTTGAAAAGGCGTTTGATAGCGTAATTCATGATGGTATTCTTTTTAAAATGATCGAAATAGGGTTTAGTTTAGTTTAGCAAACATAGTTAAACTTTTTCAAAGTTTCTTTTGTAATAGGAAATTTTGTGTACAATTTAGAAAAGATTTTTCAGATTTTGGAAATGTTAATTGTGGGGTACCACAGGGTTCAATTCTAGCACCGCATCTTTACAATATTTTTATGTATAATTTTCCTCATATTTTGCCCAACTCGAATGGTTTACTTTATGGAGACGATTCACTTCTCTACTCACATAATGAATCCCCTATGAATGCATTAAGACAGATTTCGAACCACATTCAAGTAGTTAAAAAAATTTATGATGATTAGGGTATTAAAATAAATATTCCTAAATGTAAAGCAATTTGTATCCGGAATGCTTCGGGAAAGTGTAAATACACTCTTGTTCCCGAAAGTAAAATGCTTTCACTTTTCGTTGATGGAATAGAGATACCATTCGTAGATAATCTGAGATATTTTGGAGTTACTTTTAATAATCTTTGTAAATTTAATGGACATGCGAGAATTAGTAGTAGGTTCTTTTTCAAGAATTTTTTATAATAAAAACCTCCCGGAAAGAACTAAACTACTCTTGTACAAAACTAGTATCAGACCAATTTTCTTATACGGGTGTGCAATATGGTTCAGTGTCTCACCTATTATCGTTAAAGAGATGGAAGTATTTGAACGAACGATTTTAAGGTGTTGTATTCAGAAAAATTTCGAATCATTAAATTGAAGGTATTCAAATTCATTTATATACAGTAATTCGAATATAACTCCAATAGAAATACATTTATTCGATCTTATAAAAAAATTATAATTAGACTAGAAACTCATGAAAATTGTCTTATAAGAGAAATTTTTAATGAACAGAAAGTTTTCTCTTTGAGTAACATTAATTACCTTTCACCTATTGGGTTTTGTAATGAAAAAATCATTCACTCACATGGAAATAATAACAGAAGACATTGTTTTTATATAAAAACTACACCTGGTACTCATAGGGGTTAGTATATTTTTTGGGAATTTTGTGATTCATATTTTTCATTTTTTCTTTTGCTTTCTATTTTATATGTTTAGATTTAAGTATATTCTAAGAGTTATCCTCTTATGTTATATTAACCTCGGGAGCAAAGGCATATAATCATATAAATAATTTTATTGAAATTGTATTCTCATCACATCGATCAAGTCTGGTGATGTAAAAAAAAAATTATAGTTTTTAAGATAATACTTTATAGTCTTAAGCAATCTTCGTATAATTAAATTTAAAATCTAACATTGTAAACAAAAAGTCTCAATAAATTTTAACTTAACTTAAATGATGGTTAATGTTAAAATTTTGATAATTGATTTAAAATAACTATTATTTAGATAGACCACAAAATTGTAAATAAGAACTAATTATTTGAAAAAAAATTAAATTTGCTTAATGATATACAATTATTCTTGTTTTTAAATTAATATCTTTGAATTGATTGACAATCTTAAATTTTTACGTTTAACGAAAAAGATCACTATTACGTTCTTTGTTTTACTTTTCTTTTAAGGATTTTAAATTTTTTAATTAATTTAATTTATATATTTAATAATGTAAATTTTTAATTTTTAAATTCACTTTTTATACATATTTTATGCTCTTTTATAAGTAGGATCTATATTTCCACTTTGAATTTGCTATTCCTTTTTTTCTTTTATAGATTTACAGTATAATTAGAATTTGATGCATTGTTATAAGCTGGATTTTTGTTGTCTTTTTTCTTTGATGATTGTTGAATTTTTTAAAGTTGTTTTCTACTTTTTGTTGATTTATATTGAATATTTCTCATATTTTCTTCTAATACTCGGGTATTCTTGGTTACATTTACTTGCCAATAACTTGTTACGTTGGGCGCAAATTACACTTTGGTCCACTTTTTCCGTTTATGAAATAAAGAACAAAAGTTTTCGATTGCTTGACTATGACTAAGTGTCACAATTTTAAAATCTTTATTTATAATTCTTATTTTCAATTATAATAAAAATATGTTCGAAAATTTGTTAATTGTTTACTTGCAATATATTATTATTAAATGTTTACAGGAAATGCAATTCTTATTATGCAAGTGGTAATATTTTTTGGGTCACATAAAGTTGAGTGAACTGTAAGAAAAACCATTGCAGACGGCACGTGTAATAGAGGGGTTAACTTACATATACGCGAATGAATATAGTAAAATAAACAAGTAGAGACGTTGTATTCGACCGGGTCGAATTTTAAATACCCTGCAAATATTTATTAAGTAAATTTAAAATGTTTAACTTGGTGGGACAGGGTTGCTTTACGTAATATCGTACGTCAACGCCCACTAAAGGGTCAGGGTTCAAAAATAGACATGTTCATGTTTTACACAGACGAACGTATGGGCATTGCTAGACCGTCTTAGACCTCATCACTGATCAAGAATATATATACTTTATGCGGTCCCATTCTCTTTGGAGAGTATTAAAACTGTATTTTGGCAGTTGCTCTGGCAAGGGCTGTGGGGGAGACATTTCACCTTTGTCATAAAACTCTAAAAATAAATGTTTGGGGTAATTATATACATACAAAATAAAAAAAAAAAATTTTTTGATAAAAAATGTTATTTTTAAGCAATGTAGGCTTAAGTTAACCAATTAGTTAAATTTTTACACTATTTTTGCATATAATACCGCCTACTAAAGGGGGCGGATTCCAAAAATTTTTATTTTATGGCTCCAAGTTTAAGTTTTAGTTTGTTGAACCTTCTTTAATGTAAAAATATATCATTTGCTTAACAAAATTACAAAAAAACTTTAAAAATGATGTTGCTTCTTAGAGGTTGATTAAGTAGTTAAAGTCTACTGACGATTTGGTAAAGCACCAATGAAATGCATATAGACATTGCTGAACCACCAACAAATAAATTTCATTTATATTTATATAATAGTATTGTGACAACAATGTGTCAAATAAAAAAATTTCATAATATTTTGTATATAATTATCCCAAGCATTTATATTTAGAGTTTTATGACAAAGGTGAAATGTTTCTCCCACAGCCCTTGCCAGAGCGACCTCGCCAAAATACAATTTTTATACCCTCCAAAGAGAATTGGACCCTATAAAGTAAATATGTATATTCTTGATTAGTGATGAAGTTTAAGACGGTCTAGCAATGCCCATACGTTCGTCTGTGGAAAACATGATATTTTTTATTTTTGAACCCCGCTCCCTTTAGTGGGCGTTGACGTACGATATTATATAAAGGAACTCTGTCCCACCAAGTTAAACATTTTAAATTCACTTACTAAATATTTGGAGGGTATTTAAGATTCGACCCGGTGGAATATAACGTTTTTACTTGTTAATCGTCAAAAGTACTCGAGGAAGACTTAAGCTATGTACAGACGATTGGCAGATCTTCCAATATTGTCAGAAAAATGTTAAGAAAATGTCTAACAACCGTGGGAACTTACAATTTTTGTATTGCAACGTTGTTAGAAAAACCATTGGCAGCACATTGTAAGGCAATAATATTGTAAGCTATCTAACAATCGTGTGAACACCTTATTTTGTCATTGTTAGTCAATTGTCAGACATTGTAAGCTCATTGGATGTTGGAACATGTGTGAAATTCATGCAGCTGACAATGGCACTATTGATAAATTTATGGTCTTACAATTATCTGACAATGAAATTGTAAGGTTTTCTTACAGTCGTCTAAACACGCAATTTAACTTTTGCTTCCAATCTGTCATTGTCAGTACGTTGCCAGCCCATTGACAGATCTTACAATATTGGAAGATCTGCCAATCGTCTGTACATACCTTTAGTTTGGTGATTTTTCATTAAACAATCTTCAAAATTCTAGTAGGGATATAATATATATTTTCGTTTATTCGTGTTAGAATATTTATTATATATTATCTATGTTTATGTGTATGTTTGTTAAAATTTATGGTTATGTAAAACATTTTAATATTATATACCTTATAGATACATATGTATGTAGTTTTTTCTCAGTTGTGTTTTTTATACAAATTTTGTTGAATTAACATGACTGTATTTCCGTTGGTAAAAATATTTAAAACAAACATGTATGTTAACTACTTTATTTTTCAATTTACATTATGTTAAAATAGTGTAAAAGAATATGTATATGAAAATATATTATGATGTTAACATTTTGTAATTCATGTTGTTAACATTTTGTAATTGTAATATTTAAAATAGTTTAGAATTCAGTGGCACACGGTGTGTTTTTCATTATTTGTTATGTTAAAATATCAAAACTATGTGTTATTTAAAAATACATTTTTATATTTACATAAATATATTGAAATATTTTATATAGTTTTTCCATTCATATTTGTTAATATTCATATACATGAACATATAGACTTATATAGTTTTTTCACAATAAGGGAAGTTTTAAAATTTTAATGCTATGATACACATTGTTTTTTAGAACTGTAATTAGAAACAAATTTTTTCATTAAAAGAAAATATAACAATATATAAAAATTTCTTGAAGAAGTTAGCCAAAGATTAACGAAATATTGAATGTATATATTGTTACGTTTTGTCATTCCGTTTGTAGCGCAGCGAAATATCCATCTGAGACCCCATAAAGTGTATATATTCCTGGTCAGTGATGAAATCTAAGACGATCTGAGCATGTCCGTCCGCTTGTGGAAATCACAAAAAGAGGTAGACTCTTGAAATTTGGTATAAATATATTTTGAAGGATAGCACAGGTTAAGTTCGGAGATGGGCTAAATCGGTCAAGAGGGGAAAAAGTTATTTTAAGAACAACTAAACCAACCTCTAAAAAACAACATACTTTCAAAAGTATGCCCTTTAGTGGGCGTTATTATATAGTGTAAAAATTTAACAAATTGTTTTATTTAAAGCTACATTCCTTAAAAATAACATTTTTAAGCTTTAACAAGAACCTTTAATCAAACCAATGTAATTTAAATGGGTTTGATCATAGGTTCTTGTCTAAAACGAGCGAATTCAATAAATGGTTTTTGCTAATTTACTTATCACTTCAAAAAAGTTTTTTTATCAAATATATTTTGTATTATTTTTTTTTAGTTATTTATACAGACTTTTCTGTGTTCGGTTCAGTGATAACAGTAGTCAAATGCCGTTTTATGCAATACAAGTATTATACAGGTATAATATTAAACTTATAAACTTATAGTAAAAATATTTAAACTGGGGTTTTCATACGCGTTTACACTAGACTTGAGTCCAACTATCTTATTCGCTCAGATTTGACAAGAACCTTTAATCAAACCTATGTAATTTAAATGGGTTTGATCAGAGGTTCTTGTCAAAACTGAGCGTATGAGATAGTTGGACACAAGTCTAGTTTACACCAGAAGATGCTGTTTTGATAATGCATACAGTAATACATACACCACGCATCAAATCCAATACTGAAACGATTTTGTGTATAAAAAATTCGATTCATCGCCATTGAACTTACTTTTGCGATTTTATGGTGAACACAATTATTCAGCATTTAAAGACAATTACTATTGAATTTTCGCGACACAAATTATAAGTTTTTATTATATATGCATATGATATGTTTTTTTAAGTATCTCTTTTTTGATACTCTTCAGTATAAATCAGCAAAACTACAAGGTGGCGTAGAATGACCTATATGGTTTGAATTCTTTATAACTTTTTTAATTATTATTCTTTCTATGTTTTTTCAGCTTTTTCTGAGGAAGACTTGGATAATTAATTATAAATCATTACACGATCGAACAACGTACAAAAATAATAGAATTTTATTTTTCAAACCAACAGTCTATTGTGTTGACACAGCACAATTATCGCACAAGCGATTTTAACTGGCCCCCACGTTCACCCGATTTAACAGCTTCTGGCAGTTTTCTTTGGGGATATTTGAAAGAAAGAGTGTATGTTAACAAACCAAGAACCATACTCCAAGTAAAAACCAACATTCGGAATGGAATCATTACCATTACACCTGAAATTTTGCGAAAATTTATGGAAAATATGCTAAAAAGAGCACGTGTTATGGAAAATATGCTAAAAATAGCATCACTTACAGGATATAATTTTTCAAAGCTAGTTACAAAATATTCCCCAATAATATACTGTATTTAAAAAAATTATAACAATCGCATAAATAAAAAAAGTTATAACTCATTTATAACTACCATAAACCATTTAAAATACAGGGTGGCTCATTCTGCGCCACCCTGTAGTTTTTGCCTATTAAAATGAACAACTCCAAACTCATACATTTCCTATATGAGACGAAACAAATAATTAAAAGCGCAAAAACTATATTATAATACTACAAAATATTTAAAACTTTATTACATCGGTTAAGCAACTAAAATTAACCAGTTTAATCGTTAATCAGATATAGCAATTTTTAAATTACTTTGTTATTGTCTGCATTGCTTTTTCCTGTGGTTCGCACCAATAGAACGGTGTTGAGTTTTACGGCTCCTGCATGAATTAATTCAATTGAATCATTCATTCAATTGAGCGAGGTGAATTTTTCACTTTACTGAGCGTTTTTAGCTCTTCTCTTTCACTTCTTTCAGTTGTTCCAGTTGCTTCATTAAATCTGTCTCTTTCAGTAGCTTTTGTCAAAATCTATATGAGAAAAAGGAATTAATTAACTCAGTACATATACACCAGTGGTGTTCAGCCCATAGAACAATTGTTTAAAAAATTTAGACACATTTGTTATGCTCTTATAAAAATTTTCATTCAGTCGTCGTTAAGCAAGCGATGAGAACACATGCGGATGGTCATTGTTAATTTATTTCAGAAATTTATTAAGCATTGTTGTTGCTTCTTGTTGGACGAAGCATAGCAAACACAAGCGATTCAATTACAATTGAACACGAAAGTTAAAGTCGAAATTGAATTAGATCTGAAATTAAAGATTTCGATAAAATTAGTAGTCCGGAGTTTTGGAAAAATTTAGATGTTGCAATATGGCCCCAGCTCAAAAAAATTTATTTCAAATATTACAATTTTTTTCCACTACTTACTTATGTGAATAAATTTTTTCAAACATGACAAATTTTTGTTCTAAGCAGCGAAATAAAATAACTTCTTTGAACTTAAAAAATATTTTACTAATTCGCAATTGTCATGCAATTATTAACATGGAATGTTTAATTTAAAATTTTCAAAGTGATTTTAAAAATTGTAACAAGAAATGACACAAGTTTTAATCTTACATAAAAAACTGGCTTAAAAAGATTTATTTTTGTTTTTTGTCAATAAAACTGTTCTATTTTTTAATATTGATAACTGCTATTTACGGTCCCCGATATTTTTTTTGATGTGTTAACATCTATACGCGCGCCTCTAGGGCAGTAAACTATTAGTTTCAATACATACGCAAGTGTAAGGTGTAAGATGTAAGAGTAAATCATCGTTTGTTTGTTCGTTGCTTGACAGTCGGTATTGAAAGTGATTATTGGGCGATTTTCATATAATTTTCCCACGCGATTTTCTCCGGAAATTCATAGTCGATTTTATTAATTTTTGGATTAAAACGCTAGTGCGGGTTTCGACAAAGAGTTTAGGCTAAAAATTAAGGCGATCCGATATCGGCGAGCGGAGATTTAATTGTTTTAATTCGGAGTATTAAATTGGAGTAATATTAAAAAAGTGTTTTATGTTGATCTTCGGTTTTGTCTTATGCATAGCAAAGAGA
Source organism: Linnaemya tessellans (assembly GCA_951800035.1). Classification (NCBI taxonomy): domain Eukaryota; kingdom Metazoa; phylum Arthropoda; class Insecta; order Diptera; family Tachinidae; genus Linnaemya; species Linnaemya tessellans. The sequence goes on from OX637532.1 coordinate 71,207,983, forward strand.
ATAGTGACGTGGTTATACGTACATATATAAAAATGAGATAGCAAGACAGCAACGTATGTAGCTTATGTACAAACATAACAATGTATGTATGTATATTTATCTGTTGCTTTGCATTCTCTTTGTTTTTTGTGGGTTTAATATAAAATAAATAAAAAATACTTTATATTAACTCTACCTCCGGGTTTGTGGGTCTGTGTTCGTAGAAATCGAACAGGTACCGTGTAACAAAAAGGTGTTAACACATCGCCCGTGAATTCGAACACTCATTGATTTTTTTTCTTAAAATTAAAATTACATTCACTTAATAAGTTTTTTATATATGGCAAAAACTCTGTATTTTTTCTTATTTTAAGCGTTTGACATTAAGTTTGCTGGGCAAAGTCCCTCACCAATGCATATTCACTTTAATTTTTGAACGCCACTGATATACACACATGGTGTGGTGCCTCATATTATTAGAGTTGTCAGATGAAAATTTTTAAACAACACTGTCATGATACACATTTCAGTACTTATTAACTTGGTGCACTATTTATATGTATTTATTTAATATGTAAATACATATATATATATATATATATATATATATATATATATAAAATATTAGACTATAATAATTAAAAAGAGGTCAAGAAACTTCTTCTAAGACAAAAAATGGTCCTAAGGAATTAATTGTTTTGCCTCGGAAAAGACATATTTTTATTTCTCGTCTAGCCTCTGACACTACTGTTGAAGATATCAATGCTTATATAAAATCCAAACTAGACCCAGCTATCGAATTGTCTACAACAAAATTTTCCTATTCACTGCCCATGAGTATAGCTTCATTCAAAATTACTGTTCCTGCTAATGTTTTTGACAGTGTTGTTGATCCACGCTTGTGGCCTGCAAATATTTTTGTTCGATGATGATGTTTATAAATCAGAAAGTCTTTGTAATAAATACCAAATATATAGATATAATCGCACTGGCCGTAGGGGTGGTGGAGTTCTGATTGCTGTGTCTTGCTTTTACCCATCTCAAGTTATACTAACTGATGTTGCTAATGTTGATTTTGTTGCGGTTGTTGTCGGAGTGAAAAATAAAAAATTTTAAATTGTATTACAGGATGTTAATTTTCCCAACAGGCTATAGGTTCAAATCTGCGAAACTGCAAATTATTTTTTATTTATTTTTATTTTAATAAATGAACGTGATTACATTCTATTTATTATTTTTGAGAGTGGAATATTAAGAATATATTTCATAGTCATTAAACCAGCAGAACGGATCAGTACTGATTTCGAGGCCGTTACGCCATTTCATCAGCGTTCTTTGTTCAATTTTTCCACTGTTTCAAGTGGTGCTAATTAGTAGGTATTAATCGTCAGGGTTGGGGAATTTCGTACTAACCAAAAAGGTAATAACTTGAAAATATGAATGTGGGAACTTCTCATATTCAATTTTCGTTAAAAACATTGGTTAAATAGTTAATATTCTTATATTGTCCTATGTTCGTGATTTTATAACTCGAGAGCAACTCAACCGACTTTCAAACGAGTACATGCGTTGGAAAGGTCTACTTTCACTGATGGTTTATAAAAAAAAACATCGAAAAATTTCTACGAATATGCGTTATATGTGCACTTTTATGATGGTGTGTTTTCCTTATATAAAATGTATTTTTTTTTCTAATGAGAATTAGATTTTGTCGGTATAAGGCTCTGCTTGCTCTATTAATTCCTATTTAATTTCTGTGTGTTAATTGATTGTCATTTAAGTTTACAGTGCAAGCATTGAAATTTTTTAAATATTAATTTGTAATCTTCCAGTTAAAATTAAAATCTTTTGCATAAAAAATAAATTATTCAACAATGCCGCGACGGAAACGTTCACAAATCGGCCGACGAACACGCCACAGCCATCAAATACGTTTAAATATATCTAATCAGGATGAAGACGAGCGATTAAAAAGTAATGAATTTGCAAGGCAAAGAATGGCACGATCAAGATCAAACCAAAATGAAGACCAAAGAGAAGAACGTATTGAAAGTGTGAGAGTTAGAAACAAAAGAGATCGTGAACGTAACACTCAACGTGACAATCAAAACAGGCAACAACGGATACGTAGCCATTCAATTGGAAATTTGAATCGTGCAGGTTTTAATTTTTTTCAGGAAAATGTGTATTCTTTCTAGAAAATTAAATATTTAATACAAAGATGTAAACGTATGTTATTGTATTGTCCAGCAACGCGGGCAGAGTTACTCTAGTACCTTTATATAAATCAGGCAAAAATCTGATATAACGAATTATAGAGGTATTGCAAAACCATAGTGCCATTCCGAAATTGTTTGAGAAACTAGTTGCTGATTTTTTATTTATATTAATTTATTTATTTAGTCTATGGATTGATCCTTACAGACTGATACAATTAAAATATAACAATGTTTCAGAAATGATAAGTACATACATATATAAATGGAATCGATAAAGCTTTGTTTTACAATAGTAACAAGACAAATTACAATAAAAACAAAAAGTATGGCTTTAACAAATGTCGATTTAAAAAATTAAACATTTATTTATAATCAATCTTGAAATGAGTTAAGATGTAAAATTATATCATTTTTTACGACATCAATACTTTTGTTGAAATCGATACAAGGGTAAAGTCTATTAAAATGATTGCAAATTCTCCGAAAGGAATCGAAGTTACTATAGTTTGTAGTGTAAAACTTAATTCTCAAGAAGCTATAATACCTTGTTGGACGATTGGGTATATTCAAGTTTATTTTGCTCAGAAGAAATTGAGATGTGATGCAGCCGTTTATTAATTTCAGCAGAAGGGTAACATTTTGCATTTGCCGACGGCTCCTTAAGGTTGGGAGCGTCTCTCGTAAGATGGTAATCTTATATTAGAGTTCCAACGAAGACCACGAAGACAAAATTGCACTTGTACTGACTCTATTTTATTTGAATGTGAAAGATATTGTGGGTCCCATACAACAGATCCGTATTCAAGTGTTGGGCGAACTAAACTAGTAATTAACATCTTGGTTGTGTAAGGGTCAGAGAACTCCTTAGCCCAGCGTTTAATAAAACCCAGAACACCAGTAGCTTTGTTAATCGTCAAAGTAATATGGCACCTGAAGTCCAGTTTTTTATCTAAAATAGCTCCCAAGTCATTAAATGAATCCACTAGGTCAAGAACAACATTATTCATTTTATAGAGTCCATTGATTGGAGTTGTTCTTGAGAAAATCATATATTTGCACTTTTTCACATTTAGCTCCATTAAATTATTAGCGCACCAAATGGTTAAGTGTATAATGTCAGCTTGGAGACGTATCTGTTGGTCAGTAGTGTCAAACGATAAGAATAACTTTACGTCATCTGCATACATTAGTATATTTGAGTTTTCAACAACGGAGGGAAGATCATTAATAAATAAGGTAAATAAAAGTAAAAGACTACCCTGAGGCACACCTGATATAACATTTATATCAGTAGAAAGCATATTGCGGAACTTGACACACTGCATTCTGTTCTTCAAATAAGATTCAATCTATTTTATTTGAGACGTTCCAAATCCAATTCGATCAAGCTTATGAATGAGTAAGTTGTGATTCACCTTCTCAAAGGCCTTACTAAAATCAAAATAGATGACATCTGTTTGTTTGCCAGCGACAAATCTATCGTTAACTAAGGTTGTTAATTCTAAGAGTTTCGTAATAGTTGATCGACCTTTACAGAAACCATAATGCGCAGAAGAAAAGATAGATGTTGCTTGATAAGACAATGTATCGCATAAGAGTTGCTCAAACAACTTTGGTTCAGTTTAGCTATACCTCTATAATTTGATATATCAGCTTTAGATCCAAATTTGAACAGCGGAATGATGAACGATTTCTTCCAAATTGGAGGAAAATAACTCAAATTTAGTGATTTGTTGAATTAATAGATCAATGGAGTGCTTAGTAAATGAGGACAGTATTTTAAAATACTACTAGGAATACCATCAGGACCGGGAACATACGAAAGTTTTAAATTTTTCATATAAGTCAAAACAGTTTGCTGCTCAATACGGGGTACATTATAATTCATTGATTCAGGGATACGGTAAGAATACTCCTCGATATTGCTAAACGTAGACGAGGAATAGGTTGATGCAAAAAAGTCAGCAAAGTTTAAGGACTCACAATCTTTAAACTTCATAACAGAAGGGAAATCTGACACACGCCTCTTCGAATTGACAAACTTATAAAAAGATTTGGGATCATTTTTTAAGTTATTTTTTATCCTGTCTAAATAAGCACTATGTTATGACTACAATCTGGCACCTTAGATTACTTTAGTTATCGAGTGATCATACACCCGAGTACCCGCCATGTTGTTTTCTCTAATTGATCGTTTTGATATAGACACTTGATACTTGCCTTTTTGTAAAGAAACACGTGAATAAAGTTATCCGTTTAATACTAAACAATTGCAGTCTTTTTATTAATATTATAAAAGACACCACAAATTGGCGACGAGGAGAAAAAGATTAAAATGGACGCAGAGCAGTTTATGCAGGTGCAACAAACTATGATTGCACAAATAATGCAGCAGATGGAAGAAAAGGGAAATAGTACAGTGCAAAGTACTAATGTTAATTCCGCTCTTCTGCCAAATTTCGAAGCGTTTGAGCCAACAAGAGAAAGCTACAGGAATTACATCCAGCGATTCAAAAATTATACGGAGATGAAAGGTGTCGCAAGTAATACGGAGTACTGTGCTAGACTCCTTCTCAACTCTATTGGCTCAAAAACATTTAACATGGTCTCTGCATTGGCATCACCTAAACAGCTCAACGAGGTTAAGTACGATGAATTGCTACAGCTGTTAGAGTCACACCTGGCCCCCAAGAAAAATGTCTTGGTCGCACAGCACCAATTTCTATCGAGAAGTCAGGAAGGAAAGCAAAATATATCCGAATTTGTAGCTTCCCTTCGGGCAGATATAGCTGACTGCGAATTCGTGTCACCCTGTACATGTGATGTGTCAGTGGCAGACTTGTTTTTGTGCGCTCAATTCATTCGCGGAATTCGTGACAATAGTGTGCGTGAACAGCTGCTACAATCGAGTGCGATGAAATTCAACGATATAGTAACAAAAGCTATAGCGCTCGAAGCTGCAAAAGCAGACGCCAAGCAAATGGCTAACAACAGCACAACTCCAGTAATAAATAGAGTTTCTGGCCGCAACAATAACATAACGAAAAACACAAAACAACCAAAAATCAATTACAAGAGTCTTGGTATTGAAGGGTTATGTCTATTTTGCGGGAGGAATAATCACATTGCGAAAGATTGTCGCATCGATAAAAACAAATTAAAATGTACAGGATGTAATAGATCGGGGCATGTTGTTAAAGTATGCATTACAACATTAAATAACAAAAATTCAAATAATAAACAACAATGCAAACAAAAACACAAAGACAGAATTGAGAAGATCGAGCACGTGTATAAGGTGGTTAATGTTTACAACAATTACAACAAAGTAAAGGACACCGATAAATATTTTGCCGACGTTCAGATTGAAGGTAAGGTAGTTAATTTTGAAGTGGATTCTGGATCCGGCTACACTTTTTTGCCGATAAGCGCGTTTGAAAAATTGAACCTGGGAAAAAGAATGGAGTCGACAAATTTAGTTTTTTCTTCGTGCACTGAAACAAAATTTTACCCGTACGGGAAAGTTAAGGTGCATGCAAAGTACAACTGTAAAGTCATATTGCACGAGATGTATATAGTTCCAGATTCTTTTTCTGCACTTCTGGGCCGATCATGGATCAGACAGTTCAAAATTAAATTAGAGGATCTAGACGTTAATAGCAGAACCAATACAGTCGAAATAAACCAGGTAAGCGTTGTACATGAATTAATTGAAGAATTTGATGAAGTATTTAAAGAAAAAATTGGATGCGCATCACAGTACAAAGTGTCGCTCAAGCTACGTGAAAATGTCAAACCAAGTTAACACAAAGAACGACAGATTCCATATTCATTAATTGATTGCGTTGATAGGGAATTGAACTCGTTGGAACAAGCGGGAATTATTTCAAAAACTGTAAAGAGCGACTGGGGTTCACCCTTAGTGGTTATACCTAAAGTTGATGGCGGTGTAAGGCTTTGTGTAGACTACAAAGTCGGGGTAAATCAACGCCTAGTCGACTCACACTACCCAATAAGAATGATAGATGATATCTTTAACAGTCTACGTGACTCAAGGTATTTTTGCAGGCTGGATTTGTACAAGGCCTACTTACACATTCCCGTGGACGAACAATCCAGTATAGTACAAACAATTTCAACCCATCGGGGCACATACAGAATGCACAGGTTATCGTTTGGCATCAAGACAGCTCCGGCGGAGTTCAACAGGGTCATTGACCAAATATTACGCGACATCCCCAAAACCGAGGCATATTTTGACGACATCATCGTACACGGAAGCTCAATGGATGAGTGCGTATCCAATTTGAGAGCATGTTTAAAACAGTTAATGAAATTTGACTTGCATCTGAATCGTTCGAAATGTTCATTTTTCAAAGAAAGCATTGAATTCCTGGGACACATCGTTGAGTACAATAAAATCAGGAAAAATAAATCAAAGGTTGAAGTTATTTTAAACATGCCTACTCCCACTACAGTCGATGATGTCAGACGTTTTCTAGGGATGATCACGTATTACGCGCGGTTTGTCCACAATCTCTCTGAAAAAACTAGCTCTTTAAGGCATCTTTTGAAAAACAACGTAAAGTTCAACTGGACCAAGAAGTGTGAAACAGCATTCAATAGCCTCAAGAAGGAATTGGCCAGCGATAAATTGTTGATACCGTATAACCCACAGGCACCTATTCAAGTGGCTTGTGACGCAAGCCCTACACGGGTTGGAGTCATATTGTCTCACGTGGTAAATGGGCAAGAGCGACCCATAGCATACGCATCTAGAGCGTTAACATTTTCTGAACAGAACTACTCGCAACTCGACCGAGAAGCCCTTGCAATAATTTTTGCAGTTAAGCATTTTTATGAATATATATTTGGCCGTCATTTTACACTTATATCTGATAACCAACCGATTATGCGTATTTTTCATCAAAATTCAAAATTGCCACAAATGACTTCCCAGCGGTTACAGCGTTATGCGGCATTTTTATCTGGATTTGATAATGAAGTTGTGTGTAAGAAAGGGATTGAGAATGCAAAAGCGGACTGTCTGTCCAGGGCACCAATCTCTAAAACAATTAGCGAATACTCCAGTAACGCGGAGGTACACCTAATGGAAAGCATAAACCAAATTAGCAGCTCAAAAATTAATTTTAAAACACTCCAGTACAAGCAAAGACAAAAAACTTTTACAAATATTACAAGGGCTTAAAAGCGGCAAAAATAAGTTTGGGAAAAATTACATTGAATCAAAGTTTACAATAGATAATAATGTCTTATTCCGTGGCCAAAGAGTCGTAGTGCCGAAATCGCTGCAACAATACGTTCTGCAAGAACTGCATCACACACATCTTGGCATCACCAAGATGAAGCAGCTGGCACGTAGATATGTATACTGGGAGCATATAGATCAGGAAATCGAAACCTTAGTGCGATCGTGTGAATATTGTGCAGCCGTACGTAGCTCCCCGAAAAAAGCCGAATTACACCCATGGGAGGAGCCGGAGGAAAACTGGCAACGGGTCCATATAGACTATGCGGGCCCTTTTCAAGGGTATTTCTTTCTTGTCATAGTCGATGCAAAATCAAAATGGGCGGAAGTAGGGGTATGCAAGCATGCTCTATCTTCACTTTCAACAATAGAAGTGTTAAAGTCGATATTCTCCAGGAATGGATTCCCGAACGTTTTAGTATCGGACAATGCAGCTATTTTTACAAGTATGGAATTTAAAACATTCTGCAATAATTCCGGAATATGCCAAAAGTACATAGCACCTGGCAATCCTGCTACAAATGGACTGGCGGAGAGGAATGTGCAAACGCTGAAACATAAACTAATGTCAATGGAGGAAGAAATAATGCCAATTGATGAGAAAGTCCGAGAAATACTTTTTAAATACCGCGCTACAAAACGCGCCAGAAATACCAGCGCACTTAAAATGGTATGAACCGTGACATAACCACCAGATTATCATCCGATCCTTCTAAAGTACATCCCTTTTTCAAGCATGCCATCTTGGGAATTAATGCTGAAACAGTCATATATGTATATAATATTGAGTTTTTATGAATAATCTGATGCAATTACTTTTGCTCCCTGGGTAGTGATAAATGGTAATGCAGTTTACAATTTACAACGAAGGGTATTGCAGTGATAATTCAACTGTGCAGTATTGCCAATATTATGAAAGAATGAAACAGCTGTAGATATTTGCTTTGATAATATCTATCTATTTAGTTCGCTTTGCTTTGAATAATTTGATGAAACAAGCACAAACAGTCAAACTTACAGTGAAATAATAAAAGAAATTATATATCAATTAACTTATAAAATCACTTTTTTATGGAGGAAACCAACAGCGTAACTTGTTACTTATAAGCTGCTTCACACGATTTACGATTTATACAGGTATTTACACTTTCCCCGTGAATACTTTCCCCAGAATACACCTTTTCCTGAAAAAAATGAAATTAACGGCTACGTCTCCGTTGTTGCCTGTGTTGATTGTCACGTTGAGTATTACGTTCACTATCTCTTCAGTTTCTAACTCTCACACTTTCAATACGTTTTTCTCTTTGGTCTTCATTTTGGTTTGATCTTAATCGTGCCATTCTTTGCCTTGCAAATTCATTACTTTCTAATCGCTCGTCTTCATCCTAATTTAGATATATTTAAACGTATTTGACGGCTGTGGCGTGTTCGTCGGCCGATTTGTGAACGTTTTCGTCGCGGCATTGTCGAATAATTTTTTTTTATGCAAAAAATTTTAATTTTAACTGGAAGATTACAAATCAATAATTAAAAAATTTCAATGCTTGCACTGTAAACATAAATGACAATCAATAAACACACAGAAATTAAATAATTCAAATGACGCGAGCAAGCAGAGCCTTATACCGACAAAATCTACTTCTCATAAGAAAAAAATAAATATTTTATAGGGAAAATACACCATCATAAAAGTGCGCGTATAACGCTTATTCGTAGAAATTTTTCGATGTTTATTTTTTATAAACCATCAGTGAAAGTAGACCTTTCCAACGCATGTACTCGTTTGAAAGTCGGTTGGGTTGTTCTCGAGTTATAAAATCACGAACATAGGACAACTTATTTATTTATATATATATAGAAGATTATATACGAATCTTTCCCATATGTGGGAAAATAACCAAATTTAATTGATGCATTAAACAGTAAAGTTAATGGTTCCACGATTGTTTCAGCACATCGATTTAACACGCAACTAGAAACTCCGTCAAGACCATGACTGAACGACACTTTCAGCCTTTTCAGGCAGAACAAAATATAACAGCAAGTAAGTACAGGGAAGGAGATTTCTTGACTTGAAGCAACAGCATAAGGGTAACAAACACTCTGATTGTAAACAGCATCCGAATAAGTACAGCAAACATATCACATATGAATTCAGTATTAATGGATACTCGATTATTAAATTTCATTGCTGATGGATATCCACAGGTTTTTCTCTTAGAATTCGCAAAAAAGTAGAAAAATTTAGGGTCATGTATGAAATTGTTTTTCATTTTAATTAAATTATTCTTATATAAAGCTTGGTTGAGCAAGTTATATTCCGAACGACTAACAGAATACTTTCCATAGTCAACAAACGAGCCAGTCTTTTTATATCTTTTATAATTTTTGTTCTTAATATTTTTCAGACATGACAGCTGCTTGGAACTCCATGGGGTCCAATATGTTTTTGAAAAGCTTTCTTAGAAACACAAATTTTAAAAAATGATGATTTTTTATTGTGAAATAAGGCAATAGCCAAATAAATATCGGATTTATTGTGCACGGGACAATTTAATACATCATTACAGCAAGTATTTTTTATTAAATCATTCTGTAAGCTTTAATGTGTTCGTTTGAAACAAAAACGTAGGACATTATCGGAAGACTTCGGGTTAATTTCAGATGGAATAGTACAACAGATTTCGATCGTAGGATGATATCGATCCTCAGGCACTGAAATTGGTTCGGAACGAATAATACTGCAATCATCAATATCATTACCAAAATCATTGCAGACGTGATTTATTTGATAAATGGATAATCCTAAAATATCATTTAAAAAGTTATCATTATAGTTTTTATTGTTCAACGGAATTAAAGACGGCGTATCAGATATCTGCTTTTATAAAATCGACGGCAAGTTAAAATCTCCAACTACGAAAATCGAGTCATTTGTATCAACAAGTAAAGCTACATACTCAATGGCTTGAATATGTCTAGAATAAACAGATGAATCAGACCCAGGAGGAATATTGGAACAAGTCAAACAAATTTTTTTATTTTTTACTCTGACAACACCCGCAACAAATTTAACATTAGCAATATCAGTTAGTATAACTTCAGATGGGTAAATGCGCAATATTTTTTGGCCTTGAATTCTGCTTGAATAAAAATTCGCCAACCAAAATAGTTGCAGGCCACAAGCGTGGATCAACAACACTGTCAAAGACATTAGAAGTAACAGTAATTTTGAATGAAGCTATACTCATGGGCAGTGAATAAGAAAATTTTGTTGTAGACAATTCGATAGCAGGGTCTAGTTTGGATTTTATATAATGATTGATATGTTCAACAGTAGTGTCAGAGGCTGTTGGTTGGTTGGTTGGTATACGTGGCTGCCTGTAAGCCACAAGCATTCAAGTAGGATCTCTGAGATCCCGTTTTGAAAGACCACTCCACCCGTCAGTGTCAACCTATGTAGAACCGAATCCAGATCTCGGATACGGTGATGGATGCTAGGTCCAACCTGTTGCATCGAGGAATCTGGTAAGGTCGCCTAGACCTATACCTGATAGTTCCGAAAGGTCGGATATTATTCCATTGCCTACGATTCTATGTCTCGTATAGTGCAATGCCGGGCTTTCACAAAGGAAGTGATAAACTGTATATTCCTTGTCTGATCCCGGCAGCTGCAGAATGCATTAAACGAGGGGCCTATCCTACCAGCATGTCTGCCTATTGCCCAGTGCCCCGTCACCACTGCGACGAGTCTTGAGATGTCCCTACGGTTCCTGTTGATCAGCTGTGTCGTTGTAGAAGGGCCACATACTTCTGGCCAACCTACACGTGTCCAGCTTGCGCCATCTGTCTGCAGCCTTCTGCCGGTAATGGCTCTGAATGCCGCATCTTATAGCGCCATACGGCATGGCTACCGATACAGCGGTGGATACGTCCATAGCAGATCCAGCCATAGCTAGCTCGTCCGCCCGTTCGTTTCCAGGGAAGTTACAATGTGCGGGAACCCAGATGAGGGTCGAGTCAGTCTGATATCCCAATCTGGATAGAAGCTCCCCGCATTGAGTTACCAACGTAGAAGAAGTAGTGAACGACCTCAGAGACAGGAGTGCTGCCTGGCTGTCGACAAAAATACCGACCGTACTCTGAACACCTCTGTCAATTAGTAACCTAGGCACCTCCCTTATAGCCAATATTTCCGCCTGAAATACACTAGCTTCATCAGGGAGCCGGAGTGAAAGTCCTGTTCCAAAGTCCCTTGAGAATACTCCTGAATCTACACCACAGATCATTCTTGATCCATCAGTACACATCCTGCAGTCGAAGTCCTTCCATATGTTTCCGCCTCTCCACTCCCGCCTGGATGGAATGAGGACCTTGTAAGTAATATTGAAGCCCAAGTGGGGTACCATATAGTCAGTGGGCTTCCTCAGTGTCGGTGGTAACTGACCTAGGATCCTTGCGTGGCCATAGTCCCTTGACCTCCACTTCCCAGATGCTGCCAGTCTCACCGCTCTGATCGAGGATGCACCCAGTACATAAAGGTCAATCGGAATTAGGTTTAGAATAGCATTCAGAGCCTCTGAGGGGCTAGTACGTAGACAACCAGTAGTCCCGATGCAGGCAGATCTTTGTATCCTGTATAGTTGAGCTACCACAAGATACTTAATTTTATGTGTATCATAAAATTAAAATATTAAAATTTCCCTAATCGTGAAAAAACTACATAAGTCTATATGTATATGAATATTATCATATATGAATGGAAAAACTATATAAAATATTTCAATATATTTCTGTAAATATAAAAATGTTTTTTTAAATAGCACATAGTTTTGATATTTTAATATAACAAATAATGAAAAAACACACTGTGTGCCACTGAATTCTAAACTATTTTCAATATTACATATACAAAATGTTAACAACATAATATATTTTGATATACATATTCTGTTATTCAATATTAACATAATGTAAATTGAAAAATAAAGTAGTTAACATACATGTTTGTTTTAAATATTTTTACCAACAGAGATACAGTCATATTATTTCAACAAAATTTGTATAAAAAACACAACGCAGAAAAATCTACATACGTATGTATCTATAATATATGAAGCTGAAAAATTAATATTTATAATCGCCAAAGCACCAGAAAACTAATTCTCAGGCCAATCAAACAAACAATGGAAGTTATTTTAGTCATGACATTTTAAATAATTCTGATAGTGGAAGTGAAGAGAGAGAGTTCTTTTTATACCCTCCAAAAACGAATATGTAGGGTATATTCACTTTGTCATTCCGTTTATAACGCAGCGAATTATCCATCTGGGACCCCACAAAGTGTATATATTCCTGGTCAGTGATGAAACCTAAGACGATCTGAGCATGTCCGTCCGGCTGTGGAAATCACGATTCCGTCCAAACGAAAAGAGCTAAACTCTTAAAATTTTTATAAATATATCTTAAAGAATAGCACAGGTTAAGTTAGGAAATGGAATGGGACCCGGTCGAATACAACGTCTCTGCTTGTTTATTTTACTATATTCATACGCGTATATGTAAGTTAACCCCTCTATTACACGTGCCGTCTGCAATGGTTTTTCTTACAGTTCAATCAACTTTATGTGACCCAAAAAATATTACATCTTGCAATTTCTTGAAAACAATTAATAAGAATTTATTTTAAGTAAATAACTAATAAGAATTGCATTTCCTGTAAACATTTAATAATAATATATTGCAAGTAAACAATTAACAAATTTTCGAACATATTTTTATTATAATTGAAAATAAGAATTATAAATAAAGATTTTAAAACTGTGACACTTAGTCATAGTCAAGCAATCGAAAACTTTTATTCTTTATTTCATCAACGAAATAGTGGACCAAAGTGTAATTTGCGCCCAACGTAACAAGTTATTGGCAAGTAAATGTAACCAAGAATACCCGAGTACTAGAAGAAAATATGAGCAATATTCAATATAAATCAACAAAAAGTAGAAAACAACTTTAAAAAATTCAACAATCATCAAAGAAAAAAGACAACAATAATCCAGCTTACAACAATGCATCAAATTCTAATTATACTGTAAATCTATAAAAGAAAAAAAGGAATAGCAAATTTAAAGTGGAAATATAGATCCTACTTATAAAAGAGCATAAAAAATGTATAAAAAGTGAATTTAAAAATTAAAAATTTACATTATTAAATAAATAAATTAAATTAATTAAAAAATTTAAAATCCTTAAAAGAAAAGTAAAACAAAGATCGTAAAAGTGATCTTTTTCGTTAAAAAAAATTTAAGATTGTCAATCAATTCAAAGATATTAATTTAAAAAAATAACATACTTTAAAAACAAGAATAATTTTATATCATTAAGCAAATTTAATTTTTTTTCAAATAATTAGTTCTTATTTACAATTTTGTGGTCTATCTAAATAATAGTTATTTTAAATCAATTATCAAAATTTTAACATTAACCATCATTTAAGTTAAGTTAAAATTTATTGAGACTTTTTGTTTACAATGTTAGATTTTAAATTTAATTATACGAAGATTGCTTAAGACTATAAAGTATTATCTTAAAAACTATAATTTTTTTTTTACATCACCAGACTTGATCGATGTGATGAGAATACAATTTCAATAAAATTATTTATATGATTATATGCCTTTGCTCCCGAGGTTAATATAACATAAGAGGATAACTCTTAGAATATACTTAAATCTAAACATATAAAATAGAAAGCAAAAGAAAAAATTAAAAATATGAATCACAAAATTCCCAAAAAATATACTAACCCCTATGAGTACCAGGTGTAGTTTTTATATAAAAACAATGTCTTCTGTTATTATTTCCATGTGAGTGAATGATTTTTTCATTACAAAACCCAATAGGTGAAAGGTAATTAATGTTACTCAAAGAGAAAACTTTCTGTTCATTAAAAATTTCTCTTATAAGACAATTTTCATGAGTTTCTAGTCTAATTATAATTTTTTTATAAGATCGAATAAATGTATTTCTATTGGAGTTATATTCGAATTACTGTATATAAATGAATTTGAATACCTTCAATTTAATGATTCGAAATTTTTCTGAATACAACACCTTAAAATCGTTCGTTCAAATACTTCCATCTCTTTAACGATAATAGGTGAGACACTGAACCATATTGCACACCCGTATAAGAAAATTGGTCTGATACTAGTTTTGTACAAGAGTAGTTTAGTTCTTTCCGGGAGGTTTTTATTATAAAAAATTCTTGAAAAAGAACCTACTACTAATTCTCGCATGTCCATTAAATTTACAAAGATTATTAAAAGTAACTCCAAAATATCTCAGATTATCTACGAATGGTATCTCTATTCCATCAACGAAAAGTGAAAGCATTTTACTTTCGGGAACAAGAGTGTATTTACACTTTCCCGAAGCATTCCGGATACAAATTGCTTTACATTTAGGAATATTTATTTTAATACCCTAATCATCATAAATTTTTTTAACTACTTGAATGTGGTTCGAAATCTGTCTTAATGCATTCATAGGGGATTCATTATGTGAGTAGAGAAGTGAATCGTCTCCATAAAGTAAACCATTCGAGTTGGGCAAAATATGAGGAAAATTATACATAAAAATATTGTAAAGATGCGGTGCTAGAATTGAACCCTGTGGTACCCCACAATTAACATTTCCAAAATCTGAAAAATCTTTTCTAAATTGTACACAAAATTTCCTATTACAAAAGAAACTTTGAAAAAGTTTAACTATGTTTGCTAAACTAAACTAAACCCTATTTCGATCATTTTAAAAAGAATACCATCATGAATTACGCTATCAAACGCCTTTTCAACATCTAAAGACTAGAGACTACATCATTCTGAAACTTTAACAAGGCATCCACGGTAGAATGTCCTGTTTTAAAGCCAAACTAGTTGTTTGGAATATATGTGTTATTAAGTCCAATGTCAATTTTATCTCTAATTACTTTTTCAAAAAGTTTCCCCAAATTTGAAAGTAAAGATATTGGTCGCAAATTATTTATATCAATATTACTTGGTTTCTTTTGTATCGGAATAATTTTAGAAATTTTCCACGCATCAGGGAAATAACAATTATTTAAACAATTATTGAAAATAATCAAAAGATATTCTAAAGCTTTTACTGGCAGTTTTTTAATAAGAAAGTTCGAAATGTTGTCTAAGCCACAAGATTTCTTGTTTTTAATTAAGTTAGAGTAAGCAGACAAATCATTTAATGTTGTAAAACATTCACAATTTTGCGTAGTCGTTGAAAGTAAATTACTATAAAAAACTTGTAAATGAGAAACAATCCGACATAAATTTAGACGATACAATCTTTTTAATTGTTTTTGCCAATCATATTTCATCTTAAACAGTTTTTTAATTTTATCCGAAATAATAAATTTCTTATTCTTACATCCAATTACTTCCGAATGAATATTATTAATATCTTTAACAGTATTTGTGAAACTGTCGATATAACCATCAATTTCATTGTTCGTAAGATTCCTGTTATTACCTGGATAGTGAATTAGAATACCGTTTCTAAAGTTCTGAAGTTTTCCCAATTGGTCCTTTTATAAGATCTATAAGTTTCTGGTGGATTCATAATAATTTCAAATACTGACAATTTGATTTTAAGATTAATAGGAAAATGATCCGAAAATGTTGGCAAACAAGATATTGAAAATTTGAAATTTGACACGATAATATAATTTGTGCTAACTAAGAAATGGTCTAGAAAAGATAAACCATTTGGATATGTTGGCACTGCACTTGAAATACGTTTAAAATATAAAGTATTTTGTTGTAAAAAATTAAAAAATAAATTTCCATTAGCATTGCATATTGTATCACCCCAAGAAGTATGCTTAGCATTGAAGTCTCCTCCTATAAATGATCCGTCAAAGTTTTGACAAATGCTACTAATAACCGATAAGTCATTTGTTATTTTTGAAGAGTTGAAATTACATGGCACATAAATCGAACCTATCAGATTATTTTGTATGGAGTCATTAATTAAAAGTTCAATTGATAAGAAAATGTTT
This sequence comes from Linnaemya tessellans, assembly GCA_951800035.1. Lineage (NCBI taxonomy): Eukaryota > Metazoa > Arthropoda > Insecta > Diptera > Tachinidae > Linnaemya > Linnaemya tessellans. Next base: position 71,224,523 of record OX637532.1, read on the forward strand.
GAAAATTCTAAGCCTAATACATTTACTTTTTTATATTTGAAAGTTTTCCTCAACACAGTTGCTACTCCTTCTGAACTGTAATCTCTACAAAAAGTGTAATTTGTTAGTAAAACTCTGTGTCTATCCCTAAGATGAGTTTCTTGTACAAAAGCAATATCAATATTATTAGAAATTAATGTATTTAATAGTTCTAGTCTCCGACTCACCTCAATAAGCGATATAACATTAAATGAAAGTAAATTTAACTCATTATGGGTCATAAGTTTTACTTAGTTCAGTAAGGAGACCACGACACTGATGTTGTGCCTCCTCCAGTGACAGATTATTGTAGTTAACTATGAATTTACCAATTTTTTCTTCTAATGTTAAAGTTTCGGAATCACATAGAGTATGCGCAATTTTTAAAAATTCTTTAATTAAAGGAGAAACATGACTGGAATCACTTGGAAATTTCGAATTATGAAAAAGACTTGCAAAAGATTTATCTAACCGTACATTATTATTATTATTATTTTTTATAGAATTTAAAACATTGAAAGCGGCTTTGTTGTTTCTATTCTTGGCTACAAGTGAAATTTTGTTTTTCAATTCAATATATTTTTTATAAGCTGAACAACCTTTAAAATTATAAGGATGGCCATGTTGTTTACAGTTGGTGCAAAAGGATAAATTATCCTTGTCTGATACAAACTTACATTCCCCTGGTTCATGACTCTCATCACATTTCACACAAGCAAAAGTCCTGTTACAATCTCTTGACATATGTATGCCCCCATTGTTGACATCGCCAGCAGTGCAATTCTTTAGAGCTCCTCTTAGGGGATTCAAAATTAACTCTTTATATATATATATATATATATATATATATATATATATATATATATACATATATATATATATATATATATATATATATATATATATATATATATATACATATATATATATATATATATATATATATATATATAAATATATACAACCACATGATCATTTCCTATTTTTAAATTTCTTAAATTTTTTAGCTTCAACAGGTAATGTGTCGGGAGTCAACGCTTAATAACACAGCTCAAAAATCAGTGGATGGCTACCAAAATTGTATTTTGGTAATGTTCCACATCCCCTGCTGTCTATTTCAATGTCTTGTTTTGCCAATGTTACAATTTTCCTCACTGTTTCCTTGCTAAAACGGCACTTTTCTTTTATAAGTACGTGCCCGAAATAGGTGGACAAAATGATTTTTCTTTGTTCGGTGTTGAAAAAGATTCATTGGAAAAGTTAGCTTTCCTGTTATTATTCTTTTCTTCCTGAATATCTAACTCACCTAAAATTGCGTATCGATTTTGTTACTTTTGTATTGTACTATTCAATTGATCATTATAATTTTGATTTTTGTTTAGATTTAGGAATAACTACCTTATTATCATTATTACGTCTGCGTTTTTGCACCCTTTGCAAATCGTTGTCTTCAGATGACGAAAGCATTGAGTCATCAAAATCAATATTATGTAAATCAGCTTTGGTCTGAACATCTTGAAACACTGAGCATGGATTCTGAGAAGAGTCTCTAGATTTAATGCCATCGTCTTTATTTATCGCCGTTTTAATAATTGAAATTGCATCCAAGGCTAACAATTCGGATTTCTTCTGCGATATATTTTCCTTTTTTGATCTGGTTTTCAAATATTTTACTAAGGACATTTCATCTAACGATTTCTTTAAGAGAGCATTTCCTTTATTTGAAACAAAATTTTTTTGGAATTTGTCTGGAGGCAAGATTTCTTGAAATTTATCAGGAGGCAACTTATCCTCCCAGGATGTTGAATTGGAATCCATTTTCCAATAAGCAACAAAATATTATAATTGTTAATGTATGTATTGTAACGAGCAAAAGGCGCACGCTTGTTATTGCTCACATGTAATCATCTTATTATTCTTTATATATTATTACTCGATTGTTTATATTATTTAATTTTACAAACCTAATGAATTGTGTTGGAATTTTTGTATATTATATTTTGTTTTACCTACTAAGTAAAATATTCAAATTAGCGGTATATATTGATAACCATTTACACACGTACATTGTACATGCACAACGATCTACCGTAAGAAAACTTGTTTTACATTTAATTTGTTCTTAAATATAATGCTGCTGCATTCCATTTGTTATGCTTTACTTTTCATTCATCAATCGCGTACAGTTGTCATGTACACATGTAAGTATATAGTAATGTACATATTTGGTTTATACGTTCTAAATAAAAATTACACATTAAATAAAATTTTCACATCGAAATAAATAATTTTACCGATTCTGTTCATTAAATTTAATGTATCCACTTTTAATATAAAAATACACAAAACTGAAATGCTTTAATTAAAAGTTTTCACAAAACATTTGCAAAAAAAAAAATATTTAACACCGCTTTAAACTACATGAGTAGCTACTTTAAATTATTTGATGTTAACATCGGTTTACAACACGTGTGTTAAGCTAACAACCGTTTTTGCATGATACTTTAAGGAATTTTGCATAACATTGGTTTACCAGTCTGTGTTAAGTTTTTTTGCATAAGGCTGTAACTGTTTAATTCATAAAGACATATTAACAGTTTCATAGGAAATTAATAAGAAAAAGTTGAAAAAAGAGTATTCATAAACGTTTAATAGCTTGTTAAACGTTTCATATATCTGTTTGAAGTATGTAACTTTTATTGTAACCATTACCCTACTTTAAGAGTTCAATAAGGTGACATTTCTAAGTTTGTTTACATAAAACTTCAATAATTGTGAATAAAAGTTGGAAAAGTTTGATGTATATTTTTGGTAATTATAATCATTACGTGAAACACTATAAACGAAAAGCAATGAATGTAATACATTTAATTTCCAGAATTGGTAAGTGTAATAAATTCCATTAAACTGGTTTTACAAACAATGATTTTAGAATCCATAGCCGAAATGTCGACTACGCGACGACCTATAACTTTTAGGAAGAGAAGAAATCCCTTCATACTGCCGGAAAATCAATTTAAAGCAAGATATCGCTTCAACAAATCCACCGTTCTTAGAATCATTGAAATGGTTAAGCCAGAAATTGAACAAGATACAAGAGGCTGCAGCACCTCAGTCGACTTGCAGGTTTTGGTTGCATTGCGTTGCTGGGGTCGAAGAGAAGTATAAAGCAATGACTTTGAAAATATTACCATAATAAATAAATCAATTGTAGGTTCAAGATGTTCTTGCATCATCTTCGTGGCTATCACAAGCAACGGTTTGCAGAATTTCAGCCAGAGTAGCTCGCGCTTTAGCTCTTTGGGGCAGCAGGAAAGTAAAAATGCTTGCTTCTTTAATAGAGGAAGAAGGTCTTATGAGGGAATTCAAAAAATTAGGAATTTTCCACGCGTTATTGGTGCAATCGATGGTACGCACATACGTATAAAGACTGGAGGTGACTTAGCCCAATATTATATCAACAGAAAAATATACTATTCCCTGAATGTGCAGGTTATTTTTAATGTTCTCACAATAATGGAAAATATATACATTGTTTAATTTATATTAGGTGGTTTGTGATGCAAAAATTGAAAATTAGAGATATTATTGCAAGATGGAGAGGAAGCACTCATGGCTGTCGTATTTTCAACGAGTCAACAATTAAAAAACGCTTTGAAAGCGGAGAATTTCAACATTAACTTAAACTGGGAAAAAACTAGTGCAGAATATTTAAAGGTACACGAAATTCCAAAACGAAAAACATATGTCAAGTAGAAGTTACGATAGTGACAGTACAGAGGGCTCCACAACAGAAAATCTCTATTGGGTAACCTCCTCAGTAGACTCAGGAGTAGAATACGACTTAAGAAGAACAGAAATTAGGGTTAAAAGACTTTTAAACAGAGAACAATTTACGTAGACAACGAACAAACGGACAGAATATCTAATGCTAACAATTTATTTAGACCTGCGGTGATAAACGTACCGAATAATCAACCACAAATATATCCACAATTAGAAGCACAAATAGTAAATCTGATTCGGAGAACTTATCTAGAGGAGCAAGCTGATAGAAATAGAGAACCAATAGTAGTTGATCAAGGGATAGATGAAAAACGCAGAGACCTTACTCATCTGGGCTAGATACCCGACATAGTGATATGTCCTATTGATTTTTCTAGGAATCCTAGTGAATTCGAATCATGGACAAACAGTGTGGAAAGAGTGCTTAAAATTTATGAAATACTACGGTATTTTGAACGTGATACGTAATAAAATAACAGGTAATGCGGATATTGTACTAGAATCTTATAACACCCCACTTAATTGGGATTGCACTGTAAAATGCCTTACTACTCAATATGCAGATAAACGTGACTTAGGAACTCTAGAATACCAATTGTCCTCTATGACACAGGGTAATAACACAGTACAAGACTTTTACAAGAAAATTTACGCGCAATTGTCATTGATGCTCAACAAAATAGCATGCATAGATGAAAGCAATGCAGCCATACAATTATTAACAAAAACATACCGCAACAAAGCGTTAGACACCTTCGTGAGAGGATTCAGGGGAGATCTACCAAAATTGTTAGCAATGACAGAACCCGCAGACTTGAGCGAAGCGTTACATCTATGTCTGAAATTAGATAACCAGCAATTTAGATCGCTATATGCGAGTAACACTAACAGAATGGCTCCTGTAACTCAGCGGAAACATGCTAATCCTCACCAAAATCCAATGTTCTATCCACATTTAGCCTTTAAACCAACAAATGATAAATTACACAAAACTACACTCTCCACCCACTGGTAACACATACCCACAAGCTTGTTTTTTATAATATTAATAGGTATCCCAATTTTTACCCGGTTCATGGTCAACTCCCACAAACAAATAATTCTCAACCACCACCTAGACCAAATCAACAGAAACCTCCCGTCTCAATGGAAGTTGACACATCTTTAAGATCTGGAATGGTAAACTATATGAATAGGCCAACTCCTAACAACAACAGGTTTTCGGGAGTAAGACCTATACCTCGCAGATGCACCAACCAACAAAATTTCAAAGAGTTAACCATATCGAATCCAATGAAGATTTACCTAAGGATATAACGGACAATAACTTAGAGCTTCAAGAAGATACAGAACAGTCAGACGAATTTTCCGAATATTGCAAACTATATTTTAAAGAGGATGAAAAAGAACTGAAAATGTTCGCAGACATTCATTTTTTAGATTAATTTACTCTACCATACTATCAATGTAAAACATCTGATGGACAAATCCTAAAAGTTCCAATAGACACAGTTTCCATTAAAACTATATCCAACCATCATTAATAAAAAATCCCATAAAAAATTAAAACCCTTTTCAAGCAAACTCTATTGGTAGGAAAGTAGAGATAACACATCATACTTTCATTAATTTATTCGGCATTAAATGCAAAAACTTGAAAATTTTCTTATTACCTAACCTTAAATCGTTTCATGGAATACTTGGTAATGATAGCTTAAAACAATTAAATGCAATAATCTTCACATCAAAAAATTTTATGCTCATTGATGATACAATAAGAATTCCGATAAAACTGCAACTATATCAGGCAGTAAACAATATAGACATCACGACAGACCATTTGATATCGGCTCAAGTACTTAAACTTCAAGCCTTAAGCCTAAAATATTACAACTTATTTCAAGGGCCGGATGAGAAATTAACCTTTACTACCATAGTAAAAGCAGAAATAAGGGCAACGACAGACAAACCAATATACTCAAGACATTATCCCTACCCAATGACAATGAAAGAATCAATAGAAAGACAGTTACGTGAACTTTTGGACCAAAATATCGTAAGACCATCCAAGTCACCTTAAAACGCTCCCGTATGGGCAGTCTCTAAAAAAATAGATGCATCTGGTATACGCGAAGATAGGTCATAGATTTCAGAAAATTAAATGAAGTTACAATTCCAGACAGGTATCCAATACCTGAAATTTGTGAGGTGTTAGCACAACTTGGCAAGAATGAATATTTTTCTGTTATTAACCTCAAGAGCGGATTTCATCAAATCCCCGTGAAAAAGGAAGATATGGAAAAAACCGCTTTTTCTATTAATAACGCAAAATACGAATTCACCCGATTGCCGTTTGGCCTATAAAACGTCCCGGCAATCTTTCAAAGAACCCTGAACGACATTTTAAGGGAACATATTGGCAAAATTTGCTATATTTATATTGATGATATTATAATCTTTGGCCCAAACGGACAAGCTCATCTAGCGAATATGGAGACTAGATTTGCTAGCCTTGCTAAAACGGCACTTTTCTTTTATAAGTACGTGCCCGAAATAGGTGGACAAAATGATTTTTCTTTGTTCGGTGTTGAAAAAGATTCATTGGAAAAGTTAGCTTTCCTGTTATTATTCTTTTCTTCCTGAATATCTAACTCACCTAAAATTGCGTATCGATTTTGAGACTTTTGCATTGTACTATTCAATTGATCATTATAATTTTGATTTTTGTTTAGATTTAGGAATAACTACCTTATTATCATTATTAAGGTCTGCGTTTTTGCACCCTTTGCCATTCGTTGTCTTCAGATGACGATAGCATTGAGTCATCAAAATCAATATTATGTAAATCAGCTTTGGTCTGAACATCTTGAAACACTGAGCATGGATTCTGAGAAGAGTCTCTAGATTTAATGCCATCGTCTTTATTTATCGCCGTTTTAATAATTGAAATTACATCCAAGGCTAACAATTCGGATTTCTTCTGCGAAATATTTTCCTTTTTTGATCTGGTTTTCAAATATTTTACTAAGGACATTTCATCTAACGATTTCTTTAAGAGAGCATTTCCTTTATTTGAAACAAAATTTTTTTGGAATTTGTCTGGAGGCAAGATTTCTTGAAATTTATCAGGAGGCAACTTATCCTCCCAGGATGTTGAATTGGAATCCATTTTCCAATAAGCAACAAAATATTATAATTGTTAATGTATGTATTGTAACGAGCAAAAGGCGCACGCTTGTTATTGCTCACATGTAATCATCTTATTATTCTTTATATATTATTACTCGATTGTTTATGTTATTTAATTTTACAAACCTAATGAATTGTGTTGGAATTTTTGTATATCATATATTTTGTTTTACCTACTAAGTAAAATATTCAAATTAGCGGTATATATTGATAACCATTTACACACGTACATTGTACATGCACAACGATCTACCGTAAGAAAACTTGTTTTACATTTAATTTGTTCTTAAATATAATGCTGCTGCATTCCATTTGTTATGCTTTACTTTTCATTCATCAATCGCGTACAGTTGTCATGTACACATGTAAGTATATAGTAATGTACATATTTGGTTTATACGTTCTAAATAAAAATTACACATTAAATAAAATTTTCACATCGAAATAAATAATTTTACCGATTCTGTTCATTAAATTTAATGTATCCACTTTTAATATAAAAATACACAAAACTGAAATGCTTTAATTAAAAGTTTTCACAAAACATTTGCAAAAAAAAAAATATTTAACACCGCTTTAAACTACATGAGTAGCTACTTTAAATTATTTGATGTTAACATCGGTTTACAACACGTGTGTTAAGCTAACAACCGTTTTTGCATGATACTTTAAGGAATTTTGCATAACATTGGTTTACCAGTCTGTGTTAAGTTTTTTTGCATAAGGCTGTAACTGTTTAATTCATAAAGACATATTAACAGTTTCATAGGAAATTAATAAGAAAAAGTTGAAAAAAGAGTATTCATAAACGTTTAATAGCTTGTTAAACGTTTCATATATCTGTTTGAAGTATGTAACTTTTATTGTAACCATTACCCTACTTTAAGAGTTCAATAAGGTGACATTTCTAAGTTTGTTTACATAAAACTTCAATAATTGTGAATAAAAGTTGGAAAAGTTTGATGTATATTTTTGGTAATTATAATCATTACGTGAAACACTATAAACGAAAAGCAATGAATGTAATACATTTAATTTCCAGAATTGGTAAGTGTAATAAATTCCATTAAACTGGTTTTACAAACAATGATTTTAGAATCCATAGCCGAAATGTCGACTACGCGACGACCTATAACTTTTAGGAAGAGAAGAAATCCCTTCATACTGCCGGAAAATCAATTTAAAGCAAGATATCGCTTCAACAAATCCACCGTTCTTAGAATCATTGAAATGGTTAAGCCAGAAATTGAACAAGATACAAGAGGCTGCAGCACCTCAGTCGACTTGCAGGTTTTGGTTGCATTGCGTTGCTGGGGTCGAAGAGAAGTATAAAGCAATGACTTTGAAAATATTACCATAATAAATAAATCAATTGTAGGTTCAAGATGTTCTTGCATCATCTTCGTGGCTATCACAAGCAACGGTTTGCAGAATTTCAGCCAGAGTAGCTCGCGCTTTAGCTCTTTGGGGCAGCAGGAAAGTAAAAATGCTTGCTTCTTTAATAGAGGAAGAAGGTCTTATGAGGGAATTCAAAAAATTAGGAATTTTCCACGCGTTATTGGTGCAATCGATGGTACGCACATACGTATAAAGACTGGAGGTGACTTAGCCCAATATTATATCAACAGAAAAATATACTATTCCCTGAATGTGCAGGTTATTTTTAATGTTCTCACAATAATGGAAAATATATACATTGTTTAATTTATATTAGGTGGTTTGTGATGCAAAAATTGAAAATTAGAGATATTATTGCAAGATGGAGAGGAAGCACTCATGGCTGTCGTATTTTCAACGAGTCAACAATTAAAAAACGCTTTGAAAGCGGAGAATTTCAACATTAACTTAAACTGGGAAAAAACTAGTGCAGAATATTTAAAGGTACACGAAATTCCAAAACGAAAAACATATGTCAAGTAGAAGTTACGATAGTGACAGTACAGAGGGCTCCACAACAGAAAATCTCTATTGGGTAACCTCCTCAGTAGACTCAGGAGTAGAATACGACTTAAGAAGAACAGAAATTAGGGTTAAAAGACTTTTAAACAGAGAACAATTTACGTAGACAACGAACAAACGGACAGAATATCTAATGCTAACAATTTATTTAGACCTGCGGTGATAAACGTACCGAATAATCAACCACAAATATCTCCACAATTAGAAGCACAAATAGTAAATCTGATTCGGAGAACTTATCTAGAGGAGCAAGCTGATAGAAATAGAGAACCAATAGTAGTTGATCAAGGGATAGATGAAAAACGCAGAGACCTTACTGATCTGGGCTAGATACCCGACATAGTGATATGTCCTATTGATTTTTCTAGGAATCCTAGTGAATTCGAATCATGGACAAACAGTGTGGAAAGAGTGCTTAAAATTTATGAAATACTACGGTATTTTGAACGTGATACGTAATAAAATAACAGGTAATGCGGATATTGTACTAGAATCTTATAACACCCCACTTAATTGGGATTGCACTGTAAAATGCCTTACTACTCAATATGCAGATAAACGTGACTTAGGAACTCTAGAATACCAATTGTCCTCTATGACACAGGGTAATAACACAGTACAAGACTTTTACAAGGAAATTTACGCGCAATTGTCATTGATGCTCAACAAAATAGCATGCATAGATGAAAGCAATGCAGCCATACAATTATTAACAAAAACATACCGCAACAAAGCGTTAGACACCTTCGTGAGAGGATTCAGGGGAGATCTACCAAAATTGTTAGCAATGACAGAACCCGCAGACTTGAGCGAAGCGTTACATCTATGTCTGAAATTAGATAACCAGCAATTTAGATCGCTATATGCGAGTAACACTAACAGAATGGCTCCTGTAACTCAGCGGAAACATGCTAATCCTCACCAAAATCCAATGTTCTATCCACATTTAGCCTTTAAACCAACAAATGATAAATTACACAAAACTACACTCTCCACCCACTGGTAACACATACCCACAAGCTTGTTTTTTATAATATTAATAGGTATCCCAATTTTTACCCGGTTCATGGTCAACTCCCACAAACAAATAATTCTCAACCACCACCTAGACCAAATCAACAGAAATCTCCCGTCTCAATGGAAGTTGACACATCTTTAAGATCTGGAATGGTAAACTATATGAATAGGCCAACTCCTAACAACAACAGGTTTTCGGGAGTAAGACCTATACCTCGCAGATGCACCAACCAACAAAATTTCAAAGAGTTAACCATATCGAATCCAATGAAGATTTACCTAAGGATATAACGGACAATAACTTAGAGCTTCAAGAAGATACAGAACAGTCAGAAGAATTTTCCGAATATTGCAAACTATATTTTAAAGAGGATGAAAAAGAACTGAAAATGTTCGCAGACATTCATTTTTTAGATTAATTTACTCTACCATACTATCAATGTAAAACATCTGATGGACAAATCCTAAAAGTTCCAATAGACACAGTTTCCATTAAAACTATATCCAACCATCATTAATAAAAAATCCCATAAAAAATTAAAACCCTTTTCAAGCAAACTCTATTGGTAGGAAAGTAGAGATAACACATCATACTTTCATTAATTTATTCGGCATTAAATGCAAAAACTTGAAAATTTTCTTATTACCTAACCTTAAATCGTTTCATGGAATACTTGGTAATGATAGCTTAAAACAATTAAATGCAATAATCTTCACATCAAAAAATTTTATGCTCATTGATGATACAATAAGAATTCCGATAAAACTGCAACTATATCAGGCAGTAAACAATATAGACATCACGACAGACCATTTGATATCGGCTCAAGTACTTAAACTTCAAGCCTTAAGCCTAAAATATGACAATTTATTTCAAGGGCCGGATGAGAAATTAACCTTTACTACCATAGTAAAAGCAGAAATAAGGGCAACGACAGACAAACCAATATACTCAAGACATTATCCCTACCCAATGACAATGAAAGAATCAATAGAAAGACAGTTACGTGAACTTTTGGACCAAAATATCGTAAGACCATCCAAGTCACCTTAAAACGCTCCCGTATGGGCAGTCTCTAAAAAAATAGATGCATCTGGTATACGCGAAGATAGGTCATAGATTTCAGAAAATTAAATGAAGTTACAATTCCAGACAGGTATCCAATACCTGAAATTTGTAAGGTGTTAGCACAACTTGGCAAGAATGAATATTTTTCTGTTATTAACCTCAAGAGCGGATTTCATCAAATCCCCGTGAAAAAGGAAGATATGGAAAAAACCGCTTTTTCTATTAATAACGCAAAATACGAATTCACCCGATTGCCGTTTGGCCTATAAAACGTCCCGGCAATCTTTCAAAGAACCCTGGACGACATTTTAAGGGAACATATTGGCAAAATTTGCTATATTTATATTGATGATATTATAATCTTTGGCCCAAACGGACAAGCTCATCTAGCGAATATGGAGACTAGATTTGACAACCTCCAAAAAGCCAATATGAAGGTGCAATCTAAGAAGTGCGAATTTCTTAAGAAGGAAGTGCAGTATCTGGGCTTCATCATATCTACGGAAGGTATAAAAACTAGCCCTTCCAACGTGTAAGCAGTTTTAGAATTAAAACCTTCTAGTACAGTGAAGGAGTTGAGATCAATTTTGGGAATGCCAGGATTTTATAGGAGATTTATTAAAGACTATGCGAAGATAGTAAAACCTCTTACCGTTCTTTTAAGGGGGAGGAGGGACGTATGTATGTCTGAGAAATCGTCATCGAAAATCCCTATAGTTCTAGGTGATCAAGCCCTGGAAGCATTTAACAAAATTAAGCGAACGCTTTCTTCGTAAGATGGCTTCCCGGATTTCCCGGACATTCCCGGATTTTAACAAAGAATTTCAATTAACTACCGATGCCTCTAATCATGCTATAGGAGCTATTCACAAAAAAAAGAACAAAATGGTAAGCCAATCACGTTCATATCCAGAACGTTAAGTAAAAGCGAAGAGCACTATGCTACTAACGAAAAAGAGATGCTCGCCATAATTCGGGCTTTGAAATCATTAAGATGCTACATTTACGGGGCGCATAGTGTTGAGATCTTTACGGACCATCAACCCCTCACATACGCCTTTAGTAATAAAAATACAAACAGCAAATTAAAGCGCTGGAATGCAATTCTAGAGTAATTTAACTATGAAATAAAATATAAACCGGGTAGCAAAAACTTGGTGGCCGATGCGCTCTCCAGGCCAGATCAAAAAAATTCCCAAATTAATTCAATGACGTTGACACAACATAGTGACGATAGTTCTGATCATAACTTAATACATTTTGCCGACGCACCCATTAATGTCTAACAACAAGATTTTAATTTCTGTAGGTAGGTTAGGTTAGGTTAGAGGGCCGTTGTCCCTGGCGAACAATCCACTTGGGTCCGTCAATTCGGCTCCTTTGTGGTGCCCTTAAGCAGAGGACCTCCTAAGGGGTGTCCTCCGGCGTTTCAAACCATCCTGTACGCCTGAGGAAGGATGATACCCCTGAAAGCTCCATGTTTGCCAGGCTGTCTAAGTCTGACAGGAATCGGGAGCCCAGTGCCACTGCCCTTGCATTTGCAAGGGCAGGACACTGACACAGAAGATAGAGGACAGTCTCTTCCTCCTCTTCATCATTGCAGCTTCTGCAATAGTCGTTGTATATTAGACCCATCCTCCTCGCATGAGTCCCAAAGCTACAGTGTCCTGTCAGAACAGTCACCAGTTGACGCATGCGCGCCTTGTCAAACTTGAGAATGTCGCGTGTTTTGCGCAAATCATAATGGAGCCACGTGGCTCTTGCCACGAGACAGTTAGCCACGCTTTCCCACCTAAGCTAGTTTGTATGATTCGCTTTGAATCAGAAACTTGCATCGCGCTAATGGAATGCCAGTGAAGTGACTGATCATTGAACTGTTCAATTCAGTCCCTTGTCTGGCAATCTCATCCGCAGTATGGTTGCCTGGACATCCAGAATGTCCCGGCACCCAAACCAGTGTCACCCTCGAATGTCTCGCTATCTCGTTGATAGACAGTCGGCAATGAAGATATCATTCGATGTCCTTTCTGTAGGTAACCCCTCGTACAATTCCGAGATAGTTTTCCCCATACCAGAATTTTACCATAGCTAAATTGATATTGATATTGAAGAAGTATTTGAATCCATCCGTCACAAATGCAGTGAAAACTGAAAACAAAATATTAAGAAAACTTCAGGATATCTTTTCAACCCAGTTTGCAAAATATAAAGTCAGATACACCCGGACGATGGTAACAGACCTGAAACTTGACGTAGAGCTGCAAAGAGATATATTAAATGAACATAAAAGAGCTTACAGAAACGCAAAAGAAAACAAAATTCAGCTACTCCAAATATTCTATTTTCCCCATGTGCAAGCAAAAATAGCTAAGGTTGTTAAACAATGTAAGATTTGCCAAGAAAATAAATATGACCGACATCCCACTAGGGTGATCTTAAAAAAGACCCCGGTACCTGAGTACCCTAGACAAATAATCCATGTAGACCTGTATCACACAAATAATAAAATAATTTTGAAGGCAACAGACAAATTTTCAAAATACACCCAAGTAAGAATCGTTAAATCTAGAGTAACCGAAGACCTTAAATTACCGCTCCAGGAATTATTGATTTCTTTCGGAACACCAGAAAATGTAGTCATGGACAATGAGAAATCTTTAAATTCCCCTGTTATCACATTTATGTTAGAAGATCAATTAGGAATAAAAATATTCAGGACTCCTCCGTATACTTTAGAAACTTTCTTCGGAAGAACGGTTTACCAAGATCCTTCATAATAGAATAAGGACCGCATATCAGTTATAGGGAATATTGTGAAAAAACAGGAAGTTGACTTAAAGACACATAATAAACACAGAACCGAAATTAAGAACTATTCTTTTTAAACCACAATTGTTTCGTTTAAAAGTGTTAACCACAAAATTAACCATTTTGCTATGCACTAACACTTTAAGCGATATCCTATGGTGTTTGAAGCCAGCTGTGATTTTTAACTACTCAAACTGTGGTTTATTAACGACAGAAATTTTTTGTGGTTTAATAAGTAAAAAAGTGTTTATTTTTTCATAGACAGCAGCTCAGAAAAAATTGTACAAATAATTTATATGTATTGCCTATTTTGTTACATGAATCGCTTTTCATAAAATTTCAAAATAAAACAACTTTATTTATTGATATATATTATTGATATATATATATATATATATATATATATATATATATATATATATATATTATTATTGATATATATTATTATATTTAATGAAAAATATATTTATGGAATTGGGAACTGGTAATATTTATTAGTTATTAAAAAAATGTAAAAATAATCATTTAGTTTTATAAGTTTATTAAAAAAGCAGAAAAGAAATAATTCATGACATAGAGAATTAACAGGAAAAAAACATTAAAAGAAAATTAAAAAGTTAAGAAATAAAAAGCAAGCAAATGACATAACGAAAATGAAAAATTTATAAGAAATAACATTCCATTACCATTAATGACAAAAATTAAAATTATATAACAAAATTAAGAAATAAAAAGGAAACAAATGACATAAAATATAAAAGAGTATAAGAAATAAAAACCCATTACCCATTTATGATAAAAATTTTGAATAAATATATATTGAAATTATATAATAAAAATTAAACACATATTAAAAAGTAACTAAAATTATACCACACAATTTAGAGAAAATTGAACAAAAACAAACCAAATAAAGTATGTATAACATAGAGAACTAACAGGAAAAAGCAATAAAAATTATGTAACAAAAATTAAAAAACTTAAAAGAAATAAAAAGAAAACAAACGACATAGCAAAAATGAAATATTTATAAGAAATTAAATTAAATTACCATTAATGACAAAAATTTAAATTATACAGCATATATTAAAAAATCAAGAAATACAAGCAAACAAAGACATAAAATACATATAACAAGTAAACATAACAAATAATATATATATATATATATATATATATATATATATATATATATATATATATATATATATATAACAAAAGCAATTCACATAAATAAAAAATAAAACATATACATATACCGCAATTAAATAAATAATATTTACATATAATTAATTAATTAATTTTTTAAGTCTGAAACAAAAAATCAGTCATAATTTTTCGACCTCTTACAAACTATTATGGATAACACTCATTGCATATGTCATTTGATGATGGCATTATTACATAAACACACGAATATTTTCTTGTAAGTCTTAGGGCCATTATTACAACTTAAAGTTAGCTAAAAGTAGGATTTTATCGGACGTATAAAAACTTTATCATTTGCAAAATGTTACTTTAACCTAAAGTGAGCGATAAATTGCAGTTAAGTTTATAATACCTGGTAAGTAAAATCCAATTTGCAATAATGGAAAACTTTTTATACTTCTGATAAAATCTTACTTTTAACTAATTTTAAGTTGTAATATTGGCCCTTAATCATAATAATTTTTTAGGGTTTACGATAAATAAAATTTAAAAAGCATATTGTTACTTACATTTTGCTTAATACGTTCCCTAAGTTATTTATTGCGGTGGCAGTCTCTTTTAGGCCTTCCCCTACCGTCTTTATAGCATCGGCCATAACTTTTGTCATCGCTATATTTGATGCAGTACATTCAGCTGGCATCTATAAAAAAATAAACAATAACTTACTCCTAATAATAATTCAGATCACGTTGACAATTACCTTTAAAGCATCCGCCTGTTTGCTTGCGATCTCTAAGAACTGCTTCTTGGTGTCGCTGTCTTCCTCGGCTCGCTTCCTTTTCAGCCCTCTTCTTGGTGTCCTATTAGAAGAACACGGAGTGACACGCAAAACATTGTCTTCAGTATTTGAAGGCGCTATTATGTCTTCGCCATCTTCTAATAGCATTAGCAGATTCTAACGGCAAAAGAAATTTACTATAGCCAAGTCATACATATTAAATTCACTAGAACTCACCTCTTCCATTGGAATATTTTCCGCAACAGATGCTTGTCCCTCAACGTAATCCCTCCCGATTGTTGCAATCACTCGCCTTTCCAATTTGTAAGACACTTAATAGCATGACTCTTTGCAATAGAGAAAACTTTCACAATATTACAGACTTCAGATGTTTACCGAGACTATTATCTGGACAACCTTCATTTTGTCCCATGACAGACCATCATCATATTCCATTAATAGAACAATTAACGTCAGGCCTAGTGCTCTTAAAGGGGCACTCTGGATTAATTACCATAAAAAACAAGACGCTTACGCTTAATGGAACATTCCTAGTAAAATTCCACAACACTACCATCTCAAATGGAGATACAATGTACTACAATAATTACCGAACTATGACCCGACCTTTGCCTGCTATAGTTCAATCATCTAACGTTATGACTTCCTATGAGGAGATACTCTCTTTAGAGAAAATCAAAGATTTACATCTTAACAATTTAGAGGAAATTCACAATCTCAATTTCAAAAATCAGATTTTCACTTTTTCTAGCTTCAGCTTTTTCGGAATTGTTGTCTTAGCATTCTTATGGGCTGTTATAAAAAGATTCTTCCCCAGGAACGGAGCCCTACAAATATAAACAGTTTTAGTGCAACCTTCAGATTGCCATAATACCGAGCCATCCAACATGGAAGTTGGAATTTAAAGGGGGAGGAGTTAACAACTTAAAAATTAATAATTGAACCCCTCTATTACACGTGCCGTCTGCAGTGGTTTTTCTTACAGTTCACTCAACTTTATGTGACCCAAAATATATTAACTTGCAATTTCTTTTAAACAATTAATAAGAATTTATTTCAAGTAAATAACTAATAAGAATTGCATATCCTGTAAACATTTAATAATAATTTATTGCAGGTAAACAATTAACATATTTTCGAACACATATTTGTTATAATTAAAAATAAGAATTATAAATAAAGATTTTAAAACTGTCACATTTAGTAGTAGTCAAGCACTGGAAAACTTTTGTTCTTTATTTCATCAACGGAAAGTGTGTAACAAAGTGTAATTTGTATGTTGAAAAAATAAACTAGTATATTCATACATGTGTGCGAATAACTAGAAAATATTTTAAAGGTTCATTCTCGAACGCGAATATAAAAAAACAAAGTTTGACTTTTTCATTCATGATAATTTATATTAAATGTATAAATTTGAGTGTTCATACACGAGCGTTTAAAACCAACTAATATTTAAATATTATCAAATAATATAACGTAAGTATGCGTTATTTAACTAAATCGATCAACTAAAATAGAACAATGGCAATAGAGTTTTAAAAATTCAGTTTCGCATTTGTCATAGTTAGTTAGCAACATCATTATTTTTCTCTTAATCAATCATTGCAGTTTGAATTTTAAGCAAATAAAAGTCAAACACAGTCACTAATCGCCCAAAAACTAAATTTTACTGGCTGCTTGCGCCCTTTTTACACTAAACAAAAAATTCTCGTCTTTGGTTCACCATCACCTGGGGAAATTTTTCTTTTTACTAAATGATGTATTTACCTTCATAGAACAATAATCACCCTAAAACTCAATTTCTGTTTCCGTGTTGGTTACGCCCTTTTTACAATAAACGATTCAATTAAGAGAGTACAAAATACATATCCTACAACATATATATGAGAAGACTATCGCGGAAATCCTATTAGAGGTGGGTTCTATGAAGAAGAACTTTCAAAAACCAGATATCCAAATATCTAGTTGAAAAGATCCTCAAAACTAAAGGACAGAAGGTGTTTGTTAAGTGGCTGGGCTTTAGTAACGAACACAATTCTTGGATAACCAAAGATGAAATATTGTAAATGGAAGAAAACAATATATATACAACAACAACAGCATCAATATATAATTTAAATTTAAAATTAGTAAATAAATAATAAATATGTAACTGATTCTTATAAGTTATATTGTATGTTTAATTTTACTTACTTACAATCAAACAGTCACAATGTCAATAACATTGACTCTGAGCTCCAATTCAT
This sequence comes from Linnaemya tessellans, assembly GCA_951800035.1. Lineage (NCBI taxonomy): Eukaryota > Metazoa > Arthropoda > Insecta > Diptera > Tachinidae > Linnaemya > Linnaemya tessellans. Next base: position 71,242,566 of record OX637532.1, read on the forward strand.
CAGCGCTATCTGCTAATTATTTCCCTCCTATTGATTTAAACGGAACGGATGAATGCAGTCTAACTGATTTTTATTCACATAATTGTATCCCGAATTTAGATGTCTATAACAATATCTTTCATATAGGTGAACTTGTAATTGAAATACCGATCGGATCTCATGAATTAAATGATATAGTTGGCTATATAGAAAAAGAATACAAACGATATACACCAGAAAACAACATTTGTATTGAAGCCAATAACAATACAATCCAAGTTAAAGTCAGCAGCTCTAAAGAACCAATATATTTTAATAAAGAAAATACAACAGGTAGACTTTTAGGATTCAATAGCAGTATATTAACTCCAAACAAGGAACATTACTCTGGTCTTCCAGTGAATATCTTTAAGGTGAATCTCTTGAGAATTGAAAGTAGTATTGTGGTTAATACTTATATGAATAATTCTAAAGCTCATACACAACAAGAGTTTCCGATTAACGTACCTGCTGGCTATAAAATAGTTGAGATTCCCAAAAATCTTATTTATTTACCAGTAAACTCCAGAGAGATAAATTCATTAGCTCTTCGCGTGGTCGATCAAAACGGCGACTTAATTAATTTTCGAGGAGAGGAAATTACTATACGAATACATTTAAGAGCAATTAAATAATGATAATATACAACACAAATATATCGAAGAATACTACAGCAACATTTAATCCTCAAACATTACAACCTAAACAACAATTGAAGACATCTGTTCATCAAAAATCACTTACAACAGCAAACAAGAGTTTCCTCAAATCTTTGAATTTGAAACTGAAATCAAAATGAGTTCAATAATAGATGTTTTAGATAAACCGTTATCTGACGAGAATATACAGTCAAAGCTCGGTATAACAAATACTCAGTTTAACGAATTCGCGATATAACGAATGGGTAATTTTTTAATATTGACTATCTTATATAACGAATATTTTTATTTTTGACGCTCAATATAACGAATGGTTGAATACATGAATTCAAATTTTTTTTTATGTATGTAGTAAAAATTAACAAAGTCAAAAAACAAGATTATTCGTTATAGTACCGTTATATTTTCTATGTGTACTCATACAAGTGATCATCTCATCTTTCTCACACATGTGATGAATTGAGGTTTTTTTTAAATGGATTTTAGTTGAGTTTGGTAGTGCAAAGAAATGTGGGCAATAGAAAAAGAATTTCTTAAAGTGAAAAAATTAATATTTTAGTAGGGTGCAAAAGAGGTATGTGTATCCGTGTCAGCAATTTCTAATAAATATGGAATATCAAAATCTTCTATTTGCACATTAAAGAAAATGGAAAGAAAAATATATCTAAAATTGGAAAATACTAACAACGGTTCGACGATCTCTTCGAAAAGGGGAGTACCCCGATATGGAGGACTAGACGTACGAATGGTTCCTAAAACATCGAAAAATATTTATTCCGGTAAATGGAGTAGGCTTAAAAGTAAAGGCTCTAGAACCTTCATGACAAATTAGAATAGAAATAATGAAACCAGAATTAAATATTCAGAGGTTATTAAGTGTTTGGAAAAGTGCATCCAATGGAGTCAACACAATAATATTAATTTTTCGAAGTCATTAGTATTAAAAGAAATACAAGTAGAAGCTATTCAAAAAAGTTTGCAAATCACTCAGAAACAAACATCTCTAAATCATTTTTTCAACACTAAATACAGAAAATGTTTTTAAATAACGTATTACCATTAAAAATCAACTAAAATGAAATAAGTTATGCATAAAAAAATGTTCGCTATATAACGAATTTTTCACTATAACGAATAGGTCTGACATTATATCATTCGTTATACCGAGCTTTGACTGTAATTAAAAAGGACTATCATACATACATACCATACCTTCAGTCTTTCAACAACAACGATGAAATAAGAATTTCAATACAAAATCAAGATTTACATGTGTTACCTAGTGAAAGCTACATATATGTGGAAGGATTTGTTGTAGACGAAAAAATATCGAAATCTACACCCAACTTTCAATTAAAAAACAATTTTGTTGCATATCTCTTTGACGAAATTCGCTATGAACTAAATGGTATTGAAATTGACCACACAAGATATTTGGGAGCCACTAGCACCATAAAAAATTTGGTTTCTTTGTCACCTACGGAAAGCGTTGTGTTGCAAAATGCTGGATGGAATAAACTTGATAATATGACTCTTCAAAATGGACATTTTAATTTCTATGTACCACTTAAACTTCTTTTAGGATTCGCTGAAGACTACAATAAAGTTTTAATAAATGGTAAGCATGAGTTGATACTCTTGCGTAATAAGAACGACGAAGATCTTGTACACTCTAATGTTTCCACTGAGAAAGCAAAACTTACAATTTCACTAATATCATGGAGAATTCCACATGTTCAATTATCTGATCATAGTAAATTGAATATGATCAAAATACTTAATAGTGGAGCTGCTATACCAGTGGCATTCCGTAATTGGGATTGTCATATCAATCCACAACTTAATAGGGGTACAAGTCATATATGGAATGTTAAACTGTTTTGTGTTGATTGCTTTTCACCAAGAAAAGAAGTTTGTTCATTGTGGTCTTAGTAATTTGGAAGTACATTTAAACTCAACCTCTTACCCATAAAATTTAATATAAAATTTAAAAATGATCGCTATGCGATTCTATATAATATGTATCTAAGATTTCAACAACCCCAACCTCTTCTAACTGGCCAAGAGTTTAAAAATAATAATTATTGTAGTAGATGTCAGTCACCAAAACGAACCGCTCAGAACCGAACCAATCGACATAAAGATTGAGTTTGAAACAGCAACTAATATTCCAGCAAAAACATCTCCTTATTGCGCTCTCATTCATGATCGCATAATAGAATATATCCCTATCAAAGTACAAGTTCGCAAAGTCTTATAAATAAGACAATATGGCTAATAATATTTTTATGAACGTTCAAGAGTTGAAAGTAATTCGAACCATTTAATTGTAAATAAACAAGCTGTCGTATTCAATAAATATGAATACATTAATTTCATCATAAAACTGCCTTTTGATTTCGAATGTTTATCAACCAAAAAGTAGAAAGAAGCTGCTTGGTTAACAAAAAACTGTCATCATATTAAATGGAATGATGGATCAGTCTCACTTCAAAGCGTTCGCAAATTTTTAAAATCTAATATAAGGAATTCACAAGTATATCTTAAAGGTGAAGAGAAAAAAATGTTTGGAAGAAATGATTCAACAAGAGTTTTTCAACATTGAGGATATTGGATGAATCAACTTTAAGAAAATGGAAAAGAAATATCCAGAATATTTTTATTGTAACTTTATACTTATGGAGCTTACTCCTTAAGAAATTCTATATTACTCTCTAAAGAAATATCTTGCTTAGCATAATTTTATACACACTATTTAGTATATAGAAGTATATTTATAGATTTTAAGATATTATAAAATCATTTGCAAGTGCTTATTAATAAAAATAAAAACTGCATATATGCACATAAGCTTAAACAAGGGCTTTTTTTATTTAAAAAATATGTGTTTGTACGGCAGGAAAGCAAAAGTGGACTGTCATACAGTCGCATGAATCGTCACACACACAGTCTGTCTGACAGACAAACATTCCAATCGCCACTCAAAACAATAGAGCATACACAAAACACTTTAACATACCATAAATATCCATATTCTGAAAATACAAAAATCACATCATCCAGAACACCAAATGAACTCCATCGATGATCGTCATGCATAAAATAAACAAAGTCAATAGAAAGAGTATCAGTATCAATGTCGTCAAGATCAGACTAATTTAATTATTCCCCACATTCTAAGATTGGGGAGGAAAAATGAAATGAAAAAGATTACTGAATTGCTGGACAAATGTCATAAACACACAGCAAAATTTTAACAAGCAAAAAATTAATGGAAGAAATCTAACTATAGCAAGAAGAAACGAGCCACATGCATTAGGGCCATCCACATATATGTATATAACACTTTTGAAATATTTGGGGAATTCACACTGTAGTCATGAAGTCATAAGTCATAATATAATAGCACGAAAAATATGACCAGTGTGAACAACCCGTCATAACTTAGTAAGCTATTTCAAACATCGATCAGCTGCTGCCTTAATATGAGCTGAAAACATACTTTTTTGCGGCGGCATACGGAAAAACGTTCAGTGGCTGCCAACTACGTAAGTTACACGAGAAAATTTTTTTCACTTGCACATATTTAGTTTTTGCGATTTAGTTCTCTTTTATTTTTTTTGTATGTTATAAAAATGTGATTTAATGTACAGACATATAGTTATGAATAATTTTTAAGATATATTAATCTTGTTAAGATATATTAATCTTGTTGTGCTAGAAAACACTTATATTAAATAAAAAATAAATAAATAAACATATTAGAAATTTTGAGAAATCGTAAGCCGTTTTTAGTCGTGAATCATATATAAGTAACGGCGGCAAACATATACTATCGCCGTCTCGCCTAAATATTTTCAGCCGTTCGACTCAGATCTCTAGAACTATTTTATGACAAAACAAAAACATACCTGAAATAATGCTATTATTTTATGACTTTTTTGTTTGCAGCACAACAACAACTTTTTTAAACTGGTCTAAAATATTATGACAATATGACTAAATAGTACACAGTGTGAATACCCCAATTGTAATTCCTAAAAATGTTTTAAATTGTATTATCCACAAGGCATACACAGCACAAAATTCCTACACTGACAGACAGAATTCCTACCAAGGCAGATTTGCCAGGTACTCTCACAAGTACAACAATTAGCAACACAAAAAACCACACGTATTTTGTTGGTAGAATTTGTAGAGCTAATGTCAAAATTACGATAGAAGAAGCATCATTAACAAGGCAGGTTTAAGAAAAAAGACATATTATGTAGCTTGTAAATAAACTTTTGACAGTAGATCGACATGTACCAAGGCAAATTTAATAGACAGCTGCGCTAGTGAGAGTACCTGGTAAATCTGCCTTGATTCCTATACTGACATATGGGCACTCAGAAGATCTCACGGCCACTTATACAAACTCATACTGCGTACTACAGCACCCATCCACATATGGATAGACATGCATTCTCAAGGCCACATATAGACAGACAGAAATTCCCAAGGTCACATATGGACAGATAGAAATTCCCAAGGTCACATATGGACAGACAGAAATTCCCAAGGTCACATATGGAAACACAGAAATTCTATGGATGGACAGAACTTCCCACGGTCTCGTATGGACAGACACAAGTACACAAATTCCCACGCCTACCCCAACATTATAAAGAAAAAAAAACAAGTAAATACGTCATATTCGCCCGGGTCGAATCTTAAATACGCTTCAAATATTTAGTAAGTAAATTTAAAATGTTTAACTTGGTGGGACAGAGTTCCTTTATATAATGTCGTACGTCAACGCCCACTTAAGGGGGCGGGGTACAAAAATAGAGTATATCATGTTTTTCACAGACGATTATAAGTGATCAAGAATATATATACTTTATGCTGTCCAAGCCTTTTTGGAGGGCACTGAAACTGTATTTTGTCGGGGTTGTTCTATGTGTGGGACATTTCAACTTTGTCATAAAACTCTAAAAATAAATGTTTGGGATAATTAAATACAAAATTTAGAATAAAAAATTTTTTTTGGTTGGGTAATTTTTTGGGCAAAGGGGGAGGTTACGCCTCAGCTTCGTCATTAAAGCTTAAAAATGTTATTTTTAAGGAATGTAGGCTCAAGTAAAACAATTTGCTAAATTTTTACCCTATTTTTGCATAAAATAACACCCACTAAAGGGGCGGGGTCCAAAAAAATTGTTCTTTGTTTTATGGCCCCAAGTTTAACGCGTTGGACTTTCTTTAACATAAAAATATATCACTTGCTTAACAAAATTACAAAAATATTTTAAAAATTGTGTTGTTTTTTAGAGCTTGGTTTAGTTTTTCTTGGGGGAACTTTTTTCCCTCTAGCCCGATTTAACCCATTTCCGAACTAAGCCTGCGCTATCCTTCAAGATATATTTATACCAAATTTCAAAAGTCTGACTCATTTCTTTTGGACGAAATCGTGATTTTCACAGACGGACGGACGGATATGCTCAGATCGTCTTAGATTTCATCACTGATCAAGAATATATATAGTTTATGGGGTCTGAGATGAATATTTCGCTGCGTTACAAGCGGAATGACAAAGTGAATATACCCTCCATATTGTTTTTTGGAGAGTATAAAAACAACAACAATGTGAAAACCCTTATTAAACCGTGGGAAAAAATACAGACGCACACAAACATCAAAGCATGCATACAAAACAATTAAAAAGATTTGGGCAATTTAAATTTGAAAATTTCAAGTTTTAATAGCTAAAATTTGAGTATTTAAAGTGTCCTGTCACATATAGTTCCCTACTACTGACTCCATCCCGCTGAAGCTTTTGTATTAGAGCTGCAAAACTATCGATGGTACTATCGACAGTATTGGCAGTTTGGTTTTAAGTGGACTATATATGTTTTTTATCCAATAGCGCTACTAGAGAAAAATCAGGTTATTCAAAAAGTAAAAGCGAATTTAATAAAAAGGCTCTGACAGCGGCATGGATATAAAAAATTGCAACATTTTTGTAATAATAAAAATAATGCTAAACATATATGTAAAAATAAATAAATAAGTTTAGGTTTTTTTCAACATCAGATGTAACCGTTTCAATACCAAAAGCAAATAAAAAAAAACAACAACATTTTTTAATAACGGCTTTGGTACATATATGGATTTTGCGGCGGGTAGAAGCGGACGACTATGCAACGGTCTCCGCTTTCTGCTAACAGATCACTTGCGACCCTAAATTGTTTGTAAATAAAATACATAATTCAGAAACTAAAAATATTTATATTATATTTTTATAAAATTATATGTTTTCTTTTCGTTTTAGTTTAGTTGATTTTTTATAGAACATTGTACATATGTATATGTGTATGTTTTGTTTACTTTTTGTGCTATGATATATAATTACAAATTACCAATCTTAACCACAGAAAAATCTCTCGGTTTTGTGTAGGGTAGTGTGTAGACTTGTACAACACAGCTTTTTTGAGTTAGGGCTCTTTTCCGCTCCGCTCAATTTATTGAATTAATTCATTAGGTCAGTAAAATCAGTAGCTCAGTCATAAATCATAAAATGAAAATGTCATGGAATAATATGAAGTAATTAGAACAGCTATACAACAAAATTTGTTTCCTTTTATTTTATTTATCTTTCTTTCTTTAATAAAGTTATTTATTTTTATGAAATTTATATTTGACATATTGTTGTCACAATTCTATTTTATAGGTAAATGAAATTTATTTGTTGGTGGTCAAGCAATGTCTATATGCATTTCATTGGTGCTTTACCAAATCATCAGTAGGCTTTAACCACAGTTTTGAAAAGTTAAAAACCTTTTATCTTATGTACATACTTCTGAAATCCATCTGAGAATTCACAATTTGTAAACTACAAACTATTTTCAAAAATCACAATAGAATAAGCATAGCAGGCCCTGAAACTCATACAAAACTAACCCAACAAATAAATTATATTCGATATGAATCTATTTTATTTTTCTACACCTTTATACAGTCAGAAATCCATTGGATAGCAAAAAAAGTATTTATAAGGCAAAATGAAAAATAAAATCTAAATCAAAATGTTATGAAATTTTTATTTGACATATTGTTGTCACAATAAAAATACACAAACTGGGAGCATATTTATCGGAGCAAAAGCAGAAGTTTTTTTAAAAGATAATTTTGATAATGATGATATACTTGCAGTTAAAACAAATATAGTGCAGTTTTACATTGAATTTTTAAATCAGCTTAAAAAAAGATTTGACTTTGACAGATCTGACTTGCAATTTTTGAAATTAATAACACCTCCAGAAACTTTATCTGAAAATGACAAATCAATTCTGCCTTTGTTATCAGAGTTCGATAAATGATTAGATTGTGATACCGATAAAATTGTATCGCAGTGGAATTTACTAAGAGTTAGTGACCACAACTTGAATGATGAAATGGAGTTTAATGTTTTTTGGGAAAAGGTTGGCAAAATTAAAAATGGGCTTAATGAAAATATGTTTAGCAATCTAGTTAATTTTGTTTTCAATTTATTGTCTTTACCACATAGTTCAGCAGCTGCAGAAAGAAAATTTTCAACACTTGCGTTAGTAAAAACCAAACTTCGAAATAGACTCGAACTATGTTCCTTAAATAATATTATGATGTGCAAGGAAATGATAAATAATACTGATTCGCACCATATATGGTAAGCAAAAAGAGACTTTAAAAAATAAACCTTTTTCCAAATAAACACTTAAGATTTTTACTTTTACAAATGAAATCTTATTTATTTTTTACTTAAAATTTTGTTTCTTTTACAAATGAATTGTTATTTATTTTTATAAAGATACATATTAACATTGTTATGTATAAACTTGTTTTGTTTTTTTTTAATAAATCTAATTGTTTTTCTTTTACAAATGAATTGTTATTTATTTTTATAAAGAAACATATTAAAATTGTTATGTATAAACTTGTTTTGTTATTTTTTTAATAATTTTTTTTTTTTTGATAACTGCTTATGTTATTTTTTGGTAGGTAAACATGCCATTTGGTAGTTTTTGAAATTAAACTAGGTAGAAAAAAAAAATTTGAGTGGCAACCCTGGTTGGCACATGCATGACGAAAAGAATCATTATTAGCATATACAGAACGGTAATATTTTAATGACAGTAAATTTAATGTCTGAATGGAATGAGTTAATTGATGCTTGTATATAATGTAATTCAGATTCTAAAATTATAGAAAATATATCATCAACATGCGAAATTGATATATTTTTCGGTCATTGAAAGTGTTAATACAAAGATAAAAATTTTATATCATTTTTTTTTGTTAAGTAAAACTATTTTATACTTCGCAAATATTGATATGCTATGCGAAATTAAAAAATAATTAATTCAGGTTTGGAGAACGGAAGTTGGCACATAACATAATTAAAAAAGTCACAACTTTTGGTGTTTGTTTGCTTTATCAAGAATTAAATTGGCATTAAAAACCAAACTATTAAAAACTTGATTCCAAGGTTGGAAAGTCGAAATTCTTTTTTACTTAAAAGTAGCCATATATGTATGTTCCTAAATTTTTGCTTTTTCAGTGAATTAAACTTCGGGAAGAATTATATTCGTGTAATAAATAAATAAAATTATTCCATGATTGGAAAATCGAAATAGTTTTGGTACATAAAAATAAGTTCCTAATTTTGTTTTTTACGTGAACTAAAATATTTTAAGTAGTAAGAATTTTAACGAACATTTTATATTGCTATATTAAATTGAATTAAGATTTTATAGGCTAATTGTTCGAAATTTTTTAATTTAAATCTCAGAAAGACATGATAAATATTCCAAGGCACAAAGGCAAGTCAACATCAGTTTTTGTTATTCAACTTACACAGCAGAGCAGAACAGCAGTTTTCGAAAGACGCAACCCTTTCATCATCAGTGCTCATGTGTATTGTGTTTGTCACCACTTATTAGGTGGCTTAGTTAAATGTGATAACAGTTCCTATTTACCAAAAGCCAAAAAAATTAAATATTCGATTTCAGGGAAATCGAAATATTTTTGATACATAAAAAAACCAACTAAGTTAATAAGTATTTTATACTTCAGAATGAATTAAATTGGTATTAACAACAACAAAAATTAAAAATGTTACTCTAGGTTTGGAAAATCGAAATTTTTGTGGTACATAACAGTAACAAAATAAACTACTAATACTTTTTCATAATAAAATTTGTGTCAATAGGAACTGTTATCACATTCAACTAAGCCACCTAATAAGTGGTGACAAACCTGAATTATTTAAATTAAAAATTTTACTCTAGGTTTGGAAAATCTATATATTTGTGGTACATAACAGTAACAAAATAAACTACTAATACTGTTTTTTTTTGTGAATTTCACCTATTTTATATTTCAGGAAGAATTAGTATATTCGTGTAAAAAATATTAAAATTAAATTGGTATTAAAAAACAGAAATATTAAAAATTCGATTCCAGGGTTAGGGAAAGGAAATTTTTTAGCACATAAAATAATCAAAAAAGTCACTACTTTTGGTTTTTTGATGCATTAAGCCTTTTTTACGCTTTAGCAAAAATTTAATATGTATCGAAAAACAAAAGAAATTCAAATTTGATTCCAGGGTTGGAAAATCGAAATATTTTTTGTATATAAAATTAGCCATATACAAAGCCCCTAATTTTGATTTAATTTCTAGTAAATCAAACGTTATACTTCGCGAATAATTAATATAGAATTAAAAACCACAAAAAAAATTAAAATTCGATTCCAGGGTTAAAAATCGATTTTTTCCATAAATTCAGCCAAATATATTCCTAATTTTGGTTTTGTTTTGTGAATTAAAACTATTTTATACTTCAATTAGTGCTTTTTGTTTGTTATGTGGTCAAGTATGTCTATATGCCTGCATTTCATTGGTTGTTACACCAAATCATCAGTAGACTTTAACCTAATTCCAAAATAACAAAACCTCTCATCTTATACATAAACTCCCAAAAATGAATTGAGAATTACACAAACAAATTTTTTTCGATATAAATCTATTTTGTTTTTCCACATTTTAATTTCTGTTTTTTACCATATTACAAACAAAAAGGACTAATTTAATTGATACAATATGTCGAATAAACGATTTTAAAAATATTTTATACTTCAGGAATTCTTTTTTGTCCTGTTTGGTATTATTGTTATTAAAAACGAAAAAAAATTTAAATTGGATTCTAGGGTTGGAAAATCGAAATTTTTGGTATATAAAAGTAGATTAAACATATTTTCTGGTTTAGGAAGAAAGAACAAATATATCCGTGAAGTGTATGTAAAAATCGGCACAGTCGAATAGAGCTCTTTTACTTGCTTCTTATTTCTGTTTGTAAACAGAAGCAAAAGCACAAAAGAACATAAAATGATAATATGAAAAAGCTTTTTAAAGTTTCTGGAGTGGATTTATTTATTTGTTTATTTGATACCACTTCTGCCTAAAGTTTCGGACGTGCTATGTTTTATTATTGAAGTGGAACTTCTTTAGAATCGTTGGGAGTTCAAACTCGATGAAACGAAAAATATAAATCCATAGAGACACAAACACATAGGATTCAGCCGGCGAGAGAATGAAATAGAACACATTAGACGTTCTCGGTCTCCTCTTTATGCGACTCTTCGTAGCATTCCCATTATCGTCTACTAAACATTGTGCATATGTATGCTCCTTTATAGTGGGATAGTCAGTATATCCCCAGTCAGCATGTGGAAGATTTTGTCACCAAACTGAGTCTTTTTCGAGTACCTTAGGTGATCAAAAACTGATTAATCAGTTCTGCGCTTAAAATAAGACTCGAAAATGATTCCCAGAAATACTTAGAAAGTGATTTATAAAAAAACAAACACAAACAGAAAGCAAAAATATATATAAAGTATACATATTTCATTTGTCAGTGAATTCATATAAAAATTAGAAAGAAAAAAAGGTAATGTCAGCTATAAAGAAGTTAAATAAAAAACTAAAGCAGAACCAAGAGAATGAACGTTAAAATGAAGATATTCAGGATGAATAAGTGATGAAACAACGCGAGAAAAATCGTCAGGAGCTGCAAACGATGTAATCATTGAGTAAGTAAGGACTTCATATCGTTATAGTTCAAAAAATATAATTGTCTGGTTCTTTACAGATATGTGCCGGAGAAGATAACCATTGCTGATTTGGCTCCCATGTATAGACAGTTTAGGAAAAAGACAAAAATGCAATTGCACCAGAAAAGTTTAGCAAATAAGTTGCAGGACGATGGTGAAGACGACGAGTTGTCAAAAAGAAAACTCTGTGTGGCTAATGCGGTTCAGTGTGGCTGAATTAAAAAAACTTGTGTCGTGGCCGGATGTTGTGGAGATTCAGGACGTGATGCCTAATTGCTATTTCAATATAAAGCTTAGAAATTGAATTTTATAATTTTTAAAATTTTTTTTGTTATGTTATTTATAAATTAAATTAAAATCAAAACAATAATAAATGGTTGTATCGATACAGCAAAAATTCAATTAGAAATTCGCTTTTAATATGATTCGAAAAAGACTCGTAAATGACCAGTAATATGACTCAAAAATGACTCGAAGATGACTCGCAACTGCTTGTAAGAACTACCACAAACTGTCTCGAAAATGAGTCAAAATTGATCAGAAGTGCGAATCATAAAAGACTCCCTTAGAAGAGTCGCGGCTAGGGTACCATTTTCTCCCGAATGAACAGTCATTTTCGACTCGAAAACGAGCGCATAAATGATTATTTTAATCGTGCGGAGGACTCGAAAAAGACTCGAATATGATCATTAATTTTATAAAATGCTGACTGGGTCTACATCAGTGGTGTTCAAAAATTAAAGTGAAGATGTATTGGTTTGAGTCTTTGCCCAGCGAACTTAATGTCAAACGCTTAAAATAAGAAAAAAAGGCAGAGTTTTTGCCAACTTATTAAGTGAATGAAATTTTAATTTTAAGAAAAAAAATATCGGAGACCGTAAATAGCAGTTATCAATATTAAAAAATAGAACAGTTATATTGAGAAAAAACAAAAATAAATCTTTTTAAACCAGTTTTTCATGTAAGATTAAAACTTGTATCATTCGTCATTATAATTTTTAAAATCGCTATGAAAGTTTTAAATTAAACATTCCATGTTAATAATTGCGTGACAATTGCGAATTAGTAAAATATTTTTTAAGTTCAAAGAAGTTATTTTATTTCGCTGCTTAGAACAAACATTTTTCATGTTTGAAAAAAAGTAGTGGAAAAAAATTATATATATTTTAAATAAATTTTTATGAGCTGAGGACATATTGCAACATCAAAATTTTTCCAAAACTCCGGACTACTAATTTTATCGAAATGTTTTACTTCAGATTTAATACAATTTCGACTTTAACTTTCGTGTTCAATTGTAATTGAATCGCTTGTGTTTGCTATGCTTCGTCCAACAAGAAGCAACAACAATGCTTAATAAATATCTGAAATAAAATGACAATGACCATCCGCATGTGTTCTCATCGCTTGCTCAACGACGACTGAATGAAAATTTTTATAAGAGCATAACAAATGTGTGTAAATTTTTTAAACAATTGTTGTATGGGCTGAACCAAGAATGATAAAATAAAGATTACGCCAACAAGCTGAAATAAAAATACTTTTCTGCGCATGATGGAGCTCTGACGTCACTCAACATGTGCTCTGATTGGCTAATAAAATTCAGTTGGAGAACTATTATGTTATTGTAAAAACATGACAGTGGGACAAATTGTTATTTTTCTACCTAAATTTTTTGAAAGCAAACAAATTCTTTATAATAATTCCATATATAGATTTTCATTACTTTTAATACAATATTTCACTATTGCTGCAAATAAAATATAGTTTTCAAAAAGAAAATTTTTTATAGAGAACAAACGTCTCAAGGTATTCTCAAGATTAACGTTTACAAAGCTTAATTTCTGAATACGACATGATAAATTTTTTATAATGACATCACACTGACTTTTTGCTATTTTCAGCCTAAAATTTTCCTTGAGAAGTGCATCTCTAAAAACGATTCAAATAAATATTTGCTTAATGTTAAAATATTTACATACATTTTCATTTCCAAAGTTTTATTGTAAGTTTGGAGGCCATCTTCTTTTCAAGATCTTCAAGATCAGTCGGCCGTGAAGCATTTTCCGTGACCAAATTTTCTTCAAAACTATTCGAAATATCATTTTGTTTTTCAGTTTCACATAGTCTTTCATATACTTTTGCAACTTCAGTTTCATTAGCAGTTGTCGTTTCAATTTCAATAGCACTAGTGTCTAAAGAGGGAACTGCATGGGATTTTAATATTTTTGCACGCCGTTTGCTAAATCCTATTCATAACGCCTTAGTAATGTACTGCAAGAATTAATTTTGTTTTAACTTACCCATTTCAAATTTCAAGCTTCTTTCAAAATCCTCTTGCTTGAAATGTAAAGCACAAATTATTTCTTTATCCACATTTACAGGCTTCACTCTTTTGCAAACTATTACCCATAACTTCCTTCGAGCTTCATCTTTTGGAAAATTGTAAAACGATACAGCTTTTTGAAAACACAAACGTTTTATTAAAAATACTCAAAATATTAGGTTTTAACATAATTTCTCACTTGTTTTTTTGCTGTTACTTTGTTTGCATTTGCCCACTGCACATTTCATATTTGCTCTCTTTCTTATCTCTTCACTTTATTTTGTTTTATATTTTTCTTAGTTTTGCAGCTTTTAAACAACCAAATTTAAACACTTTTTTATAATTTTAATTATTTTAATATTTTTTATATGTATTTATTATAAAATATGACACGAAATTCGTTGTTTATTAAGCACCGATGAAATACTTTTTTTAAAACTCTCTGAGTAAATTAATTACAGGGCTGCCAACTATTACAAAATACATACATTTTTTGTAAGAAATTATAAATTTCTCATATGATACAGACTTGGTAACCTTTGCGAGCGGGCTACTACGTCATCAAACGGTAAATCATGCGCAAGGCGTAATCTTTATTTTATCATTCTTGGGCTGAACACCACTGGTCTACATCCCAGCATACCATTGTCGGAGCGCTCTTATGTATGAGCTCATATATGAGAGTTTTTATGAGTTTCAATGAGTGCTTTCTGCGTAAATATTTCTGAGCTCATATATGAGGTTTTTTATGAGTTCTGTATGAGTGTTTTCTGCGTACACGCGCTGAAACATAACGGTAAATGCATGCTAAGCAGAACAAAAAAATATTACCAATATATATATTCATTTGTGCATATTTTTGAAGGCGTACAGTCGCAATTGTGAGTAAATTAAATATAAGTAAAAATAAAATAAATTAATATAATGAAAAGAGCAAGCTCTAAAGAAAGTAAATTAATAATAAGTGAACTTCGTGCAAAAAAATTAAGAAATGCAAATCTAGCATCAAATATTGAAAATAATAGTGTTGCTGAGAGAAATGTGCCAAGTGAAACTTTTTTAGAAAGTATAATTTAAAGTATATAATTTTTTAAATTACTTTTAATAACATTGAAATCTTTTAAATAAAAACTTGTATATTGAATTATCTGTATTTTTGGTGATTTTTAGGATAATAATAAGAGTTCTAAATGCGTGCAAAAAAGATTCTTTTATGCACTGAAATAAGAGTTCTAAATGCGTGCAAAAAAGATTCTTTTAATTATTCATAAAAGACTCTTTTATGCATAAAAGTTAGAGCTCTTTTATGAGTGACCACTTTAGTAGGAAAACACGCTCTTTTATGAGGCTTTTGAGATACTTTCTGATTATTTTATGAACTCATTATGAGCGACAGCGCTCAGATGAAACCCAGCATACCATTGTCGGAGCGCTCTTATGTATGAGCTCATATATGAGAGTTTTTATGAGTTTCAATGAGTGCTTTCTGCGTAAATATTTCTGAGCTCATATATGAGGTTTTTTATGAGTTCTGTATGAGTGTTTTCTGCGTACACGCGCTGAAACATAACGGTAAATGCATGCTAAGCAGAACAAAAAAATATTACCAATATATATATTCATTTGTGCATATTTTTGAAGGCGTACAGTCGCAATTGTGAGTAAATTAAATATAAGTAAAAATAAAATAAATTAATATAATGAAAAGAGCAAGCTCTAAAGAAAGTAAATTAATAATAAGTGAACTTCGTGCAAAAAAATTAAGAAATGCAAATCTAGCATCAAATATTGAAAATAATAGTGTTGCTGAGAGAAATGTGCCAAGTGAAACTTTTTTAGAAAGTATAATTTAAAGTATATAATTTTTTAAATTACTTTTAATAACATTGAAATCTTTTAAATAAAAACTTGTATATTGAATTATCTGTATTTTTGGTGATTTTTAGGATAATAATAAGAGTTCTAAATGCGTGCAAAAAAGATTCTTTTATGCACTGAAATAAGAGTTCTAAATGCGTGCAAAAAAGATTCTTTTAATTATTCATAAAAGACTCTTTTATGCATAAAAGTTAGAGCTCTTTTATGAGTGACCACTTTAGTAGGAAAACACGCTCTTTTATGAGGCTTTTGAGATACTTTCTGATTATTTTATGAACTCATTATGAGCGACAGCGCTCAGATGAAAGAGTCTTTATGTGCTCATTTAGAGCGCATATGGTATGCTGGGAAGAGTCTTTATGTGCTCATTTAGAGCGCATATGGTATGCTGGGATATATCAGTGGTAGGCACTGTCAATGTATTGGTAAATTGTGTATGTGTTGAACTTGCGAGCTACCCACCAAACACAAAGCCAAGCGTTTGAAAGATAATGGTGCATTATATATTTATACAAAGTAGACATATTTTCTAACTCGAAAAAAAACACGTTGATTAAGTTATATTATTAATTAAAAATAAAAGTTTTTCTAAGTAAACAGTCAAATGAAAAAATTAAAAAAGATAGAACAATAATTTATTATGTTTTCCATTCAAGAAAAAAAATGGTTTCTTGTTGGAGCATAACACTGAATATTCGCTAAAATATTCAGTGTTATGGATGTATCAAACTTAATAAGCTTTGATATTTGTCGGCACGGAAGATCATTTTCATATGGGAAACATATTAAAAATATTTTTGCTAAGATTTTGCACAGACTAGTTAATAAAACTAAGTGTATTACTAAATTAGGAGAATTAGTAGAGTCCTCTGATGGCATCCATTCTTTTATTATTTTTATGTACTTATAAATATACAGTTTACATGAAGCGACTGTTCATTTTTTCAATACTTTTCAATAAGCTTTTTAATCAGGGACCTTTCAGAAGTTTCACTTCTACCGTGTGTGACTTGCACACACACACACACACACACACACCTTTTTTTTAATTTTAAAATGCTCTCGAAGCGTAAACATCATATGAAGGTAAATTCTGTTTAACGCTGAAAGAAATAAATATATGAATCTAGTATGTTTGTGGTATCATAAAATTACTATAAAAGATTTTCATTAAATTTTTTTTTCAATAATTTAATTGCTGTGTTGATATTTTATTTTTTAGTTTCCACATATAGAACGATAATTAGATAAAAACATCATTATTGGTAACACTGTTTCATTTTGTCATTTTATTTGCTGTGAGTGTCAAAAAGCCACATTACAAGAAATGAATGACTAAAACTAATACACACAGAACTTCTTCACTAACACTATTGAACATATGACTGACAATTCTTGAATTTTTATACCCTTCACCAAAAAGTGAAAGGGTATATACAGGTTTGTCATTCCGTGTGTAATTCCTTCGATATGCACATGGGACCCCATAAAGTATATGTATTCTGGATCCTTATGAATAGCGATGACGATTGAGCGATGTCCGTCTGTAGGTGAAATCGGTTTTCCCAACCCCCCAGAAGAGCTAGCTCGTTTTTGCACTGTTGAATTGGAAATGAACTTAAATAGAGTGCTATTGAAATTCAGAAAGATCCGAAGTATGGTTCCAGAGTTGGGAAGCTTACACCCATTTCTCGACGCAAATTTTTTTAATGTTTGTAAATTAAACCTATTTCGTGCTTTGGGGAGCCTCAATGGTCTATTAAAAACTAAAAAAATAAACATATTTTTCCAGGGATGGGAAATTAAAAACTTTTTTTTTTGGCCTAATCCGTATTTTGTAATACATGTAGTAACTAAAATTGTTAAAAATTACAAGTTTTTCTTTAACAAAACCACTTTATACGTCATGATGTTTTGCATTGGCCAAAAAAAAATTTTTTAATTAAAATTTTGCTTCCAGGGGTAGGAAATTGGATTTTTTTTTATACATGAAAGTAATCAAACAGGCAACGGATGTTGTTTTTTTGCTAACTAAAACTGTCTTATAATATAGGAAGAACAAAATTAGTATCAAAAATAAAAAATAAAATTTCGAATCCAGGGATGGACAAGTGCCATATTTTATGGTATATGAAAGTTACCAAAATGATAAACAATTTGCAATTTTTCTTAAATAAAACTACTTTATACCTCAAGAAGTGTTGCACTGATAAAGAAACAAAAAAAATTTAAATTTCGTTTCCAGGGTTGGAAAAATTAAATTTTTTTTGGTACATGCAATATTGTGGTAAATGTAATAACCAAAATGTTTTCAAAACTCGAGTTTTTCTTAAACAAAACTACTTTATACCTCATGAAGATTTGCATTGATAAAGAAAATATTAAAAAATTTAAATTTCGCTTCCAGGGTTGGGAAATTGAAATTATTTTATATAAAAAAAGTAACCAAAAAGGCAATTGACGTTGGTTTTTTACTAATTAAAACTATTTTTTAGTTCAGGAAAAACAAAATTGGTATCAAATATTAAAAAAAATAAAAATTTTGATTCCAGAGTTGGATAACTGCAATATTTTGTGGTACATAAAAATGACCTAAATGGTTACAAATATTAAGTTTTTGTTAAATAAAACTATTTCATGCCTCATTAAGAGTTGCATTGGTAAGAAAGAATTTTAATTTCGTTTCCAGGGTTAGGAAATTGAAATATTTATTCTGCATAAAAGTAACCAAAAAGGCAATTGACGTTGTTTCTCTTTGCTAATTAAAGCTGATTTATAATTCAGGAAGAACAAGATTGGTATTAAAATCTTAAAAAATCAAATTTCGACTGCAGGGTTGGACAAATGAAATATTTTATGGTACATGCAAGTGACCAACAAGTTTAAAAATATAAATTTTTTTGTCAAGTAAAACTATGTTACACCTCACTAAGAATTGCATTGGTAAAAAAATAAAAATTCGCTTCCAGAGTTAGAAAATCGAAATATTTTTCGTACATAATAGTACATACATATGTACATAAATTCCAAATTTTGTGCTTTTAGTGAATTAAACCTATTAGATATTTCAGAAAAAAATTAAACTAGTATCAAAAAATTATAAATTCGGTTCCAAAGTTGGAAAATCGAAATTTTTTGGTACATAACAGTAACCATATAAGTTCCCAATTTTGGTTTTTTTCAGTGACTTAAACCTATTTTATACTTCGCTAAGAATTAAATTGGTATTAAAAATTTTAAAAACTAAAAATTCTGTTCCAGGGTTGGAAAATCGAAATATATTTGGTAAATAAAAGTACATACATATATTCAAAATTTTGTGTATTTAGTGAATTAAACCTATTTTATATATCAGAAAAAATTAAATTAGTGTTAAAAAATTAAAAATTCGGTTCCAGGGTTGGAAAATCGACATTTTCTGATTCATAAAAGCAGCCATTTTATTTGTTATTTTTGATTTGTATGATGAATTATACCTACTTTATATATCAGAAAGAAGTAAACTGGTATTAAAAACCAACAACATCTAAAAGACGATTCTGCGGTTGGACAATTACAAATTTTTGGAATACATGAAACCGATTTTTTGTTTTGTTTGTAAATTAAATATATATAATATTTTTGAAAGACGTTCATATTTATTAGATATAGGAAAAGCCAAACATTTAGCTTCCTAGCCGCAAAAATTAAACAGAAATAAAGGTAAGCTAAGATAATATATGTTGTAGGTAAATATCATTTTATTAATATTGTTAGTTGTTTTTTTCATTTTAGGCATTATAATTCCTTGCAGGAACGAAAAATACGGGGCAATGATATATGAATTCCTATATTTTCAAACATAAATAGGATATGTATCTAAGTATGTTGCTTTATATTACATATAAAAACTATAATAATAAGTTATTTTGCAGGTATTAGTGAGTCCCAATATACTTTCGGGTTAATGGAAGTATTCAGCACTCAGAAGAACAGTCCCAATGTTCTGTAATTTGTGTGATACTAGGAAATTATCGCACCATAAATAATGAAGGTAAACGTGCATTATATATGCATATTGTAGGTAAATCTAATTGGATTATGTTTTATTTTAGGTATTTGCAACAACAAATACTCGTAATGCGAGTAAATCAAGAAGATGTAACTGTCTGGTTTTACTTTTTAAAATGGTTTTTCTCTTTTTTTGTATATATACATACATATAAATAAAAATTTGTAATTACATTTGAAATTGTTTTTTTTTTTTTTGTTTGCACTGAAGAATATAAACAAAACATAATAGAATTGTCAGGTTTGAGTAGTCATTTGATTCTTCAGTGCTGAGCACTCAACTGATGAGACATATGTGCCTGACATACTGATACAAAAAAACACTAGAAGGAGCAGGTGAGCTTTATTTTGTATTGTTGGCAGAATTAATAAGTACGACAGAGATGCAAGCTCACATGTATAAAATTGTATACATCAGGTTTTTCATATTGCCCTTAAGAAAATGATTGCAAGTTTTGTATAGGCAATGAGGCATTAAGCCCTCAGCACTATCAAACAAATGACTAGTCAAATGTTCGGTAGTGTTCTTGTAGGGCACTGTCTAGCAAAATTACTTGCAATTAAGTTGAAAGTTGCCTGCTAGTGCCAAAAGTGTGTTGGTAAATACATCGTGTCCGCCGGGAAGGAATATTACTTTGTTGTTTATAATAATGAAATGAAAGCGAATGAATCTTATATTGATAAATGTTTTATTTAATGGCGGCAATTATGTATGGAATATAATATCAGATAAATGTCCGCCTCGTTAGCCTCACAAATGCGATCTCTTTTGAGCACATTTTTCCTTACATTCTCACACATTTCACGCGGTATTTCATTAATTTCATCACGAATATTTCGTTTGAGTTGCTGAAGCGTTTCTGGTTTGCTTGCATAAACCTTGCTCTTCAGATATCCCCACAAAAAGAAATCCGGAGCAGTCGAATCAGGCGACCGTGGAGGCCAATCAACATCACCATTTCTTGAAATAACTTGTTGTGGAAAGAGGTCTCGCAGTAATTCCATTGTAATCCAATTAAAACACAAGTTTACCGAATATTTTTCCATAATAAATTTCCCACGTGTCAACTTCACGACTGCCAAATATGAGCTGTTGAGACTAATGTTTTCCAAAATGGCGGCAAAGCAGTATACCTTCCCGGCGTAAGGTACATAAAAATTACTACTGTATTACATAAAAAATAAATTGTTTTGTTTTTATAGATGGTACGGGGAAGTAACAAGTAAAAACTTGGCTTAAGTAAAGAAGAAAACAATTTATTTTAATATGGTCGTTTTCAATGTATTGGAAGGAGCATGACTGAGACACCTTTCCGTCATCATAAAACCTTACGTATTAATATATTATTTTATTCATCTAAATCGTAAAAATTTAAAAACTAAATTTACAGTGTAGAAAAAAAATTTTTTTTTGATAGGAGCAAAGGGGGTGGAGGGGAAGATCAGAGAACATATTACCTTCGTCTTAAAATCTTACAAATTAAATTTTTAAGGAATATAGGCTTAAGGAATACAATTTGTTAAATATTTACACTATTATATAAAATGAAACCTCAACGTCCACTAAAGGGGGCGGGGTCTAAAAATAGACTAAATCGTGTTTCCCACAGACGGACGTATGGGCATTGCTAGATCGTCTTCATCACTGATCAAGAATATATGCATTTTATGGGGTCCAATTCTTTTTGGAGGATATTAAAACTGTATTTTGTTGGAGCAGTGTGGGAGACACTTCGCCTTTGCCATAAAACACTAAAAATAAATTTTGTCGTAATTAAGAGTAAACAAAAATTTTTTATAGGGTAAGGCAGAGGAGGGTCAGGTTACGTCTTAGCTTCGTCATAAAATCTTAAAAATGTTATTTTTAAGGAATATAGGTTAAGAAATACAATTTGTTCAATTTTTACAGTCTTTTTTATCTTAGAACAGCACTCAGAGGATGTCCCCTACATATGCAGTGCATTGCGCCGGAACTAGAAAGCAGGGGATTGTATTGAGGAGACAGATGAAGAAAGATAAGAAGATAGAGAATTTTTTTAACTATTTCAACATTTTACTCCGCCGGCTAATTTTTTGCTACAGGACCGACGGAGGAGGTTGCTGTTACTCTGCTTTTTAGTACATGATAGTGTCAATTGCCGCCAAGTATGTTCAGTGACCAGTGCTATGCCTTCATCATTGAAACAGGCTGGTAACAACTAATTCAACACAATATTCATGACTCAGCACGGGGTTGAACTCATTGTCTCGTGTTAGCCACTTCAGCCAACAGCGTTTGCATATAAAACGCCCATTAAAGAGGGCGGAGTACAAAAATTGATTTTTCTGATTTTATGGCCCCAAGTTTAACGCTTTGGACCATCTTTGACATTAAAATATATATTTTGGATTAAAAAACTACTAAACAAACTTTAAAAATTATATTGTTTTTTAGATGTTGGTTTAGTTCTTCTTAGGAGAACTTTTCTCCCTCTAGCCCGATTCAGCCCATTTACGAACTTGAACTGTGCTATCCTTCAAGATATATATACCAAACTCAATTCGTTTAGACTGAATTGTGATTTCCACAGCGGAATTCCTATGGAAAAAAAAACAAGATGTCAAAATCTAGTTCTTCACACAGTTTTTAAGCATGAAATGTAGCTTTTATGCATTCGTTGATGAAGGAATTGTTATAATTTTTTTACATATGTGACAGCGCATAAAGAGAGGGACCTAAGGGTAAACAAAAATCAATTTTCACTTTTTTTTTTGATGTGGACAACATCTGAGCATCGAATGAGAACGATCCCATGCCCCAAAAGTGTTTCCTCCCAGAGATATGCGCGTTTTATGAAATTGAAGTACACCAAAGATACACGTATTTAACTCTTTAAAATGGCTCTCCTGAACAAAACCGGTTTTTACCCTTAGGTCCCTTTCTATTTTGCGCGTCACATATACTTTGTCTATTTCGAGTTAAGTATTTTTATATGCCTGCGTTTCATTGGCTCTTACAAAGTAGACTCCAACTTAATGATATACATAACCAAGCATCTTGCTACTGCACAAACTTTCAAAAACCTTTCAAATTAATTATAAGAAAAAATTAATTCCCTTCCATATTAATTTATTTTAATATTCTACCTTGAAATAATTAGTAAAATAAAAGTATCCAATAAGCCAACCCAAAATTACAAAAAAATGGTTGCTATATTAACTATTCCAATTAATTCATGACATTTTCATTTCATGGATCATGACTGAGGCATTGAATTAACTGAGGTAGTAAATTAATTAAGTAAAGTGAGAGGATCTGAAGAGAGCGTCCACTCAAAATAGCTATTTTGCACCATTCTACTTTCATGCATGGTGAAATAAATATAGGGTGGCAGTACTACTTCAACAAATACAACATTGCAACAACCAATTGGATTTTTTTGGAAACTTTGATAATTGTTCGTAAAGTCAAGGCCCACGTCAAAATTTATAGCAATAAAATGCATTAAAGGGCTGCACACATGCACAATTACTAACGACGTTCACATATACAAAAACAAGACGTCAATGTTCAATGTTCACAAAAACTTGACGTCAATGTAGCTAAGCAATTGTCGAGCAATATCTGCATTGCGCTGCCACCTTCTTTTTGTATGTTTCACCATGCTATCATGTGTAAACGTCTAGTGGTTGATCATAGGGTCTGAGCTAACTCTATTACTACGATATATAGTGCGAAATCAGTAGTTAGGGATTGGGATTTTGCGGTTTTAAAAATTTTGACGTTAATTGCCAAAATTTTAAAAATTTGCATGTAAATTTGCAAAATTTTGATTTTATTTGTTTTTATACCCTCCAAAAAAGAATTTGGAGGGTATATTCACTTTGTCATTCCGTTTGTAACGCATCGAAATATCCATCTCAGACCCCATAAAGTATATATATTCTTGATCAGTGATGAAATCTAAGACGAACTGAGCATGTCCGTCCGTCCGTCTGTGGAAATCACGATTCAGTCCAAACGAAAAGAGTTAGACTCTTGAAATTTGGCATAAATATATTTTATAACTTAGAGCAGGTTAAGTTCGAAGATGGGCTAAGTCGGGCAAGAGGGAAAAAAGTTCCCCTAAGAAGAACTAAACCTACCCAGAAAAAACAACATAATTTTTAAAGTTTTTTGGTTATTTTGTTAAGCAAATTATATATTTTTATGTCAAATACGGTCCAACGCCTTAAACATGGAGCCATTAAATAAAATAAAAATATTTTTTGACCCCGCCCACTTCAGTGGGCGTTATTATAGGCAAAAATAGCATAAAAATTTAACAAGCCTACATTCCTTAAAAATAACACTTTTAAGCTTTAATGACGAAGCTGAGACGAAACCTGGTACAACTCTGCCCTACCCCCTCCTTCCCCTTCGCCCCCTAAATGACCCTACCAAAAAAAATTTTTTTTTTAAATTTTGTATATAATCATCCCAAACATTTATCTTTAGAGTTTTATGACTGCCGATTTTTGCCCTACCCCTCCCCCCCCCTCTTCCTTTGCCCCCTAAATGACCCTACCAAAAAAAAAAAATTTTTTAAATTTTGTATATAATCATCCCAAGCATTTATCTTTAAAGTTTTATGACTGCCGATTTCTGCCCTACCCCCCCCCCCTCCCCTCTTCCTTTGCCCCCTAAATGACCCTACCAAAAAAAAGAAATTTTTTTTTAAATTTTGTATATAATCATCGCAAACATTTATTTTTAGAGTTTTATGACTGCCGATTTCTGCCCTATCCCTCCCCCCCCCTCTTCCTTTGCCCCCTAAATGACCCTACCAAAAAAAAGAAATTTTTTTTTAAATTTTGTATATAATCATCCCAAGCATTTATCTTTAGAGTTTTATGACTGCCGATTTCTGCCCTACCCCTCCCCCCCCCTCTTCCTTTGCCCCCTAAATGACCCTACCAAAAAAAGAAATTTTTTTTAATTTTGTGTATAATCATCCCAAGCATTTATTGTTAGAGTTTTATGTCTACCTGTTTCTGCCCTACCCCCTCTGCCCCTTTGCCCTATCAAATGACCCTATCAAAAAAAAGAAATTTTAATTTTGTATATAATTATCCCAAGCATTTATTTTTAGAGTTTGATGACAAAGGTGAAATGTTTCCCCCACAGCCCTTGCCAGAGCGACCCCGCCAAAATACAGTTTTTATGCCCTCCAAAGAGAATTGTGATAAAGTCTAAGACGGTCTAGCAATGCCCATACGTTCGTCTTTGGAAAACATGATATTGTATATATTTGAACCCCGCCCCCTTTAGTGGGGGTTGACGTACGAAATTTTATAAAGGAACTCTGTCCCACCAAGTTAAACATTTCAAATTCACTTACTAAATATTTGGAGGGTATTTAAGATTCGACCCGGTCGAATATAACGTTTTTACTTGTTTTTTTTTGGAATTTGATACTTTAATGTTTGTGTGTGTATTTTTCCCCACTGTGTAATAAGGGTGTTCACATTGTTGTTGTTTTTTCTTCATAATGTTGGGGAAGGCGTGGGAATTTTCGTCTGTCCATATGAGACCTTGGGAGTTTGTGTCTGTTTATATAAGACCGTGGGAATTTCTGTGCGTCCATATGTGAGGGGAGTCTCGTGAAGGGGTGCTGTAGTAACCAAAACGAGTTTGTAAATGTGAGCGTGAGACCGTTGGAATTTGTTCTGTCCATATGAGACCTGGGGAATACATGTCCGTCGGTATTTGAGCGTGGGAATTCTGTCTGTCCATGTGTGCTATGGCCTAATAGAAAATAAGAAATTTTTAGTATCTGACACAACATTTTTTTAGGAATTACAATATTTCAAAAGTGTTGTATAAATGGATGGCTCTAATGTTTGTGGTTCGTTTCTTCTTGCTGGAGTGAGATTTCTTCTTTTAGTTTTTGTTTGTTTTTAATTTTGGTGTGTGTTTACTTAAGATATTTTGTCCAGCAATTCAGTTATTTCGTTTTTGTGTGCAATGCTTGAGTGTGGGGGAATAATTTGATTATTCCCCCATGATATTGAAGACGTTGTGAAAAAAAATTTACTATTGCATAAATATTGAATCTGATATTTTGTTTATTTTATGCATGACGATCATCGATGGATTTTATTTCGGGATCTGGATAATGGTGTGATTTCTGTATTTTGTAGAATCTGAATATATATGCTATGTTTAAGTGTGTGTTTTGGTGTTCTTAGTGGCGATTGGAATGTGTGCCTGTCAGACAGGCTGTGTGTCTGACGATTGGTGAGTCTGTATGACAGTCCGCTTTTTTTGCTTTCCTGGATTTAGCACAATGTGATTAGATGTACATATTTATGCGTACGTAAATATCTACAAATATATTTTATTTACGCATGTATATTCAAACATATAATAACCGTTTATTCTTTGTGCCCAAATAGTCCCTTGACTATTTGAATGAATGTTTTTTTGTGGGTTCTCTGAAATAAATATGTATGTAGGTTTTTATTTGATATAAAAAGACTTTTATTTAAATTTGTATAAGCATATATTTAAAAGTTTGTTAACATTTTAATTTTTAAGTAAAATTGCATTCTTTAAGGCAAAAACACCATAGTTGTGATAGCTACAATAGGGATATTTCGAGTGCTTAGTTTCCATTTGTTTAAAATTAATGCAGCCAATTATTTTTATGAACTGTTTGATTAATCATATTTTCTAGCCATTTTTTCTTCTCTTCCCCCTTAACATATATTTGTGAATTTCTTATATTGGATTTTAAAAACTTGCACACGCTTTGAATTGAGACTGATCCATCATTCCAGTTAATATGATGATAGTTTTTGGTTAACCAAACTGCTTCTTGGTTGATAAGCATTCGAAATCAAAAGGCGGTTTTATGATGAAATTGAGGCATTCGTTGTTGCTGAAAACTACAGCTAGTTCTCTTGCGATGAAGTCATTTGAATTATTTTTGAAACCTTGCAAGTCTACAAAAACAATATCACAATCCATGTTATTTAATTTATAAGACCTTCCGGACTTGACCTTTTATTGGTATGTATTCTATTACGCTGTCATGAATAAGAACGCAGTAAGCTAATGTCTTTTCTGGAATATTTGTTGCTGTTTCAAATTAAATTTTTATATCAATCGGTCCGGTATTGACTGACTCGTTCTGATAGCTTACATCTACTACAATAATTGGGGCGTTGTCTTTAAACTGCTGAGCAGTTAACAATGGTTGATGCTCTTTCATATAGTAGCTTTGTTGAAATCTTACATACATATCATATAGAATTGCATAACGTTCATTTTTAAATTTTATGTTAAGATCATCATATGGGTAAGAGGTTGAATTTAAATGTACTTTTAAATTAGTCAGATCACAGTGAACAAATTTATTATCTCGTTGAAATGCGACCAATACAAAACGTGGTTGCTCTTTACTTGCAGCTAATTTAACATTCCAAATATGGCTTGTCCATGTATTCAATTGTGGATTCATATGACAATCCCAGCTACGAAATGCCATCGATATAGAAGCACAATTGTTAATAATTTTAATCATATTCAACTTGCTCTGATCAGATAATTGTACGTGTGGGATTCTCCAGGAGATGAGTGAAATTGTAAGTTTCGATTTTTCAGTAGAAACGCTCGAGTGTACAAGAGCTTCATCATTTTTATTGCGCAAGGGTATCAATTCATGCTTTCCATTAAGTATAACTTTGTTGTAGTATTCAGCAAATCCCAAAAGCATTTTTAGTGGTGCATAAAAATTAATATATCCATTCTTAAGATTCAAATCATCAGTTTTTTGCCATCCACCATTTTGCATAACAACGCTTTCGGTTGGTGATAGAGATACTAAATTTTTTATTGTGGTTGTTGTTCCTAAATACCTTGTATGATCGATTTCAATGACATTAAGCTAGTAGCGGATTTCAAAAAATAGATGAGCAACAAAGTTGTTTTTCAATTTAAAATTTTCTGAAAATTTTCCATCTACAACGAAACCTTTCACATATAGATAGCTCTCACTAGGTAACACGTACAAATTTTGATTTTGTATTGAGATTCGAATCTCATCATTATTGTTGTACGGATGTAGAAATGGTATGAAAGTCCTTTTTTATTATATTTTTGTCAGACAATGACTTATCCAAGACGTTTATTATTGAACTCATTTTGTTTTCAGTTTGAAATTCAAAGACTTGAGAAAACTTTTGTTTGCTGTTGTAAATGACCTTCGACGAGCAGATCTTTTCAATTGTGGTTTAGGTTGTAATATCTGTGGATTAGACGTGACTGCCGTATTTTGTGATATAATTGTATTGTATAAGTTAACGACACAAAAGTTGTTGACCTATTTTCCATTTTTCTTTTGAATTCATATTTTTATATTTACTGCTAAATCAACATAAGTCGTTGGCTTATTGCAAATAAGCAAAAGTTATTGACTTGTTCCCAATTCTAAATTAATGCTGACTCTACATTAAGAAACAAGAAAATGAATATGATGACCGTAGCTTTATTTATTATTATTAAGTTTAGTTTTAAGTAAATTGAAATATAAATGTTAATCTGCATTCTGGTATCAGCCAAAGCAATTCAACTAAAAAAATAGTTCTCAATCTATTTTGGAATAAAAAGAAATAATAAGTAGTTCTGAATCTATTTTATTATAATTGGCGCCCGAACATAAAAAAACATCCTACAGGATAAAACGAAGCATCCAAATAAATCCGAGAGATAAAAAGGAAGCATAAAAACATCTTACAGGAAAAAGTAAGCACCAAATCCGTATAGCTAATCAGCATAAGGACATCACGCAAGGGGTCAGAAGGGGAGACCTAAGTAACCATAAGGGACGAAAAGGGCAATCGAAGCTTCTGCAGCGTAATGATAATACAATTAATATTTTTCCCGTAAGTTATGAGAGGAAATTAAATACAATTTTAAATATTTAACATTTAAATAAGTGGATTATAAATATTGTGTTAAATATAAAATTTGCAAGTGATTATAACAATCGTATTAAATATAAAAAGAAGAAAAGAGAAAAAAAATGCAAACAACACATAAATGGTTTAAACTAAATATAAAATCGTATTACAGGATGTTAATTTTCCCAACAGGCAATAGGTTCAAATCTGCGAAACTGCAAATTATTTTTTATTTTAATAAATGAACGTGATTACATTCTATTTATTATTTTTGAGAGTGGAATATTAAGAATATTTTTCATAGTCATTAAACCAGCAGAACGGATCAGTACTGATTTCGAGGCCGCTACGCCATCATCAGCGTTCTTTGTTCAATTTTTCCACTGTTTCAAGTGGTGCTAGTTAGTAGGAATATCAACTATTTAACCAATGTTTTTAACGAAAATTGAATATGAGAAGTTCCCACATTCATATTTTCAAGTTATTACCTTTTTGGTTATTACGAAATTCCCCAACCCTGACGATTAACATTCCCAATATTCCATGTATCTCCTTGGCTTTTTCCAGAGCCAGCGGCTGCTGATATCTAAAGCTTTTTGTTATTTATGTTCAAGGAATTGCATTTTTAGTTAACAATTTGCAATGAACATGTAAACAAGTGCGCGTGCCCTCGCAATGTTTTAAATTAATGCATGAATTTCTATTTTAATAGTGAACCTTTATTTATGTAAATTGTATTACAGGATGTTAATTTTCCCAGCAGGCTATAGGTTCAAATCTGCGAAACTGCAAATTATTTTTTATTTTATTTAATTTAATTTAATAATTTGCAGTTTCGCAGATTTGAACCTATAGCCTGTTGGGAAAATTAACATCCTGTAATACAATTTACATAAATAAAGGTTCACTATTAAAATACAAATTCATAAATATAGAATCTTTTGAAGAAGCAATAAGTTAATAAGTTCGAAAAGAAAGTCTTGAATTATAATTAAATTAATCAAAGTAAATGAAATAATTAAACGTAATTGAATTTTTTTAACGTTATTGTAAATCAAAATTATATAATATTGTAAAACTCAGAAAATTAAAACCAATTAAAAATTTTATTTATTTACTGTTTTAAAGTAAAAGAAAAAGTTAGTTTAAATTAAAATCTTAAATTGAAAATTTAATATTCTTCCGTTATAAATTTTTAAAATTTTACACAACACAAAAATGGTACTTTGTATGATCTCTATTATGAGCTAATAAGGCCTAGGTTATTTTAATGACAATAAAACAAGTTTTATTTCATTTTTCCCGACGTTTCGTCAATTATTTGTTGACTTTATCAAGGGTTGGGAAATCTATTTTATTATTAAAAAACATTAATTAATGATTTTACATATACATATATGTCTAAACATTTTACTCAATTTGATTACTTACAAACTTTGCTAATTTTTTCAATAATTTAACATTTTTTCAAACATTGAAAATTAAAACTTTTATTATAACAATATCACAGCTTAAGTTTATATCACTGTTTATTTCAATGCTACTTTGTAGCTCGTGCTGATGTTGTCTGTATCTTCTTTTAAATTCATCGTCTTCTCTATCCTTTGTTGTATTCTTAAGCTTTCTATTGTATATCTTTTCTTTCCAATATTCTCTCTGTCCAAGATCTTGACTCTTTCAAAATCAGCTGTGTGTCCAGTGTCCAGTATATGTTGTGATAGTGCTGTTGATTGTTTATTTTTCTCTATATCTTTCTTATGTTCTTCCATTCTGGTCTCTAAATTTCTTTTTGTAGTTCCAATGTATAACATATCACAGCTGTTGTTTTCATTACCTTTGCACTTGATTTCATAGACTACATTACTTTGTTGTTGTTTTTTAATTGGCGCTTTAATTTTTGAAAAGATTTTATTTATTGTTGTGTTTGGTTTGTATGTAAAATTTATGTTATTGTTTTTTATTGCAATTCTTATGTTTTTGTTATCAGTCAATCCAGGGATGTAACGTACGCTGTAATATATCTTTTCTTCATTTTCAGTGATGGATTTGTTATCTATTGTATTGTTGTTCAACTTTATGTTAGTTTCGTTGATCATTTTGCTGATGAGTTTGTTGGGGAAACTATTTTCTATTAACGTTTTTCTGATGTATTTTATGTTTTTTTCGTGGAATTGTTTGTCACTAAGATGGAGAATTCTGAAGATTAAGTTTTTGGCAGTGTTGATTATTTGATGTTTCGGTTGTGTGGAGTTGAAATTTATGATTCTGCCGGAAGCGGTATCTTTTTTATACCAGTCTGTTATTAACCTGTTGTTGTTCCTTTGTATTTTTGTGTCTAAGTAGGCAATAGTATTATTTGTCTCTATTTCCATGGTAAATTGTATTTTTGGATGAAAACTATTGAAAAATTTTAATCTCACTGGACGTCGTTTCACTCTTCACTAACATACCAGTAAACAAGGCAATAAATATAATAATGCAGAAATGGACAATCATCCAGAACCACACAAAAATGTCCAGGTCCCTGTTCGTAAAAATACTAAGATTTTGCCTCTGTGAAAATAATTATTTCATATATGAAAATGAAATTTTCAACCAGATATTTGGTATGCCGATGGGGAATCCACTTTCACCAACCATAGCGGATCTGGTACTTGACAATTTGTTAGACGAAACTCTAAAAAAAACTTAGCGTGGAAAACATCCAATTAAAATACATAACTAAGTATGTAGATGATTTATTAGCAATTGTAAAATCCGAAGAGAAAGAAAAAATTTTAAAATTTTTCAATAGTTTTCATCCAAAAATACAATTTACCATGGAAATAGAGACAAATAATACTATTGCCTACTTAGACACAAAAATACAAAGGAACAACAACAGGTTAATAACAGACTGGTATAAAAAAGATACCGCTTCCGGCAGAATCATAAATTTCAACTCCACACAACCGAAACATCAAATAATCAACACTGCCAAAAACTTAATCTTCAGAATTCTCCATCTTAGTGACAAACAATTCCACGAAAAAAACATAAAATACATCAGAAAAACGTTAATAGAAAATAGTTTCCCCAACAAACTCATCAGCAAAATGATCAACGAAACTAACATAAAGTTGAACAACAATACAATAGATAACAAATCCATCACTGAAAATGAAGAAAAGATATATTACAGCGTACGTTACATCCCTGGATTGACTGATAACAAAAACATAAGAATTGCAATAAAAAACAATAACATAAATTTTACATACAAACCAAACACAACAATAAATAAAATCTTTTCAAAAATTAAAGCGCCAATTAAAAAACAACAACAAAGTAATGTAGTCTATGAAATCAAGTGCAAAGGTAATGAAAACAACAGCTGTGATATGTTATACATTGGAACTACAAAAAGAAATTTAGAGACCAGAATGGAAGAACATAAGAAAGATATAGAGAAAAATAAACAATCAACAGCACTATCACAACATATACTGGACACTGGACACACAGCTGATTTTGAAAGAGTCAAGATCTTGGACAGAGAGAATATTGGAAAGAAAAGATATACAATAGAAAGCTTAAGAATACAACAAAGGATAGAGAAGACGATGAATTTAAAAGAAGATACAGACAACATCAGCACGAGCTACAAAGTAGCATTGAAATAAACAGTGATATAAACTTAAGCTGTGATATTGTTATAATAAAAGTTTTAATTTTCAATGTTTGAAAAAATGTTAAATTATTGAAAAAATTAGCAAAGTTTGTAAGTAATCAAATTGAGTAAAATGTTTAGACATATATGTATATGTAAAATCATTAATTAATGTTTTTTAATAATAAAATAGATTTCCCAACCCTTGATAAAGTCAACAAATAATTGACGAAACGTCGGGAAAAATGAAATAAAACTTGTTTTATTGTCATTAAAATAACCTAGGCCTTATTAGCTCATAATAGAGATCATACAAAATACAAATACACTTTGGCCATATAAACACAAATAAGTAAACATTATCGGAGAGCTTGCCGAAACAAAAAATCTTAAAATTAATAAAAAACATTACTACCAACAAACACAACATGAGGGGTTATTTTCAGCACATAACTTTAAAGTATGATAGAGAGACATGCAGAACTTTAAAAGAGTACTGTAATGAAACAAAAAAACTAGCACAACAAGAAAATAGATTGAAATTCATACTAACATGCAGGAGTTATGGTATTGTACCAAACCACACAAAAAACACAACAACACAGACGACACAGCTGTTCACATGTAAAAAATTAAAAGAAAAATTAAACAAAATAGAATATAACTTCCACAAAAAAATATTAAATCTAGAGATAACACAAACATATTCAAACATTAGAGTTTGTAAGAAGAATTTAGATCGCTTAAAAACTAACATTGCAAATGCACTTACATTCGAAGACTACACGACTTTTATAAACAAACAGTATGAAAGAAGCAGAAGTATAAGCGCACACATAACAGATAAACAAAATGCAAAACTAAACGCTTTAAAAGAAAAACAGTTTAGAATATATGGATTTATATATAATGAGAATTGGTTTGAAAACAAAACTAATATAGAAATTCCAATAGAATCTAGATGGATATTGTCTTTGGGGAAAAAATTTGCTCTACCTGTAGATAAAAACAACTTCTCTGCACTACACATAATTGCGGACGTAGAACAATGCATTTCAACAATGAATGATGACGAAGGACAAGAGAAGAATCTGGCAAGGACCATATTAGCTAATAATATCACGCGTTTCAAGAGAAAGTTACAAAATACCCCAAAAGAAAAATTTATTCTCACTATATACAGCAAAACAAAAGATTTCTTGAGGAAACACAACAATATAATTTTCGTACAGGCTGATAAAGGGAACAAAACAGTAGCAATGTACAGAGAAGAGTATCACCTCAAGATGGGGAAATTATTGGAGGAAAAGGGCACATATAGAAAAATCAGAATGGATCCTACTGCAAAATTACAAAAAGAAAACAACAAATTAGTTTCGGAGTTATATAAGGACAAAGTAATCGATAATTGGCAGAGAAAACAATTACTTTGCTCGGCTGCAACAGCACCGCGTATATATGGGCTACCAAAAATTCATAAGCCAGAAATACCGCTGAGACCCATAGTTTCTTCCATACAAGTTCCATGCTACAAATTATCTAAATACGTAGGCCAAATTCTCAAAAATATTATATCAAAAGAATACAATGTATTAAATTCGCACAGACTCAAAGAGCAAATAAAAAATATTAAAATAGAAAAAAGAGAAATACTAATCTCACTGGACGTCGTTTCACTCTTCACTAACATACCAGTAAACAAGGCAATAAATATAATAATGCAGAAATGGACAATCATCCAGAACCACACAAAAATGTCCAGGTCCCTGTTCGTAAAAATACTAAGATTTTGCCTCTGTGAAAATAATTATTTCATATATGAAAATGAAATTTTCAACCAGATATTTGGTATGCCGATGGGGAATCCACTTTCACCAACCATAGCGGATCTGGTACTTGACAATTTGTTAGACGAAACTCTAAAAAAACTTAGCGTGGAAAACATCCAATTAAAATACATAACTAAGTATGTAGATGATTTATTAGCAATTGTAAAATCCGAAGAGAAAGAAAAAATTTTAAAATTTTTCAATAGTTTTCATCCAAAAATACAATTTACCATGGAAATAGAGACAAATAATACTATTGCCTACTTAGACACAAAAATACAAAGGAACAACAACAGGTTAATAACAGACTGGTATAAAAAAGATACCGCTTCCGGCAGAATCATAAATTTCAACTCCACACAACCGAAACATCAAATAATCAACACTGCCAAAAACTTAATCTTCAGAATTCTCCATCTTAGTGACAAACAATTCCACGAAAAAAACATAAAATACATCAGAAAAACGTTAATAGAAAATAGTTTCCCCAACAAACTCATCAGCAAAATGATCAACGAAACTAACATAAAGTTGAACAACAATACAATAGATAACAAATCCATCACTGAAAATGAAGAAAAGATATATTACAGCGTACGTTACATCCCTGGATTGACTGATAACAAAAACATAAGAATTGCAATAAAAAACAATAACATAAATTTTACATACAAACCAAACACAACAATAAATAAAATCTTTTCAAAAATTAAAGCGCCAATTAAAAAACAACAACAAAGTAATGTAGTCTATGAAATCAAGTGCAAAGGTAATGAAAACAACAGCTGTGATATGTTATACATTGGAACTACAAAAAGAAATTTAGAGACCAGAATGGAAGAACATAAGAAAGATATAGAGAAAAATAAACAATCAACAGCACTATCACAACATATACTGGACACTGGACACACAGCTGATTTTGAAAGAGTCAAGATCTTGGACAGAGAGAATATTGGAAAGAAAAGATATACAATAGAAAGCTTAAGAATACAACAAAGGATAGAGAAGACGATGAATTTAAAAGAAGATACAGACAACATCAGCACGAGCTACAAAGTAGCATTGAAATAAACAGTGATATAAACTTAAGCTGTGATATTGTTATAATAAAAGTTTTAATTTTCAATGTTTGAAAAAATGTTAAATTATTGAAAAAATTAGCAAAGTTTGTAAGTAATCAAATTGAGTAAAATGTTTAGACATATATGTATATGTAAAATCATTAATTAATGTTTTTTAATAATAAAATAGATTTCCCAACCCTTGATAAAGTCAACAAATAATTGACGAAACGTCGGGAAAAATGAAATAAAACTTGTTTTATTGTCATTAAAATAACCTAGGCCTTATTAGCTCATAATAGAGATCATACAAAATACAAATACACTTTGGCCATATAAACACAAATAAGAAAACAAAAATGGTACTTTTTTCTGAAAACTGTGAATAACATGGTAAACCCATCCAACCTCGTAAGACCTCCCATCCCATCCTTCTCAACCTCATCCCCAAGATCAAATGAATGCTGCTATGCAAGAGCAAATAAGCCAACTTAGTTAGAGAGCAAGTTAGGGTAGCAATTGGACTGTTAAACAATCCAAACGAGGATTTGCGTAATGGTGTGGATGAAGTGATCGAGGCTAGATTTAGGAATAATGTAGGTGATTTAGATAAAATTCCAGATATTGTTAGATCTTTAAGAGAATTTTCAGGAAATTCTTCCGAATTCAATTCATGGAGGAAAAGTGTTGACAGAGTGCTAGAAATTTACGAGAATACCAAAGGTACCCCGAAATATTACGGAATACTAAACGTTATCCGTAACAAGATTACGGGTAACGCGGATGCAGCCTTGGAGTCATATAATACTCATTTAAATTGGAAAAGCATTGGGTACGTTAGAGTACCAAATGACCTCATTGATTCAAGGAAGAAACTCCATACAGGGCTTCTACCAAGAGGTTTCCATACACCTCTCCTTAATATTAAATAAAATAGGATGTATGGATATAGGTAGGGAGACATCCGTTTTACTTACACAAACATACCTAGACAAGGCACTTGATACTTTCATTAGGGGTCTTAACGGAGATCTGCCAAAACTCTTAGGAATTCGGGAACCATCGGATTTGCCACAGGCACTACATTTGTGTTTGAAACTGCAAAATCAGAATTATAGAACAGAATATGCCTATAGCCATCATAACGTAAGGATACGGAAGGAATTCACACCACCCCCACCCCCACCAAGAAGAAACAATAATACATTACCATTTTACCCCGAACTTACCCAGAATAATGCTAGGCGTAACGAACGCAATGAAAGGCCATATCAACAACCCTATTTTAACCAAAATCATCAAATTAATAACCAGTTTCGACAACAATTTCAATCTCAAGGACCACATTTTCAGCAAAGTCTTACACCATTTAGGCCTATAGCTCCAAAGCCACAAAAACCTGTACCAATGGATATTGACACTTCTATCCAAACCAAAAATATTAATTATCAGAATAGGCCTCGTCAAACAAATCCATTTTTTGGAAAAAGATCTCCTTCCCAAAATACGGCAATGCCCCAAAACAAATTACAAAGAAATTTTCATATAGGAGTTAACGAAGAGGCCTCTTCTAATAATACTTTTTACAATGAAAATGAAAGTTCTAATAGCATTGAAGACGGCCACCACCAAAGTGCTCAAGAGCAAAATCTTAATGACTACATTCAAAGCTATTTCCAACAGGAAAATATACAGGAAGATGTCGACACAGAAGACATGTCAGACATTCATTTTTTAGGTTAGCTCATTCTTCGCTCCCATATTTTAAATGTAATGCGAAGAATGGACAAATACTGAAAATTCTTATTGACACTGGTTCAAATAAGAATTACATACAACCATCTTTAGTTACTAGGGTAATTCAGAACCAAAAATTTTTTTTTGCAAATTCTATATCGGGCAATATAAAAATTACGGCTCACACCCGTGTAAATCTTTTTAAGCTCCCAAACCATGAAATGAAGTTCTATATTCTACCATCGCTAAAATCCTTCCATGGTATTCTCGGTCATGACAGTTTAAAAGAGCTAAGTGCAATAATCCATATAAAAGGACAATACATGCTGATAAATAATAGTAAGAAAATAAAAATTTATCAACAGACTTTTTAAGCCATAAATAAAATGGAACTTAGAACCAACCACTTAACAAAAACTGAAATGATGAAACTTCAAGAAGCAATCCATGCATATCCAAACTTATTTACAGAACCAAATCATAAATTAACTTATACCACACGCGTTCAAGGGAAATCAGAACCCTAACCGATTCACCAGTACGTTCAAAAACGTACCCTTATCCCATGGCACTTAAATGTGAAATAGAAAAACAAATAGCTGAGCTCTTAAATGACGGGATAATTAGACCATCAAAATCGCCAAATAATGCACCCGTTTGGATTGTTCCAAAAAAAATGGATGCATCTGGCAAAAAAAATGTAGAATTGTGATCGATTATAGAAAACTTAATTCTGTCACCGTGCCCGACCGTTACCCTATCCCAGAGATAAACGAAGTTTTATCAAATTTAGGGAAAAATAAATATTTTACTGTTCTTAACCTAAAGAGCGGTTTCCACCAGATTCCTCTTAAAGAGAGTGATATCGAAAAAACCGCTTTTTCCATTAACAATGGAAAATTTGAATTCCTACGTCTACCATTCGGGTTAAAAAATTCACCATCAATTTTTCAACGTACATTAGACGACGTTTTGAGGGACTATATTGGAAAAATATGTTATGTCTATAGAGATGACATAATTATATTTAGTAAAAATGAGAACGATCACTTTCAAAATTTAAAAAAAAATTTTCAAACATTAGAAGCTGCCAGTTTTAAGATTCAACTCAACAAATGCGAATTTGTAAACCAGGAAGTAGAATTTTTGGTATTTATTGTAGGCATAAATGGTATAAGAACCAACCCCGAAAAAGTGAAAGCAATAAATAGAACGAATCCGCCTAAAACCTTGAAAGAATTAAGAAGTTTTCTTGGAATGTCAGGGAACTACCGTCGTTTTATCCAAGATTTCGCGACATTAGCTAAACCCCTGACATCCCTTTTAAGAGGGGAGGATGGACGCGTTTCTAAAAACGCATCCAAAAATAAACCCATATATCTCAATCAAGATGCAATACTCTTTCGAAAAAATTAAAACTTCACTGACTTCAGAAGACATTATTCTCTCTTATCCGAACTTTGGAAAAGACTTTGACTTAACAACAGATGCTTCAGAATACGTAATTGGAGCAGTTTTGTCACAAAATGGCAGACCCATAACATTCCTCTCAAGAACGTTAAAAAAGGCGGAAGAACACTACGCCACTAACGAGAAGGAAATGTTAGCAATAATTTGGGCACTAACCATTTTGAGAAACTATTTGTATAGGTCGAGGAAAGTAAATATTTTCACAGACCACCAGCCTCTCACTTTTGCTCTTAGCAATAAAAATACAAATAGTAAGATGAAAAGATGGAAGGCCATCTTAGAAGAATTCAACTACGAACTAAAATACCAACAGGGTAAGACTAATGTGGTAGACGACGCATTGTCTAGACCCCAACAAATAAACTCTATGACAGCAACCCAACATAGCTCAGAAAGTTCTTCACAAGACTTAATTAATACCAGCCAAATTTGAAATTCCTTTTCCAAGATACCATAGGCACATTATAAAACGACCCAATTATACAAAAAAAATCACTTATCGCATTGCAAAAAAAATATTTAAATCCTACTGTCATAAATGGACTATTTACTAGCGAACCAATAATGGGCATCATACAAGAATTTTATTCTGAACACTTTAGAACCTTTAAATTAGATTTACGCAAAGTCAAGTAAAACACATTACAATAGAAAGTGAACAAGAAGAAATAATAATAACAGAACATAAAAGAGCACATCGAAATGCAAAAGAAAACAGAGAACACATTAGAGAAAGATATTACTAAAATGGCTGAAAAGACA
Source organism: Linnaemya tessellans (assembly GCA_951800035.1). Taxonomy (NCBI): domain Eukaryota; kingdom Metazoa; phylum Arthropoda; class Insecta; order Diptera; family Tachinidae; genus Linnaemya; species Linnaemya tessellans. Next base: position 71,282,061 of record OX637532.1, read on the forward strand.
AATAAATTAGTGAAGTTGTGCAGAACCTGTAAAGAACAAAAACATGATCGTAATCCAAATAAACCTAAGTTAGAATCAACTCCGATTCCGCAAAATCCAGGAGAAATAATCCATATTGATATTTACTCAATGGTAAAAAACTTAGTCCTTACGGCCATTGACAAGTTTTCGAAATATGCGCAAGCTAAAATTCTGAAATCTAGGGCAATAGAGCACATAAAAGAACCTCTTACAGAATTAATTCTGGCATTCGGTATTCCTAATACAATAGTGATAGACAACGAAAAATCTCTAAACTCTGCTTTTTGCTTAATAACCAATTCGGAATAAATATTTACACAACACCTCCTTACTGCAGTTCCTTTAATGGATAAGTAGAAAGGTTCCATTCTACCCTTTCTGAAATTATGCGATGTTTAGGAACAGAAAAACTTCACACCTCGTTTCATGACTTACTTACAAAATCGATTTATGAATATAACAATTCAATTCACTCTACTACTAAGGAAAAGCCTGTAGAAATATTTTTTGGTAGAAAATATAAGAATATCAAAGAGGCAGAAGATGAAAGAAATTAAATTAGTAGTAGGTTAAAAGAAAAACAAGATCTAGATTTAGAATTTCATAATAAAGATAGAGAAAAGATTAGATTCAGTAGGTGAAAAAATTTATGTTAAAATTAATAAGAAACTAGGATCTAAATTGTCTTCACGCTATAAGGAAGAAGTAGTAAAAGAAAATAGGAACACTACTATTTTAACTAATTCAGGGAGTAGTGTAGTTTTTAAAAGACAATAGTTACTTCCTTTTTACCTGGAGGGTCCCGTGGGAATCGCAGGTTCTTTATTGGAACTTGGTTTACTACAACTGTGCTTAACTATATTAGAACTAGCTATTTATACCTTCTTAAAATTAACTATAAAATAATATATTGCAATTAAGCTATTTTCTATTGACCTAAATAATACAACAGTATTGCACCATTCGTTGACGTAAGCAGTATTTAAGTTGAATGTACATTACTGCTGCGCCAACGAATTAGTGCAAAGTGTATGTACGAGGGATGTTCGATAATGCTTCACAACATCCCTCCCCCTTAATGGAAGAAAACATCTATACAATGATGTTTTTCTAACGGAAGTTCTTATTCTATGTACAATTTTTAAAGCTATTTTTTAAGATATATATTTTTGTGTATTTTTTTCTATTGATTAACTCTTAAATTTGTTGCGCTGGAGTGCTCGGTGCTGGTAGGGGTGGAGTTTTCTGTTCTTGGAGAGGACTTTCCACAATCTGGTTCAAGTTCTCGCTGCGATTTGGGAACTCGTTATTTATCTTGACCTTTAGTTGACGCCGGTTTCTGCATAACACTAATATCGCTACTATTGTCACTACCGCAACAATTGCTGTCAAGGAGTATCCGATGCTACTTGTAACGTTTTGATGGAATTGAATCTCCTTAATGGTTTCGATATTGTTTATCTGGGCTACTTGTATTTTCTCCAGAGTGGGTTTAATTTTTGTTGTGATATTCCTGTTGTTCCCCACTAAGAGGAATTTCTGGGTTACATCCACTATTTTGCTGACGTAAACCTGCCCACCTATTGTTATACTGCAGTTGCAGAATGAGAAAAGCTAGTTGCCCGTGAGATTCTTCTACCAATTCCACGGTTTCCTCTTCGTGCAAAATCAAACTACACTTACCACGGAAAATGCAGCTTTGTGGTGGTTTTAGGGTCTTGAAATCTTTCTCTCCGGTGTAGTTGAAGACTGTTTTATCTAGTTTTACAACGTACTCTCTGGGGGAATCAATTTGATGGTGACTGTCGTTTGGAACGGGTATTATCAATTACGTCTTTAGGCTGACTGTTTCGATGGGCAACTTGATTGCGAACATTAGCGTGTTGTGCTTGCGTAATGCCACTCCCATCTGCATTTGTTGTATGGTCTCAATATTTATTTTATTTTCTTCAATTTCCTCAATTGTCAGTAAGGCGGGGTTGAATATTTTCATCCTTGCCAAAGCCACGGATTCTTGTATGATCTTCACTTGACTTTTCATATCAACTAATTTGAAAAGTTGGAAAATCGCGCCGTCTCGGTAATGTTGACTTTCTGAGTGCAACTTGATCTGTGTCAAGTCGTTCAGCGTCCTTCTGTTGTCATTTATTGCCTCAACCATTCTGTTGATGGAGGAATTGAATCTGTCGTTTATAGATATCTGATGGTTCGACTGTTCGATGAGTTGGTGACCGTTTGCATCAACTACCTTGAAATGCTGATTTATCTGCTCTCGGTCCTCATCATCCAATGTTCCATACACCACTTCATCACCTTCCCTCCAATATTCATCAATCCCCGATTTACGCGGCCCGGCAAAAGTGTGTGTAGACCGTCTTCAATCTCTTTTATTTCCTTCAAAATTAGTTCCCGATAGAGAGTGGGCAGAACTGTCGGCAAGTTACGATGAACCTCGTTTACAGAGTCCGCTAGTTGTTGGATGTTGATCTCGTGCAGAATATACTGGAACGTTGACGCCATTTCGACCCATCCCATATGTATCTCCATCAGGGGTTCCAGTTTTTCCATCCCCATCTCCTCGTTAGTGATGCCTATTCTTACTCCGTCTTATCTTATCGTTCGTTTGTAACCTCCTTCGCTAATACTTATTTTTCAAAAAAAAAAAATTTTTTTTTTTAACTTTTAATTTTGGGGTTTTTGTTTTGTTGAGATAATATTTTTTTTTTGTATCATTAAAGTGCATCAAATATTTGAGTTTCGTTTCTATTAATAAAGAAGGAGCTTGTACATTGTACATTGTCTTTGTTTTAATTAATTTTAGTTTTTTTTCTTATTTGCTTTTTTCTATTTTGTATATATTTTATTTTAATATTGGTTTTCTAAAGTTTATGCTGTGTAGGTTTTTATTTAACATTTAAGCAATATTTTTATATATGTTTTTTTTAACGTAATCTAAATTTCAAAAATATTCATGTTTTGTTTGAAGATATTTTTTATGTTATTCAATCGATTTTTTATTTAATTTCTACAAATACATTTAAGTATATAGTGTGGTGTTGCACAGTAATAATGAAATAGTAATGTTTTGTTTTAAGATATATATTAATAAATTTTTATTTATATTTTGAATTTACTCATAAAATGTATGCAAATTTTTATTTTAAATGTTGTTTTTTATTGCAACTTTAATATAAAAAAATACTTCACATAAGTTACAACCGCTTAATTGCATTTGTTGCTTCATTTGCTTTTTATTAATGACCTATCACAAGAAAGACATTGATGGAATCATATTACGGAAAAATATTATGTGTATGCGGTATTAATTATTATTATTTTTATAGCCTCCAAAAAAGAATTTGGAGGGTATATTCATTTTGTCATTCCGTTTGTAACGCATCGAAATATCCATCTCAGACCCCATAAAGTATATACATATATTATTGATCAGTGCTGAAATCTAAAACGAACTGAGCATGTCCGTCCGTCTGTGGAAATCACGATTCAGACCAAACGAAAAGAGCTAGACTCTTGAAATTTGGCATAAATATATTTTGAAGCTTAGAGCAGTTAAGTTCGAACATGGGCTAAATCAGGCAAGAGGGAAAAAAGTTCCCCTAAGAACAACTAAACCAACCCAGAAAAAACAACATAATTTTTAAAGTTTTTTGGTTATTTCGTTAAGCAAATTATATATTTTTATGTCAAATACGGTCCAACGTCTTAAACTTAGAGCCATTAAATAAAATAAAAATATTTATTGACCCCGCCCACTTTAGTGGGCGTTATTATAGGCAAAAATAGCATAAAAATTTAACAAATTGTTTTACTTAAGCCTACATTCCTTAAAAATAACATTTTTAAGCTTTAATGACGAAGCTGAGACGAAACCTGGTACTACTCTGCCCTACCCCCTCCTTCCCCTTCGCCCCCTAAATGACCCTACCAAAAAAAATTTTTTTTTTAAATTTTGTATATAATCATCCCAAGCATTTATCTTTAGAGTTGTATGACTGCCGATTTCTGCCTTACCCCCCCCCCCCCCCCCCACTTCCTTTGCCCCCTAAATGACCCTACCAAAAAAAATTTTTTTTTTTTTAATTTTGTATATAAACATCCCAAGCATTTATCTTTAGAGTTTTATGACTGCCGATTTCTGCCCTAAGACAGTTGTCGTACTTCTTTCAAGAACTGTTGCACCGTCTCAAATAAGGGTTCCTCGGCTTGCACTGTCATAACATTTGGATATCTCGTATTAGTGCCTAACAGATTTTGATTATTCTTGGTAATTTTTTAGTAGATCAGCCAACTTGTCATTTTCATGCCCGATGAACTTTGCCACTAACTTGGGATCTCGTAAACCCCTTATGTAGCTTCTTACCGCTGATTGATTGCAATGGTCTATCATAGATTTTTGATGAGAGACATCTTGCCATTGTGTCGCAATAAGCTCTGTTGCATTTCTAAGTAGTCCTTCTAATCTCTGTCCAAATTCATATGCACTCTCTGTTGAACTTTGCTTATTGTTAAAAATCAATTCTTGTATTTCCGTTAGCGTCTTAGTTTTGATAAATTTCTCTTTAATAGTCATGCACAGTGATTCTATTGTTGTGAATTCCTTATTGTGGAAATACGAGTAAGCATTTCCAAAGAGCCTAGTTTTTATGCATTTGATTATGTCAACAACATTACCCGGTTCCCCTAGTTTATCCTTTGCTATCATACATCCTTCAATAAATTTATTTGTTTCAGTTGCAAGTTCGGGCCCATCCGTTCCATAGAATATCGGCACGACATGGGATATATTTTTCAAAAGTTCAGTGAAAGTTGTCATATTGGTTGTATTTGAAGAAGTGTTGACTAAAAGTGTTTTCGTAGTTCCCCCCTTGCAACTCTTGTATTTTTAATTTTAGCGTCTCAATTTGTTGAGTTTTTTCCTCAACAACTTTCCTGTTCTCAACGAATTCCTGCAGCTGTTCTGGAGTCAATCTCGTGTTAACGTGTTGCGCGAGCTCTTTAAACGCTTGGTTTTCTTGCTCGCTGTCTTGAATTTGTTGTTCGGCTTCTTCTATGGTTTTCTTCAAGCTTTCGTTCTGCTGCTTGATGATCCTGTTCACTTGTACGTATTCTTCTATTTCTTTAGATATAACTGAATTTTTCTGATGTTCCTGTAACACTTGTAACTCTTCTAATAAAATATCAATCTTTTCGAACTCACTTATGTTTCCCTGGCTTCGCACCTTATGTTTTACTAACTCTATATACTCCTTTATATTATTGATATACTTAATTAAATTCCACACTCGCTCCGAAATTTCTCTAGTTTCTACCTGCGTTTTTCTCAATTCTAATTTTAAATCCTCCATATATAAATTTCTTCCTACCTAACTAATAAAAAAAACTTTGCCATTTATATATATATTCCTATTACTCTAATATAAATACCCATACTAAAAAAAATTTCATTTTGCTGTATAATGAATCTAGCAAGGACGGTCATTCGTAGCTTTTACACTTTTTTTACACCAATACTTACCATGTATACTGGTTCCATTTGTATCCCAAGAGCAGTTTGTTCGTCGTAAAGTTTGCCCATAAAATTTATACAACTGAAGGCAGCTAAAATAGCTAATTAAAACCTTAAGGAGTTAATAATACTGACACACGAAACAACGAATTCCTTCAACAAATACCAAGCACCTATTGAATTGAATTGAGCTACAATAGCTTTCCAATATCAGAATATGTACTTATTCTCTGTTGAAAGATATTAAAACAAACAATACTCTGCGAATACCGACTGCACCAAATGTTGTAGTGTAGTTTTTAAAAGCCAATAGTTACTTCTTTTTACCTGGAGAGTCCCGTGGGATTCGCAGGTGCTTTATTGGAACTTGGTTTACTACCAGAGACCTGCGCCGTGAGATTTTCTCGGCGGCGGCGGCTGGTCGACAAATTTTCGGCGGCAGCTGGAATTCGACTCACAGCCGGATGGTAGACTGAATTTAACATCAATATATGTATGTATATGTTAAAAAATTTTTAATATATAGTTAGCTTATATAAATATATATATATATATATATATATATATATATATATATATATATATATATATATTTATTATTATTATAATTATTATTATTTTATTGAGTAGTATTTGAATACCTTAAAAATTTTACATATTAGTTTGGTTGACATAAATACAAGAAAAATATTAAGTGTTCTGAACTAAATTATTTCTTATGAAATTTACAACATTTCTTCGAAATACATCGCTATTTTGTTCAATTTTAATATCATTTGGCATCATGTTGTAAAGTCTAAGTCCTCTATGAAACAGCGTTCGCTTCATCGTAGTAGTATTAGCCTGTTGAAGTCTGAAGTCATTAGAATTTCTGAGGTTATACGGCTGAGCTTCTCATACGTACGTTGTCTGGTCAGTTAAATATTGCGGCACATCTCCAATTTTCAGTTTCTGGATAAAATTTATTGTGTTCAGTTGCAGGCTTTGTTTAACATTTAACCATTTTAAGGTTTTGAGCATATAATTTATTGATGTTAATCGATTACATTTTAATATCACACGCATTGCTTTATTTTGAAGTTTTTGTAGTCGTGTAATTTGTTGATCATTGCAGCTGGAATACAGGATTGTTGACATGTATTTAAAATGCGGTTTAATAATTGTGTTGTATATATTTATTGACATTATTGTTGATACTTTATTTCTTAAACGTTTAAAAAATCTTTTTTTTCCCCTATCTTCTTACATATATATTCAATATGGTCGTGGAACTTTAAATTTTTATCTATTATAAAATCCAAATATTTAATGCTCTTGACTTTTTCTATTGTTATATTGTTTATTTGAAATGTTTTATCGGTGCTCATATTAATTTCCATCAGTTTTGTCTTATTTTCATTCATCTTTAATCTGTTCATATAGAACCATTTGTTTATTCTGCACATATCTGCTGTTAAATTTTCATAGCACATATCTTCTGCTTCCGTAAAAATTAGTGTGTCGTCGGCATACATAACTATTTCACACTTTTCCACTATTTTTTCAATATCATTTATATAAATAAGAAATAGGAGAGCCCCTAGAATTGAGACTTGCGGCACTCCGTATTCATTTCCTATCGCTGATGATTTAATATTATTAACTTTTGTTTTCTGTTTACGATTTTCTAAATATGATCTAAACCATTTTAACTCAGTGTCTTGGATACCGTATTTATAAAGCTTTTGTATTAATATATTCCTGTCTATTGTTTCGAATGCCCCTTTAAAACCAAGAAAAGTAGCCAATATTTTATAATTTTTCTTTACACATTTCCATCTGTTTACTAAATAGTTCACCGCTGTTTCACAAGAATGTTTCTTTCGAAATCCTGACTGATACCTAGATAGCAAGCAATTATTTTCCATATAATCTTCTAATTGATTTTTAACCACCTTCTCCATCACCTTCTCACACAGTTGTAATACATTTATTGGACGAAATCCTGCACATTTGTTTGAATTTTTAACTTTTGCAACTGGTGTTATCATCGATTCTTTCCAATTTTCGGGAAAAGTTCCTGTTTCCATTGATTTATTAAAAATGCCCAGCAAAATATTGCCAGTTCTATCCCATGTATCGATAATTATGGTTTTGCTAATTCTTTTAAAGTCTGGTTTGTTATTTATACTCTTTACTATTGCTTTTAATTCTAGAATAGATATTGCACGGAACTTAAATCAAGAGTTTATCACAGGTATCAAATTTTTGTATTGCACATTTACAATTGAGTCTCTTATTTCCTTAATGATCAATAAAATACGTGTTAAAGTTTTCAGCTATTTCTAAATTTTTCTTATGCTCTATTTGATTAAATATCACAGTTTTTATCATATCTCTAGGTTTTTTTAAGACAAGTTCTTTTATGACACACCTCATTTCTTTTTGGTTTCTAGCGATTGCAATCTTATTATTTATATAATTACGTTTCTCATTTTCAATTTTTGTTTTATATATATTTCTTATTGTTTTATATGTTGCCCAGGATGCGTTAGTATTGCCAATTATGGCTCTTTGGTATGATATTACTTTTCTTGCTTTTAGATTTCTTAAATCGATACTAAACCACATATTCTTATTGCCTTCGTTAATTTGTTTTTTTACAATAAATTTTGCTACAGTAATTTCCATACATTTATCAAAGTTTTCAACCTGTTCGTTAACATTCAATATTCGATTATATTCTAGTACTGAACTTAGTTCATTTTTATTTATATATATATATATATATATATATATATATATATTATATATATATATATATATATATATATATATACATATGTATATATATATATGTATATATATTATCTATATACATATATATATATACATATATATATATATATATATATATATATATATATATATATGTATATATATATATATATATTTATATATATACATATATATATATATATATATATATATATATATATATATATTGCCGTCTACACCCTATGAGTGGTAATGCAGTGTCTATCAGCTGTGTAGATGTGTTGAATAGGCAAATGGTTTGTTGATATTTTTGTCCTTTTTGTTTACGAGAATGGGAAGGCGGGAGTTTTTGTTGATATGTATGGAAAGAAAGGTAAATAGGGAAAAAGTGGTATAAAAGGGGGGTTGTTTATTTGGAAGAGGCCCATTTTGAAAGTTAACTTTTGGAGTCAAGTTCTTGAATATATAGCCCTTTTTGAAGTCAAATTTTGAAAGATATAGTTGTTTTGGCACTTTTTGTTTTGGGTTGGTGAAGAAGTTTAAGTTGGATTTAAGTGGAGTAATATGATTTAACTGAAGAAATTATAAAAAAACAAGGCAACTGAAATTAAGATGTTGAAGAAAAAGAAATTAATTTAAAATAATAGTAGAAGCTGTGAGAAAACTGAAAGAAATAATTTTTAAAAGAAAAAAAAGGAAAAGCAAAAAAAAAAACTAAATTTTTACATAAACCTATACGTTGGAAAAAACTATATCTATGTGTACATATATAATAAAAGGAACAAATTCAGAACGTAAAACCAACCTTTTTATGTGTATAACAAAAAAAAAACAACAAAGGGAAAACCCCAAATCCAACCTAAATATAAACAAAAACAGACAATTACAATTATCAAGAGCAAAACTTATAAGAGAAAGCAGCAGGAAACCTTGGAGCGATGCGGCAACAGCAACATTTTTGAAGAGACGGTCTATTGGAGCTGCAGCTGAAACTGGATAGATAGCTAAGCCAAGAGGGAAGGTAGCGAAGAAATCGTATATCGTTAAACAAGTATCGTGCCATATCACTTATTACCCGTACAGGACAGAAACTGAGACGGACGGTTTATACGTATATGTATTTAATTTTTGTAGTTTTTGTGGAGGGAAAAGTTTCCGCGGGGCTTGCCTTTTTGCCGCGTTTTTAAGCAAAAAGGGCGCGAATAGCTAGGTGAGCTCATCATAACAGGCGCGTTTGTGGGATTTAGAAAATCCTAAAGCAAGGTTTCGGCATTAAATATATATATATATATATATATATATATATATATATATATATATATATATATATATATATATAAATATATATATATATATATATATATATATATATATATATACCTATATATATATATATATATATATATATATATAGTTTTTTTTTATTTTGTTTGTACCTGAGACGACCGAACGTTTAATATAGGACACGCCACTTACGGACGGCCGTGACCTGGATGAAACAAGTTTTTTTACCCTTTTGGTGTCTCCATTTTGGTTTTGTTTGGAGATTATTGAGTTTTTTGCTTTTGTAATTTTTTTTAAATTCCATAATTTTGTTTAAATTAAATCCAATTAAAATTGTTTCTAGTAATTACTTTTGTTTTTGATTAATTTGATTTTAATAATTTTGTTCAATTTAAATTTCGATAATTTGGTTCAAATTTTCTTTTTATAATTTCATATTTTGTTTTTTTATTTTTGTTTGAGATTTTCCATTGAATACTTTTTTTTATATAATAAACATGTATTTTGTTTTTATTTGAAATTGTAGTAGTTTTTAGAATGGAATATTAATTTGATTTTATGCGTAAGTAAGGGACAGGAAAGATGCCAAGGAATCGTCATTGGGACATCCAATAAAGGACGATGTGATGTCACGGTGGAGCCGCAAGGTTCCTAAGGGGAGGGTGAATTCCTGGCAGTCCAGCCGCCAGAGGGTTTCATTTGGTTTGTATGTTGTGTAAGTGTACTGAAAGGGAGTAAACGTGTGTTTGTTTCGGGCTCTAATCCAAAAAAAAAAAGGAATTATTATTTTGTGCACAAAACAGCTTGCACCACAATGCTGGTTTTTTTTTTTATATATATACGTGTTGTGGTTTACTAGACTGGCTGGCAATATCCCACCCAAGACGGCGAGCTCTAGCCGGAGCAACCGCCTGAAAACCAGCGCAGCCGGCAGTCTGGTAACGTAGTTGTGTCTGTTGGCAAATTTAGCGGCGAAGGTGCAGACACAAAACAGATGGCACACAAAACCATCTGTCCAATATAAGCATCAATACATCATAACACACATGATACACATTAACTATATTAAAATATATATACAGGGTGTTTTTTATTGAGGTATAGAACTTCGAATTGAAATAAAACACAAGAAAATCGTTTTAATGTCCATCAATTTGGCTTTATTGGAAGGATAATTTTATGCCATTAATGTTTAAATATGATTTCGAGCATGTGGCCGCCGCGGCTGGCTCGAATAAAGCCAATTCTACAGGTCCAATTTTCAACCACTTTTTCGAGGAAATGGGGCCGTATGTTGGCAATAGCGCCACGAATGTTGGCTTCCAAGTCCCCTAACGTTTCTGGTTTGTTGGCGTAGACGAGCGACTTCACATATCCCCAAAGAAAATAATCCAATGGTGTCAAATCACACGATCTTGGTGGCCAATTGACAGGTCCATTCCGCGAAATTAAGCGCTCATCGAATGTTTCCTTCAATAAATCGATTGTGACGTGCGCTGTGTGGCATGTAGCGCCGTCTTGTTGGAACCACAACTCATCCACATTCATGCCATCCAATTCGGGAACAAAATAGTCGGTTATCATGGCTCTATACCGGTCTCCATTAACGGTAACTGACTCTCCAGCATTATTTCGGAAGAAGTACGGCCCAATGACTCCACCAGCCCATAGAGCACTGTTCGACGTCTCTGCGGATGCGTATTATCACATAGAGTAAACGTAGTGCGAAAACGATCCATGGTTAACCGAATTAATTGCTCTGATGGACGATTATGTCGACCATAAAATGGACGGAGCTTGCGGTAAACTTCGCGAACTGAACTATTACTTTCGAAATAAATTTGCACGATTTGCAAGCGTTGTTCTTTTGTCAACCTGTTCATGATGAAATGGCAAACCAAACTAAATATTAATCACTTGCCAGCAGACAAAATGGCCGCCAGTTAAAAAAGTGATGCCAACTTAAAGTTCTATACCTCAATAAAAAACACCCAATATATATATATATATATGTATATATATATATATATATATATATATATATAGTCGACTCTTGATAATTTGAAACTCGTTAATTTGAATCTCGCGGTAATATGAACTGTTTTCCAAGTCCCTTGAAACACACTCAATAAATTGAAAAATATCTATGTAATTTGGTCCCCTCAATAATTTGAAATTTTTTGAGTGGCATTTTAATAGAGCTGTGTAGCTCATGAACGAACGGGTTAAATTGAACGAATCACTTAATTGAACGAACTGATCCGGTGATTTTACTTAATGCTTTTGGATCAGTAGTGTACCGCTTGATGTTTTCGTTCATTCAGTTTGTCGTTCAAGTCTTTTATGTCAAATTTGCTTTCGTTCCTGTGTTTGCTATTTACTTGTATCCTTTACCTTTTTTAATATTAAACTAAATATTAAGCCAAAATAAAATGTACAATATTCTAGTCGAAAGAACAAGAAATTGCTTATAAAATGAATTTAAATATAATTTTTTAAATAAATAATTCAACTTTTTTTTAATAAATTCTTCAATTCATTTATTGACATTATTTAAATACTCGTATATACAACCGATTTTATTTTTAATAATGAATTCTTACAAAATAGCATTGTTTCATACTGTCGTTTAAAAGTGAACGATTGAACGAACGGGTCAATTTTTTGCTAATTGAACGAAAATGAGCGGTCACTGAAAAGAACGATTTGGCACAGCTCTACATTTTAATCGCCGAGTCGCTATAATTTGAATTGTTTGGCTCTACGCTCTATAATTTGAATTATTTTAATTGCTGTGTTTATGCAAAATATACAATAAATAAAACAACCATTTATTTTAGTTTTTTGCGATGTGCTACAAAAATGACATCTTGCTAGCCAACGTTCTATAATTTGAAGTTCGGTTATTCTACGCTCTTTAATTTGAACTCCTAATGTGATTTTGTTTCTGTTTTTTAAAGAAATTTAAGTCATTTGCTGTAGTTTCTGTGCCACGATTTTAGTTTACATCGACAGTTTCTAACAAAAAAAATTAAATATCTTTGCTTTGCTTTTGCGGAATTTAGTGCGTGCAAATGGTTTTGCTTTTTTTTATGAAAACTCTTGTTAATTTGAGTTTTTTCTGTCTCTCTTTCGATATTTTGAAGCACAGAATACGGCTATGTTTTGAAGTCTCGTTAAAATGAAAACTCGATTATTTGAAATTTTTCTCTGGTCCCTTCAGTTTCAAGTTATCAAGAGTCGACAATATTACGTTTGTCGAAAAATATTATGCATGTAGATACCATATACCATGGCGTAATAAAACCAGGTGGCAGCGTAAGGGCTACAAGTACAACAACATAGGTGTTTTTGTTTGTGTAATAGAGTTGCGATTGTCAAAACAATGAGTTAAGATATAAATGTCAAAAGCGTAAGAAGAAGAAGCATTTAAAATTTAAGAAATAGAATATCTTGCATCATGCCAACATACAAAAGTGAAGAAAAAGTAAAAAAAAAATGATTTAATCAAAACACAATATTTTCTTGTGACCTGAAATCGGAAATTGGTCTATATATGATATGATCTAATTCTTCAAAAAGTTATCACTGGATATAAGCGATCGCTTTGTGAATTGCTTTTGGCACAAGCGACTCCACTTTTCCATTGTTATGGAGCACTTAGGCACACGAAAATATGAACAGGAACATATTTTTTTTTGCACAGCTCACAAAAAGGCATATTTTTATAAAATTTGATAATTCATTTTGACCAATTAAAGAAAAACTATATAGTTCCACTATGAAATGCAATATAATTGCAATATTAAAAGATTTTGTTCCAAATATATTGAAAACACTTTTAAAAATAAATTTGAAAATAACAGAAAAACATAAAACACCTTTTATCGTGTTTAACTAGTTTTTTATCTAGATTGTTATTATTATTATTATTAGTATATTCTTTTAGTTCACTTTTTTCACAACAATAATTTAAAATATTCGTTTTTCAATAAACAGTTTTTATTCATATATCAGCTCTGAACATATATATGTATAATTACGCCGTACTTTGACAGTTTAAACTCACAACAAACAAAAATTCAATAGGAGCAAAAAATTGTTTACATTGCTAACGATGCCACCTGGTTTAGTACGCCCTGCTATATACATATAGCTGCAATGTTGTGTTTTTCAAATTTTTCAATGTCGGAAAAAAATTGTGTGATTATAAGGTGATAGGAAAATTTCGTTTATATGTACTTTATTGAATATTATTTAAAGTGAAGTAAACAAGAAATACATGATATCCTTTTCAAAAAAATGAAAAATCAGGTTTTCCTTGATGAATTATTGCGACAATCGGCGGCTAACTTTAAGCCGATTTTAGCCTTATAAAGATCGGCGGCGGCGGCTCACCAAAATGATTCGGCGGCTCGGCTTAGCCGGCTCAAAGGCGGCTGGCGCATGTCTCTGTTTACTACAACTCTGCTTAACAAACTTAGAACTAGCTATTTATACTTTCTTAAAATTAACTATAAAATAATATATTGCAATTAAGCTATTTTCTATTAACCTAAATAATATAACAGTATTGCACCATTCGTTAACTCAAGCAGTATTTAAGTTTAATGTACATTACTGCTGCGCCAACGAATTAGTGCAAAGTATATGTAGGAGGGATGTTCGATAATGCTTCACAACACATTCAATTAATCTGCGTTAACGCAGAAGTCGAAATAGTTGATTACTCGTCATCCCACATTATAACATATAGACAAAGGAAGAGCCAAAATACAACAGGGAATATTCACAATAGCTCACGTAATAAAATTAAAGGAGTACGAAGAATTCATTAACAACGCGCAAGCATTCATTGACCAGAACATACCGAAATCCCATGTTAAATGTTCCCTCCTTATCCATGAGCTAACACAAACTATCAATAACCTAGAAGACCTTACAAATACTAACAACCGGAAGAAAAGATCAATAGATGCTATCGGCACTATATGGACATAATGACTTCCAATATTGCATTTAATAAAATATTACATAATTTAACTGAGATTATTAAAACAATGGCAAATCAAATAAGAAAAGATGTTTATCTAGAAAAAGAAATAGTCATTAATTTGCAAACTAAAATTAGATTTGTAAAAGAAGAATTAGTAAATATCGAACGCGCCATTCTATGGGCATACATAGCAGGAACCCCTGACCATAATGACTTCCAATATTGCATTTAATAAAATATTACATAATTTAACTGAGATTATTAAAACAATGGCAAATCAAATAAGAAAAGATGTTTATCTAGAAAAAGAAATAGTCATTAATTTGCAAACTAAAATTAGATTTGTAAAAGAAGAATTAGTAAATATCGAACGCGCCATTCTATGGGCAAAAATAAATATTGTAAATCGACTTTTATTAAGTAGATATGAAATTAAAATGGCTATGAAAAAACTAATTGAGGAATATATTAATTTTTCAAGCCATTAAAGGCATTAAAACTTTCAACAATAGCAGCCACCTAATAAGTGGTGACAAACACAATACACATGAGCACTGATGATGAAGGTATTGCGGCTTTCGAAAACAGTTGTTCTGCTCTGCTGTGTAAGTTAAATAACAAAAACTGATGTTGAATTTCCTTTGTGCCTTGTAATATTTATCATGTCTTTCTGAGATTTAAATTAAAATTTCGAACAATTAGCCTATAGAATCTTAATTCAATTTAATATAGCAATATAAAATGTTCGTTAAAATTCTTACTATATACAAATTTAAGCTATGGCTTGCGCTACCAATAATAAAAAAATTGGAAAAACGTTCACATGTACTTAAGTATAAAATTCAAACCAAAAAAGTTTGACTTAGGTATGATGGAACAAAAAATTAAGAAAAATGGGACATGAAGAAAAATAATCAAACGATAACACGTGAAAAGTCCGTGAAAAGACGCCTTATGATTGGAGAATGGACAATCTCTGGAATGTTTCTACTTGTTGCTATTCCAATTATTTTACTAAAGACCTTCACTAAAACGGTGCAGAAAATTGTGGTATGGGAACCACAGCTGAACACAGTGAACAAACCTGTTGAAATGAATAACTTACCATAAAGAGCGAGTGTTACTCCTGTGGCTCCAGAGAAACCTCCAAGGTTACATAACATTCCACTTTTTTAGAGAAAAGAGTGGGGACACTCGATTTAAAGGGGAAGAGTTAACGGCACAAAAGTTGTTGACCTTTTTTCCATTTTTCTTTAGAATTCATATTTTTATATTTACTGCTAAATCAACATAAGTCGTTGGCTTATTGCAAATAAGCAAAAGTTATTGACTTGTTCCAAATTCTAAATTAATGCTGACTCTACATTAAGAAACAAGAAAATGAATATGATGACCGTAGCTTTATTTATTATTATTAAGTTTAGTTTTAAGTAAATTGAAAAATAAATGTTAATCTGCATTCTGGTATCAACCGAAGCAATTCAACCAAAAAAATAGTTCTCAATATATTTTGGAATAAAAAGAAATAATAAGTAGTTCTGAATCTATTTTATTATAATTTATATTATCATTACTTAGTTGGCCTTAAATGTATTCGTATTGTAATTTCCTCTACTCTGAAATTAATTAAATCACCGTTCTCATCAACCACGCGCAGTGATGGAGAACTATCTCATTTGTGTTTGCAGGTAAATAAATGAGATTCCTTGGAATCTCATCTATTTTATAGCCTGCAGGTACATTAATCGGAAACTAATGAAGGGTATGTGATTTTATATGTATTAGTAGCGATACTACTTTCAATTCGCAAGAGATTTACTTAAAAAATATTAACTGGAAGATCTGAGTAATGATCATCGGTCGGTGTTAGGATTTTGCTATTGAATCCTAAAAGATTCCGAATTGTATTTTCTTTATTAAAATATTTCTGATCTTTAGAACTATTTATTTTAACTTGCATCGTATTGTTGTTAGCTTCTACAAAAATATGCTCTCCAGGACTAAGTAGTTTGTATTGCTCTTCTATGTAGTCAACTATATCTTTCAATTCATAAGATGCAATTGGTATTTCAATTATATATTCCCCTATATGAAACATATTGTTATAGGAGTCTACATTTGGAATACTGTTGTATGAATGAAAATCAGTTAGCGCACACTCATATGTTTCCTTGAAGTCAATGGGAGGAAAATAATTTGCATATAGCGCTGATGAGTTACAGCTCATAGTAGATGCTATTGACATTATAACAGCCTGTTCACAAATAAATAAAGTTTACTACACAGCATGGTTTATAAGAATGATTTGCATATATATTTCATAATCTGATTTTATAATTAACATAAGTTATTAACAAGTAAAAACGTTATATTCGACCGGGTCGAATCTTGAATACCCTCCAAATATTTAGTAAGTGAATTTGAAATGTTTAACTTGGTGGGACAGAGTTCCTTTATAAAATGTCGTACGTCAACCCCCACTAAAGGGGGCGGGGTTCAAATATATACAATATCATGTTTTCCAAAGACGAACGTATGGGCATTGCTAGACCGTCTTAGACTTTATCACAATTCTCTTTGGAGGGCATAAAAACTGTATTTTGGCGGGGTCGCTCTGGCAAGGGCTGTGGGGGAAACATTTCACCTTTGTCATCAAACTCTAAAAATAAATGCTTGGGATAATTATATACAAAATTAAAATTTCTTATTTTTGATAGGGTCATTTAGAGGGCAAAGGGGCAGAGGGGGTAGGGCAGAAACAGGTAGACATAAAACTCTAACAATAAATGCTTGGGATGATTATACACAAAATTAAAAAAAATTTCTTTTTTTGGTAGGGTCATTTAGGGGGCAAAGGAAGAGCGGAGGGGGGGGGGGGGTAGGGCAGAAATCGGCAGTCATAAAACTTTAAAAATAAATGCTTGGGATGATTATATACAAAATTTAAAAAATTTTTTTTTTTGGTAGGGTCATTTAGGGGGCAAAGGAAGAGGGGGGAGGGGTAGGGCAAAAATCGGCAGTCATAAAACTCTAAAGATAAATGTTTGGGATGATTATATACAAAATTTAAAAAAAAAATTCTTTTTTTTGGTAGGGTCATTTAGGGGGCAAAGGAAGAGGGGGTGGGTGGAGGGGTAGGGCAGAAATCGGCTGTCATAAAACTCTAAAGATAAATGTTTGGGATGATTATATACAAAATTTAAAAAAAATTTTTTTTTTTTTTTGGTAGGGTCATTTAGGGGGCAAAAGAAGAGGGGGGCGGGGGTTAGGGCAGAAATCGGCAGTCATAAAACTCTAAAGATAAATGGTTGGGATGATTATATACAAAATTTTAAAAAAAAATTTTTTTTGGTAGGGTCATTTAGGGGGCGAAGGGGAAGGAGGGGGTAGGGCAGAGTAGTACCAGGTTTCGTCTCAGCTTCGTCATTAAAGCTTAAAAGTGTTATTTTTACGGAATGTAGGCTTAAGTAAAACAATTTGTTAAATTTTTATGCTATTTTTGCCTATAATAACGCCCACTGAAGTGGGCGGGGTCAAAAAATATTTTTATTTTATTTAATGGCTCCATGTTTAAGGCGTTGGACCGTATTTGACATAAAAATATATAATTTGCTTAACAAAATAACCAAAAAACTTTAAAAATTATGTTGTTTTTTCTGGGTAGGTTTAGTTCAGGGCACCTCAGCCATTACACTCCAGATACGAGTGCCAATCAGATTTTTTACACGTATTCACATACGCAACACGAACAGTAACGAAATTCACATCAATGAGAGAAGAGAAAATAAAAATTTTATTGATAGACAACAACAAATGCATGACTAAATTTTCAACCCGCGTTGCCATCGTTCGATTTTTTGTATCCTTGGATGGATGAATTTATATATATTATGATTTTTAGTAATTTTGTATGATACAAAAATGGTTTTATAATATTTTATATCTCCATTTTTATAATATTTTAATATAAGCCTAATGAAAATTTTCTACAGAGGAACTTTTTTTTTAAATCGAAAGAAATGTTATTTACTCAGTTGCAAGAGTATTTTAAAACTAGTTTTCCAAATGGCAAACTAGTTTTCCAAATGTTCTTAAATGTTCTTTCTTGTTCACATAGTTGCCAGACAAAATAGATGCAATATCGCCAAATTTTGGAGAAAAAACATCAAAATCTTCATATTACTTTTTCAAATCGTTAATGTGAAATTATTACGGTAGTTTTATGAAAAATATCTCAACATTTCTTCAGAATTAAAAAATGCTTTCAATTTTTCATATAAAACGGTGTTATTTTTTTATTTTTAAATATTTCGTTCAAATTTAATATTTAAATCACGTTATTTTTAGACAGAAATAACGGAACACATTATTTTTATGTCAGATTAAATGGCAATATATAAGTCAAAATATTCCAACATTATGTACATTAATAAATTCGGAAAAAATGAAAAATATTTTGGGCCTTATAAATATTGCGTGGAGTGTATAATTTATTCACTACAAGGAATTTTTCGTCTGTATTAATGAAATGTAAGAAATACATAGTAATGAAAACTTTATTTAAATATTTCATGTCATTTTATTTTTGGCATAAAAAGTCGTCAAAATTACGTCAAGTCTGGCAACATTATTTGTACGCTCTTGCTTAAAAAAACAGTCACTAACACATGAAAAATTCACAAATACATTATACTTAAATATTTTCTCCCATTGAGGACCCCTGGTTTAGTTCTTCTTAGGGGAACTTTTTTCCCTCTTGCCCGACTTAGCCCATCTTCGAACTTAACCTGCTCTAAGTTATAAAATATATTTATGCCAAATTTCAAGAGTCTAACTCTTTTCGTTTGGACTGAATCGTGATTTCCACAGACGGACGGACGGACGGACATGCTCAGTTCGTCTTAGATTTCATCACTGATCAAGAATATATATACTTTATGGGGTCTGAGATGGATATTTCGATGCGTTACAAACGGAATGACAAAGTGAATATACCCTCCAAATTCTTTTTTGGAGGGTATAAAAATATTGATGTTAATGTCGTTGTTATCATTGCGGATGGCGATTTATTTCATTTTCCAACTATAGTATTTAATCTTTGCTTATCCAGGAATTGTGTTGATTAGAAAATCCCAACCACTAAACTAATACTTTGTCTCCTTTCAGTCTAATCACCTTTTCCACTAGATATGTATATGGAAATCTAGTTCTTGACAGTTCTTCCGTGTAGAAGCCACCTTTAATAGGATTTCCAATATAATCTTCTAATATGTATGTTGTAGGATTGTGTTGATTAGAAAATCCCAACCACTTAGCTAATACTTTGTCTCCTTTCAGTCTAATCACCTTTTCCACTAAATGTGTATTTGGAAATCTAGTTCTTGACAGTTCTTCCGTGTAGAAGCCACCTTTAATAGGATTTCCAATATAATCTTCTAATATGTATGTTGTAGGATATGTATTCTGAACTCTTTTGATTGTGAAAATTTCTCTTGTCCAATTCGGAGTATAGCCTTTCTCAAAAATATGTTTATATTTGCTAATTCGTACGTGGCTGTATACTGTATTTAGAAGCTGTTTTCATTTTTTTTATCTTGGACCAGCACTCAGAGGATGGACCACCTATATATGCATTGCATTGCGCCGGAACTGGAAACGAGGGGATAGTATAGAGAGGACAGATTTGGAGAGATGAGGAGATAGAGAGTTTGTTGTAGCTATTTCAACTTTTTTTTTTGTACTTCGCAGGGTAATTTTTGCTACAGGACCGACGAAGGTGGGTGCTGTTACTCTGCTGTACTAACATGATAGTGTCAGTCGCTGCCAATTATGTTCCAGTGATTATGCCTTACCAGTTACTATACCTTCATCATTGAAACAGGCTGGCAACAACTAACACAACCACGCACTAATGCTGCGAAGAAGAATTCAACACAATATTTCATGACTCAGCGCGGGCTCGAACTCAGGACCCTCCGCTTCATAGTCTCGTGTTCTATTACTTCAGTCAACAGCTGACTTTAATCGGTAGCATTTTAATGGTGCGATGCATTAAGTAAATCTTTGTATATATCAAGCCAGTTGTATGGACCATTAAAACTAAACTCTTTCCACATCATTCCTTTTAATGTTCTATTGAGTCCTTCTACTATTGATGCTTTCATGATGCTATAGGTTGAGTTGTATTTATTTGATTGACGTTGTATTTATCCATCAATTGGTTAAGGTGTTTGTTGAAGAATTCTTTACCATCATCTGTTTGTAAGTTTTTTGGCACACGCCCCAACTGAAAAATAGTCTCCATTGCCTGCGTTGTGTCAACAGCTGTCTTTCTTCTCAGAGGTACTACCCAAGCATATTTGGAAAATGTATCAATTATAGTTAGCAAAAATCTATAATTTGTATTGTATGTAGAATAGTTCCCCATTTCACCTAAATCCGCTTACCAAAGATCATCTATTCCTTTCATAACAACTCCGCGACGTTCAAACATTTTTCGAGCTTGCTTATGGAGCTCGCTCACTAAATTTGTTTTTGTATCCATGTCTAAACTTTAAGAAGTTTTTTGGATGTGTTGCGATCTATCTGATGCGGTTTCAGCAATTGACACAAGCATGTAATTTTCAAATCTATAAATTTTCTCATTTAATCTTCCAATTGTGGCATCGAAGTAGGGTTGCAAGTCGGGCTTGTTTTGGCTGGATTGTCCAGCTTTTTAATGGCCTGTCCAGTTTCAAGCTAAAAAGAAATTTGTCCACCTAAAAACAATTTTCCACAAAATGCTCTTAATATTTATTTGCTGCTTTAAAATAGTTTTTATAAATTTGCTATAACTTTTTTACTTCAAAGTACAAAAATATCTAGTAGCTTTTTTTGTTTTGTTTGCGTCTTTTTGGTATGATTTTTTGTTTTCGTTATTTAATTTTAATTCTTAAATACATACCGCTTATATGCTGGAAAAAGTCATAAATAAAGTTTTCAATTTGCAAAGAAGTCAATGGGAAAACGAAAAATTATATTTCTCTCAAGAACTGAATATGCAAGATTTTTACATAAATTTTTTACTTAAGATAAATATAGAAGCGATAATTAATTCTACATTAAAATAAGAAACTAATTTTTTGAGTTATGACGTTGTTCCAGCAAATGAGAGGTATGTCGATATAATTAATAAAATTGTTTGTACAATAAACAAGTAACTTTTCGTGAAAATTTTATTTCAAAATGTCCAGCTTTTTTTTAATATCCAGCATTTTTAATTCACATGTCCAGCTTTTTAATAATCTGGATCTGGCAAGCCTACATCGAAGGATGCTCTGATCTTGGAAATGCTTGATTGCATTTTTTTTACTCTCTTCCAACTGTAATATTATTTCATGTCGTGGCATTTCGTTTTTGTTGTTATCTTCTTTAAATTCTTTTAATATTTTGTGTTCTACTTCTTTGATTTGAGTTTGCAAAAATAATTTATTGATAGCATCGTTTTCTTTCAAACCTTTTGCAACTTTTTTGATTCTTTTGTAATGGGCATCAATGTTGTTGTTCGCATCCAAAAATAACCCCAACAATTTAGGTGCATTTTTCAATGAAATTATACTGCTAGTGTCGTTTAGACAATGTCCGAATTTATCAACAGACATAATTTATATTTAAAATGTGTATCCGTTTATATAGTTTATACTATTATATTAGCTTCACGTAGTTCTTCAATAATAGAAACAATCTCGTTGTTGTGATTAGTATGACCTGCAGACTGTGATACAAGCAGTAGTCTAAGTCGATCTACCAACTCGTTTGGATCATCCCAGTATATATAGTTTGGTTTATGAGGATTTACTTGCATGAACCCCTAACCTAAATAACTAGCTTTGTTAATTCCGATGAGCTCTTATGATTTTTTCTTTAAAAAGTTTTCCAATAATATGTTTGTACTTGTACCCTCTAGTCTCCTTGATTTGACCATCGGACTTATAATCTCTTCTGTGTGCATTGGTAGTAAGTAATATTATTTATAGATTTCAAGCTCGAATTTATCATAGTTTTTTGGTGTTTTATGAAACATTAAAGTAAACAGTCCTAGGTTGAGAGCCCATATATGACCACAAACTTGTATTTTATCTTGATTTAACTCGATGTTGCTACTACCAAATTTCCATTCGTTATTATAATCTCTATGTGGACCATAGTTAGTACCTAGTTCATTTCTCGATTGTAATAGTGATAAGTCATGATAATTCTCGTCATGATTATAACATTGTGAGTGTTGGGATATTCACTTTCTGAATTATAACTTAATATATCTGGCAACTTTGTTTTTGCTTACTTTTTATTTTATTATATAGTTTTGCTTCTTATTCTTACTTCCTTTTTATATTTCTTCTTGTTCAGTTCCATAATTTTTTAATCCATACTTTTCTGAGTAATCTTAAATTAAATGTAATTCAAAATCTAACTATTTGGTTTGTTTTATTCTAAATACGTTCACGGGGATTGTAATTATTATATACAGGGTTTGGAATAACAAATAACTCATCCTCAACAGGTTATGGGCCCAGATGCCCACGTGCTGCACCTGCTAATTAGTTTGAGCAAATAAATGTATGGATAGCGACGAGTCGGTCCCATTCGATTCTGCAATTGTTTCTGATTTTCTAGAAGACACAATCGACAGCATTTGTTTAAATTCTGAGATTCCGGCTGAGCTTGAAAGTGTGAAAAAAGCAAGCATGAGTGAATCAAGAGTTTACCACATTCATCGATTCAACGGGCAGAACTATCAGCTATGGCGACGACAAATGGAAATATACATGGCAGAAAATAAATTGAAATTATATATTCTGGGTACAATTGCCAGAACACAGCAAAATGCCACACAATGGGACGAAAAAGACGCAGAATCGCAGGCGTTCATTATGAGAGGAATAGAGTTGGAACAACTTAAGTACCTCAACGAGTGCTCCACGGCAGCGCAAATGTGGTCAAAGCTAAAAGCCGTTCACGCTGAAAAAAGTGAACAATCTGCACAAGTTCTTCTAGAGAAATTTATGAGCATCAAGATGACAGATGATGAATTAGTTGTTGATTTTGTCGCAAATATTATGTTGATAGCACAAAGACTCAAAAATATGAACCTAGAACAACAACAACCTATGATTGTTGCAAAGATTTTGAGCAGCCTACCAGTGAAATTTGATCACGTACGCACCGCATGGTATGCAGTGCCACGTGAACAACAAAATATAGAAAGATTGACTGAACACCTTGTTAATGAAGAAAGCCTTATGAATTTACGCACAAATAATAACAATAGCAGCCCCTCGAATGCAGTATACACAGTAAGTAAGTCCAGAAACAAAAATAGCACCTATAAACCGATCCAGAAACGAAGTGGTAAATGCAATTATTGTCAAAAACCGGGGCATTGGGCAAGAGAATGCAGAAAACGACAGAGCAATCAAAGAAACAAAGAAGGTAGAAAAAATGAGGCATATTCATTGGCATTACAAAATAAAACAGATAAAACTGACGAAAATGCATATTTGTTCAACGTAGACAGCCTAAAGAGCTTTAATAAAATCGAAAATTATTTTTATGCAGACTCAGGTGCCACCGACCATATGTCATTCCAGAAGGAACTTTTTAAAAACTATAAAGCTGCAGCAACAGAAAACTCATATGTGAGAGTGGGCGACGGACGGCGTTTAAAAATTGAAGGCAAAGGCGACATCAAAATAAGAGGCAAGGCAGATCATATTTTTTTAATTAAAAATGTACTGCTGGTGCCAGAACTCGATAAAAATTTCATATCTATTTCAAGAGCTACTGAGAGAGGCACAAGGGTAATTTTTGAGCCAGGCGGTGAACATGTTTATTTTATAAAGAGAAACAATGTAGTGGCTGAGGGCATAAGCGAAAACAGATTGTACCGCATGAACGTGAAACCATTTTTGACATCGTCAATCAATGTGTTAACAAAACACATATTATGTTATGGCACGAGCGGCTAGGCCATGTAAATTTTAAAATGCTGCGTGAAATGAACGAAAATAAAACTGTGGACAATTTGGACTTTTCATATGTATCAAAAGAGCAAACATTTTGTGAAGGATGTGCCTATGGTAAGCAGCATAGGAATCCTTTTCCCAAATCTGGTGCTAAACGATCAAGGCAGCCAGGTGAAATTTTCCACATAGATCTTTGCGGGAAAATGAGCCAACCATCAATTGGAGGGTCCAATTATTTCTTACTTTTGAAACACGACTATTCATGGTATTGCTTTGTGTATTTTCTAAAGAATGAAACAGACGTTTTAAGCAAGCTAATGCAGTTTTTGGATGTTCAGGTGGACGGACATAAAATAAAACGAATAAGATCAAATGGCGGTCTTGAATTTTGCAACGAGGAAGTAAGCAGCTTGTTTTTAAAAAATAACATTAAGCACGAGGTAAAAACCTCGAGAGCTCCTGAGCAGAACGGGTTTATAGAGCGGCAGAACAGAACTGTTGTTGAAAGTGCTAAAGCGATGCTTCATAGCAAGCAATTGCCTCTATACTTATAGGCTGATGCAACACATACTGCAGTTTACATAAAAAATCGAACTGCCTCAGACGTCATTGATAAGTGCACTCCTTACGAAAAATGGTTTGGAAGGAAACCGTCTGTTGCAAATATTCGTGTTTTTGGCTGCGATGCGTACATTCACATTCCCAAAGAGCAGCGTACAAAATGGGACAAAAACTCAATCAAAGGCATATTGGTCGGCTACAATGAGGAAAGCAAAGCTTACCGAGTATTTGATCCAAGTAATAGACGAGTGTTTATCCGACGTGACGTCATATTCAACGAAACACCTACTGCAGTTAATGAATACTACGAAAATAAACAAAGCAGTGCTCAAAAAGAAGAAGACAACGTTCAACAATCGCCAACTTGCAACAAAATTTAAAATCAGCAACGAAGTCCTTACGCATTAAGAAGCATTTCAAGAAAACAAAACGCTGCTGAAGGTGGAAGAAATGAAGCTGGTGAATTATGTGTAGCATGCATAGAGCCATCAACCTTAGATGAGGCAATGTCAAGTGCAGACTGTGAGAAATGGACTGAGGCGATCAATGAAGAAATAAAGTCTCTTCAAAAGAACAACACATGGATTTTAGTCCCACGAGCCAATGATATGCATGTTATTAATCGGTGGATTTTTAAGAAAAAATTCAAGTCTAATGGTGAAATCGATAAATTCAAAGCACGTTTAGTTGTAAGAGGGTGCTCTCAAAAACAAGGTGTTGAGTATGATGAAATCTACTCACCTGTCGTCATATACGAATCTGTAAGAGCAATATTGGCTATAGCAGCCCGTGCTATGGAAATTATACAATTTGATGTTAAAACGGCATTTTTACATGGAAATTTAGAAGAGAACATATATATGGAACAGCCAAAAGGATTTGGCCAAGATGACCGAGTATGTTTATTAAAAAAGAGTTTGTATGGGTTAAAGCAAGCCTCAAGGCAATGGAACAAGCGCATTGTAAAATTTCTCGTCGATTTGGGGCTTATACAGTTATGGGCCGATCTATGTGTTTTTATTTATAAAGATGGTAATGACGTCATGTATTTGCTATTGTATGCGGCAACAACTCCAATATACTCAACAAATTACTTCACAACTTACATATCGAATTCCAAATAACGCATTGCAACGCCGAATTTTTTGTAGGCCTTCAAATACAAATTAACAAAGAAAATAATTCGCTAAAAATATATCAACGCCCCTACACTGAGAAGGTTTTAGAACGTTTTAGTCATCTTCACTGCTTTCCTGTGTCTACCCCTGCTGAAGTTGGTAAACATTTTTCAAAGAACGATTCAGATACTAGCACCAAACCAGTTTTTCCATACCGTGAAGCTATTGGGTCTTTAATGTATTTAATGGTTTGCTTACATCATTGGCGTATTAAGCAGATACTTGGAGAAACCAGCGCAGTCTCATTGGCAGGATGTTAAAAGAGTTCTTAAATATTTGAAAGGCACTTTGGAACATGGCATTCATTTTAATTTGAGTTCTAAGTCGTTTCAACTAAAAATGTATTGTGATGCTGATTGGGGTGGTGATCCGGACACCAGGCGTAGCATAACAGGCTACGTTGCATTTTTAAATGGTGGACCAATTGCTTGGAAGTCTAGAAAACAAACCGTTGCAGCAGCTTCAACAACTGAGTTTGTAGCTCTTTGTGCTGCGACAAAATCTGTTAAATGGCTCAGACAACTACTACTCGAATGTGAACACATACAGAGTTTGCCAACTCTCATGTTCTCTGATAATCAACGAGCGATAACCTTGGTCAAGAATCCTGAAGCATCTAAGCGTACGAAACACATCGATATCCAGTATTTCTATACATGTGACATGCAGAGCCAAGGTGAAATTGATGTACAATATTTAGAGACTAGCAACCAATTGGCTGATATTTTGACTAAGCCTTTAACCAAAGACAAGCATACATATTTAGTTCAAGGTTTTGTTTACGATTAAATGCAATTTAAATTCAGAAAGCGAGAGGGGAGTGTTGGGATATTCACTTTCTGAATTATAACTTAATATATCTGGCAGCTTTGTTTTTGCTTACTTTTTATTTTATTATATAGTTTTGCTTCTTATTCTTACTTCCTTTTTATATTTCTTCTTGTTCAGTTCCATAATTTTGTAATCCATACTTTTCTGAGCAATCTTAGATTAAATGTAATTCAAAATATAACTATTTGGTTTGTTTTATTCTAAATACGTTCACGGGGATTGTTATTATTATATACAGCGTTTGGAATAACAAATAACTCATCCTCAACAGTGAATAAAAGTCATATTCATCAAAATCGCTGTTACTTTTACTATTATACTTTAAACATTGATTCTTCAATAAGTTTCTTAGGGGTACTTGTTTGAAACTTCATTGTTGATTTCTGAGGATGAAAACTCGCACTGTCCTCATATTCAGTTTTCTTATCATTCTGTTCTTTTTTAATCCGTATATGAATAAATTTAGAGCTATTTATAAATTCTTTTAAAAGTTCTGTTATGGGCTTGAATGTATCTCTTAATTGCTGATGTGTACCTATTTCACCAGTTTTTATACTACGAAGCTTTTTCTTCAATATATTTCTTGTTGTCTTTTAGAATTTTTTCATTCATTTTCGCTATTAGGTATCAAATCAGATATCAGATTACCTTTTCAGGTATCAGATCAGCTTATCAAGTATCAGATCAGGTATCAGATCAGTTTATCAGGGGTCAGATCAGGTTATCAGATTAGGTATCAGATCAGTTTATCAGGTATCAGAACAGCTTATCAGGTGTCAGATCAGGTACCAGATCAGTTTATCAGATATCAGATCAGGTATCATGTGATATCTGGTATCAGGTATCTGCTGAGGTTATCAGATTAGCTTATTAGTTATCAGATCAGATTATTATGTGTCAGATCAAGTTTTGTTTAGATGACCAGTTATAACAATCACATGTATAAAGTTCAAAGCCAGATTATTTACTAAGCGATACCTTTGATGAAAAGTAATTTATATTATGATAAAGTAATCAAATGATTTTCTATAGCGACCATTGTTTAGTTCATTATCTTTATTTATCATAAAAAATCCATATGTATCCTTCCAACATTCTTTACATATATATAGAAACTTTTCAAAGTTTATGTCGCTGGCAACATGATCATCGTATACATGGCTCATATTTTTCGCATCCTATATAACATTATAATTAAATTGGCATTATCTCTTACTAAATGTTTTGGAATTCTTGTGGAAGTTTGACACAAGTAAAATGAGTCTACATTCTTATGGCGCCCCATACAAAAATATGCACGTATATTGTTTTGGTTTTCACATGCAACATCATCGAAAATCATAATTGAATTGCTTTTAGCTTCGCTAGGAGGAACAACGGAGTCATTGTCTGCGAATGTGTAGTATCCCATTCCTTTAATTGGTGAAATTAAATTCTTTAGGTATTCATATATAGGTTGATACAGCGATTTTGAGTATAAATAGATATTTTCAAACTTGAGACCATTAGGACTTTCTAGCAAACTTATCATTACATTAGTTTTTCCATAATTGGAAAGACCAACTATTAATGCTCGAATAGAATTTGGTAGCAGGGAACTATGTCTTATTTTTGTACTGTCATTTGAAGATACATCCACATTACGAACTAAAATATTTTTGTGTTTTTTTACCAAGCGCATTTCAATAACTACCTGTAAAATTCGCAAAACAATATCGTTTATTCTAGAATAAAATGATATGGTCACTTTCTATAAAAAAGCATTCAATCATGAGAACATTATCGTTGGAGAAGGTTTACTAGAATCAGTACTGTGGACTTGGCGCAAGATTACAAAAGCGTTTAGCCAGAGGAGATAAAGGAATTATTTTATTGGATACTGCTTGCAAAAATCACGATATAGCTTACTCCAAAAACAAAGAATTAAACAGTAGACACCAAGCTATTAAAATTCTTGAAAATAAAGCTTGGGAAAGAGTTCTTTCAAACGATAGCAATCTTGCAGAAAAAACATTTGCATATATGGTGACCAACGCAATGAAAGCAAAAACTAAATTTGGTATGGGTATGGAGAAGAAGAGGAGAAATATGCAAAGACTATCGCCACGAACTCATTTAAATCACAAAAAGCTGTTCAATTAGAGCAGCAACAAAAACATTACGGAAGGAAAAACCACAAGATATTAACTCGGACATTAAAATCGCTCGTCAAGTTATCAACAAATCACTTAAGGGGCACGCGTTGTAATACCACGCATAATCAATGTTCCAAAAATTGGTGGATTTTAACCTCTAATTCCAATTCTCACTGCTTTGGGTGCAATTGGCAGTCTAACAACTGGAGGCACCGCTATAGCTAAGACTGTAAATGCAACAAAGGACGCAAAAAAACAACTTGAGGAAGTCACCAGACACAATAAAGCAATGGAGTCTATTGCTGTGGGAGAAGGACTGTACCTTAAACCATATAAAAGGGGGTTATGGACTTGTTTGTAAAGATCATTCAATAAACTATTAGATATGCTACGCAACAAACCATTATCAGAATTTGATCTAAGAAAATTTTCAAGAAATATTCCACACTTTAGAGGAGTTTTCATGTTGGACTCGCTGCCAAAACGTGCAAGGAAAATCGAATGTGGAATAATCAATTTCGATTTGTACACAGGACGAGGTACTCATTGGGTAGCATACTATAGAAAGAATGTTGAAAAACAATATTTCGACAGCTTTGGAAATTTACAACTCCTTTAGAGTTAATCAAATACCTAGGTAGAAATATTGAATACAATTACAATCCACATCAAAACTGTAATACATTTAATTGTGGCCAATTATGTTTGAACTTTCTTTATGAAATAACTAAATATATCAAATAAAAAACAATTATATGTATATGTGTATAGTTGAAAAAAATTTCTTTTGTTTTATTTTAATATTTTTTGTTGTTAATTATAAAATATATTTTTTTATTTTTTTTAGTGCCAAACGGGGTACTGGGAGGTTGGTATTAAAAACTCGTTTATCTCACATTCTAAGATCAGGGTTCTCTCTCCTTATCCTTGTAGTCGATATATATCACTTGAAAGGTCCTCTAATTCTACATCTGTTAACATATTGTATCGGTTGGGGAGAAATATTATATTGTTTTCCAGTTCAAGCTGCACTGTTTCCCCGTACATCGTTGTTACTCACTTTGCACATACGATGCCGTATTTGGATGATTCATCTAAATGCTTTATATAGATTAAGGATTTTGTATTACAGGAATTGAATTTGCTTATTAAACTCATTGCGAAATTAATATTTCACAACTTATAAGTTTGAACTTAAATTTCGAAGTAATCACAATATAAGCTTTCTAGACACTAAGAAGTCTAACTGGAAACTGATAAACAATGATATTTCATTTGTATGCAAGAGTGAGAGAGAGTGAGAGGAAGCAAAAGACGAATAGACAAGAATGATAAAATAAGGAGTACGCCTTGCGCATGATTTACCGTTTGATGACGTATTTGTTACCTCGAATAGATTGTCAAATGTTTAATATATGCAAAACTAATACTTTGTCGTACAAACTTAATGTTTTGTGCTATATTTGGCAACTCTTCACACAATTCACTCAGAGAGATATCCAATTTACTAAGAGAGTTTTCCAAAAAGCAAACTAAATCGGATTTATGAAAGTGCAAGTTTTGTGTTATATTTTATAATAAATTGTGTTATATTTTAAAATAAATACATTAAAATAATTATTAAATAACTTAAGGTGTAAAAAACTTATCAAAACTTGATTTTTAAAGCTCATAAACTGTAAAAAAAACCCTAAATTAAAGAGAACATTGTCTAAACGACACTAGCAGTATAATTTCATTGAAAAATGCACCTAAATTGTTGGGGTTATTTTTGGATGCGAACAACAACATTGATGCCCATTACAAAAGAATCAAAAAAGTTGCAAAAGGTTTGAAAGAAAACGATGCTATCAATAAATTATTTTTGCAAACTCAAATCAAAGAAGTAGAACACAAAATATTAAAAGAATTTAAAGAAGATAACAACAAAAACGAAATGCCACGACATGAAATAATATTACAGCTGGAAGAGAGTAAAAAAAATGCAATCAAGCATTTCCAAGATCAGAGCATCCTTCGATGTAGGCTTGCCAGATCCAGATTATTAAAAAGCTGGACATGTGAATTAAAAATGCTGGATATTAAAAAAAAGCTGGACATTTTGAAATAAAATTTTCACGAAAAGTTACTTGTTTATTGTACAAACAATTTTATTAATTATATCGACATACCTCTCATTTGCTGGAACAACGTCATAACTCAAAAAATTAGTTTCTTATTTTAATGTAGAATTAATTATCGCTTCTATATTTATCTTAAGTAAAAAATTTATGTAAAAATCTTGCATATTCAGTTCTTGAGAGAAATATAATTTTTCGTTTTCCCATTGACTTCTTTGCAAATTGAAAACTTTATTTATGACTTTTTCCAGCATATAAGCGGTATGTATTTAAGAATTAAAATTAAATAACGAAAACAAAAAATCATACCAAAAAGACGCAAACAAAACAAAAAAAGCTACTAGATATTTTTGTACTTTGAAGTAAAAAAGTTATAGCAAATTTATAAAAACTATTTTAAAGCAGCAAATAAATATTAAGAGCATTTTGTGGAAAATTGTTTTTAGGTGGACAAATTTCTTTTTAGCTTGAAACTGGACAGGCCATTAAAAAGCTGGACAATCCAGCCAAAACAAGCCCGACTTGCAACCCTACTTCGATGCCACAATTGGAAGATTAAATGAGAAAATTTATAGATTTGAAAATTACATGCTTGTGTCAATTGCTGAAACCGCATCAGATAGATCGCAACACATCCAAAAAACTTCTTAAAGTTTAGACATGGATACAAAAACAAATTTAGTGAGCGAGCTCCATAAGCAAGCTCGAAAAATGTTTGAACGTCGCGGAGTTGTTATGAAAGGAATAGATGATCTTTGGTAAGCGGATTTAGGTGAAATGGGGAACTATTCTACATACAATACAAATTATAGATTTTTGCTAACTATAATTGATACATTTTCCAAATATGCTTGGGTAGTACCTCTGAGAAGAAAGACAGCTGTTGACACAACGCAGGCAATGGAGACTATTTTTCAGTTGGGGCGTGTGCCAAAAAACTTACAAACAGATGATGGTAAAGAATTCTTCAACAAACACCTTAACCAATTGATGGATAAATACAACGTCAATCAAATAAATACAACTCAACCTATAGCATCATGAAAGCATCAATAGTAGAAGGACTCAATAGAACATTAAAAGGAATGATGTGGAAAGAGTTTAGTTTTAATGGTCCATACAACTGGCTTGATATATACAAAGATTTACTTAATGCATCGCACCATTAAAATGCTACCGATTAAAGTCAGCTGTTGACTGAAGTAATAGAACACGAGACTATGAAGCGGAGGGTCCTGAGTTCGAGCCCGCGCTGAGTCATGAAATATTGTGATGAATTCTTCTTCGCAGCATTAGTGCGTGGTTGTGTTAGTTGTTGCCAGCCTGTTTCAATGATGAAGGTATAGTAACTGGTAAGGCATAATCACTGGAACATAATTGGCAGCGACTGACACTATCATGTTAGTACAGCAGAGTAACAGCACCCACCTTCGTCGGTCCTGTAGCAAAAATTACCCGGCGAAGTACAAAAAAAAAAAAGTTGAAATAGCTACAACAAACTCTCTATCTCCTCATCTTTCCAAATCTGTCCTCTCTATACTATCCCCTCGTTTCCAGTTCCGGCGCAATGCATTGCATATATAGGGGGTCCATCCCCTGAGTGCTGGTCCAAGATAAAAAAAATGAAAACAGCTTCTAAATACAGTATACAGCCACGTACGAATTAGCAAATATAAACATATTTTTGAGAAAGGCTATACTCCGAATTGGACAACAGAAATTTTCACAATCAAAAGAGTTCAGAATACATATCCTACAACATACATATTAGAAGATTATATTGGAAATCCTATTAAAGGTGGCTTCTACACGGAAGAACTGTCAAGACCTAGATTTCCAAATACACATTTAGTGGAAAAGGTGATTAGACTGAAAGGAGACAAAGTATTAGTTAAGTGGTTGGGATTTTCTAATCAACACAATCCTAACACATACATATTAGAAGATTATATTGGAAATCCTATTAAAGGTGGCTTCTACACGGAAGAACTGTTAAGAACTAGATTTCCAAATACACATTTAGTGAAAAAGGTGATTAGACTGAAAGGAGACAAAGTATTAGTTAAGTGGTTGGGATTTTCTAATCAACACAATCCTACAACATATGTTCATATTAGAAGATTATATTGGAAATTCTATTAAAGGTGGCTTCTACACGGAAGAACTGTCAAGAACTAGATTTCCAAATACATATCTAATGGAAAAGGTGATTAGACTGAAAGGAGACAAAGTATTAGTTAAGTGGTTGGGATTTTCTAATCAACACAATTCCTGGATAAGCAAAGATGAAATACTATAGTTGGAAAACGAAATAAATCGCCATCCGCAATGATAACAACGACAATAACATCAAAATTTTGAATAACTAATGTTAATTTTAAAATCAGATTATGAAATATATATGCAAATCATTCTTATAAACCATGCTGTGTAGTAAACTTTATTTATTTGTGAACAGGCTGTTATAATGTCAATAACACCTACTATGAGCTGTAACTCATCAGTGCTATATGCAAATTATTTTCCTCCCATTGACTTCAACGACACATGAGTGTGCGCTAACTGATTTTCATTCATACAACATTATTCCAAATTTAGACTCCTATAACAATATGTTTCATATAGGGGAATATATAATTGAAATACCAATTGGATCTTATGAATTGAAAGATATAGTTGACTACATAGAAGATTTAGTCCTGGAGAGCATATTTTTATAGAAGCCAACAATAATACGATGCAAGTTAAAATAAATAGTTTTAAAGGTCCGATGTATTTTAATAAAGAAAATACAATTGGGAGTCTTTTAGGATTCAATAGCGAAATCCTAACACCGACCGATGATCAATGGCTGAATGCCATAAATGTAAGAGAACTATTCGTGGCGAAACAGGAATATTATGTGCAGGAGTGTGTGGCAAAGTGTTTCATTGTGGAGATAAGTGTTCAGGCATTGACCAATATTCATCAAAAGTTTTGGAATCCAATCCCTTTGTGAGATATATGTGTGATGACTCCGTACTATCCCAGCATACCATTGTCGGAGCGCTCTTATGTATGAGCTCATATATGAGAGTTTTTATGAGTTTCAATGAGTGCTTTCTGCGTAAATATTTCTGAGCTCATATATGAGGTTTTTTATGAGTTCTGTATGAGTGTTTTCTGCGTACACGCGCTGAAACATAACGGTAAATGCATGCTAAGCAGAACAAAAAAAAATTACCAATATATATATTCATTTGTGCATATTTTTGAAGGCGTACAGTCGCAATTGTGAGTAAATTTAATATAACTAAAAATAAAATAAATTAATATAATGAAAAGAGCAAGCTCTAAAGAAAGTAAATTAATAATAAGTGAACTTCGTGCAAAAAAATTAAGAAATCCAAATCTAGCATCAAATATTGAAAATAATAGTGTTGCTGAGAGAAATGTGCCAAGTGAAACTTTTTTAGAAAGTATAATTTAAAGTATATAATTTTTTAAATTACTTTTAATAACATTGAAATCTTTTAAATAAAAACTTGTATATTGAATTATCTGTATTTTTGGTGATTTTTAGGATAATAATAAGAGTTCTAAATGCGTGCAAAAAAGATTCTTTTATGCACTGAAATAAGAGTTCTAAATGCGTGCAAAAAAGATTATTTTATGCACTGAAATAAGAGTTCTAAATGCGTGCAAAAAAGATTATTTTATGCACTGAAATAAGAGTTCTAAATGCGTGCAAAAAAGATTCTTTTAATTATTCATAAAAGACTCTTTTATGCATAAAAGTTAGAGCTCTTTTATGAGTGACCACTTTAGTAGGAAAACACGCTCTTTTATGAGGCTTTTGAGATACTTTCTGATTATTTTATGAACTCATTATGAGCGACAGCGCTCAGATGAAAGAGTCTTTATGTGCTCATTTAGAGCGCATATGGTATGCTGGGATATATCCACAATATAGATTTGGTTTTAAAGGAAATTCAAGATAGTGTTAACAAAACCAAACAAACTTGGCTGAATATAAAACAGAATTTGAAAGGTCATTAAAGCAAAATGAAAACGAAATTAAACAATTATTAGAAGCAATTGCAAGAAGATACGAAGAAAGACTTAAAAAATAGATAATGCACAAAAAATATGTTAACATAATAGCCATATTCATAATCTTGTGCAACTGGTCTTGCATCATTGCATTTGCAAATTAGTTGTGCTCTACACGAACAAAATACATTAAAAAGGCTTTCAAATACTCTCTCAATTTGCAAATGCAATAATGCAAGACTATTTGCACAACATTGTGAATAGGACTAATGTAAACGAAGTTACAAAATTATGCGTTGCACAGTGGCCAATTTGGCTTCGCTAGCGGCATTTTATTCATAGCTTCCAAAGTAAAGAAGATATCTTCAAAAAATTTTTTTTTCTCAATTCAGAAAAATATGAAACAATTTTTGGAAAAAAAATTAAATTTTTTTTTTATTTTAAATTTTTTATTTTTTTTTAATTTTTTATTTTGTTTTTAATTCAATAAACATTTTCCACCATATATTCATATATAAAATAAAAAAAAATTGTCAACTCAAAGAGAAACTATATTATAAAAGAAATATTAATCAGATTCTTCAGTATCAGATGCAGAGAAATCATCTTCAAAATGATGCATTATAAGCCAGCTTTTAACTTCCTTATCGAAACTAATATTTCTGGAATAGGAAATTGATGAGCCGTTGGACAATGAAGATATTAAGGGATCAGAAGAAACAAAAAGAGCATTAATTATATCTTCCATTGTATTTTTCCTGTAATTTTTTCTGGTATTATTTTCACGGATGTTCCGATAATCTTTATTTCTGGCTTCAAGCGCTTCCTCGGACATCATACCAATTGGAAGCGAAAAATGATTGATTATGTCTGCTCCATGAATTAAAATTCTGTGAACAGACGAGGGCATGTAAAACCAAGGGTATAAACTAACAAAAATTTCGGCAGTTTCCAATGCGTAAAGTCTGAATGCCTCCGTGTTTATATCGTATCCACATGCAAGTACTCGTAAGACGACGCTGAATCGATATATTAAATTTTCGTTCACTCCAGTTATACGAGCGGCTAAATCTGGTTGTTGAAAGAACCTTCTTGCCGTATTTCCGTGGTTGGTATTTCCAGTAACAGCCATTGGTATGTCGACCAATAAATGCATTTCTTCTTGTAGCTTCTGCTGTATATTTGTTTTATTTTGTCCAACAATATCCTTGTCAGCACCACGAGTTTGCCACTTTTTTATTTAGGATATGTGCAAAATACATTCAAAAAACCTTATCCAGGCGTGGAGACTGGATAGCCCATATTGAAAGAGGTTCACTTTAATTGGAAAGCTCTTCACCAAATTTAAGTCATTCATATTTTTCGGTGTTGCGTTGCAGATTCCGCATATTTGCGAAGAAGATTCTGAAATGACGCTGAAAGTTTTACCATCAAGCATGGTCATGTGAAATTGGTGATCAATAATCAATGAGTTTACATATGTTGGTACAATATTTAATATTTGGCTCTTAATATTTTCAATTTCCCTGCGACTCAGGTCCGCCGTTTCCTTCTCGCAAAGTATTTTGATTGGTCGACAGTATCGTGTAGAAGAAGGTCGATTGTTTTTACATAAAACTGTCGGTCCGTTCTGCACTTGCAGTGCTACAATACAAATTGAAAATAAATATTGGTCTCTCATGTTTCCTTCGCAGTCGTTAAATTTTTGCCTATATGTGGAATGGCCGCTGCTGCCATCACAAACCCATTTGTAGACAGCAGTTAAATGGGTGTTATTATTACTTGTGGATGGGATTTCAAAACTTTCAGGGTGTGCTTCTATGATCCTATTTATTGTATGGTCCACAAGACTTTGTAGTGGCACTTCAGCATAATAATCAGTGACTGTAATGTCACTAGGATAGCACTTTTTTATGGCGAAGCGTAATTTTTCGTAGCATGGATATATATCGGCGTTTTGGTTTCTTGCTGATTTCTTGTTCAAATTCCAAGTGTATCTGGTATGTCCAAGATCTACAAATAGCGCAAGCGCTTTATCGTCCGAAAATTTTGATGGAAGGGGCTTTGGTTTGTTTATATTTTTTATTACCTTTCCGCTAAAATCGTCATCGCCTTTTATCATTTCTACAACTTTGGAAGCACTGCGCTTTCCAGCTTTATATAAACTGCAGCTTGCAGCTACCAACAATCCTTCACATGACATTTCCTCTGTAAGCCCTGACATCTTATTGACTTGCGTTTTTCTGCAGCACTCGGAAAGCTCTTTTTCCGGTCGTCCAATATTTTCATTTGCTTTTTTTCCCAATAATACCAATGGTGTATCTAGCAATTCTTGGTTAATTTTTTCGAAAAACCCCTTACTTCTGCCACAGGCCTTCCACTTTTGGATAAACCTACTAGCAAAATTTCGCAGTTTCCTTCCAATTTCGCACTGCTCCTTCTGAGTATAGGTAATTTTGCTCAAAACGGTACCAAGAACATAATTTTCCACGGCGAGAAACTTCTTAGTGGGGATCGCTTCTTCATGCCATATTAAAAAAAGGGTGCGTTTTGTCACTGACATTTTGCCTAAAAAGTACAATAAATTGAAGGCTCGCAGGTACTCGCAGTAAATTTTGGACATTTTCGACACACAATGGTTTACACATATAGGAAAATTTACAATTACACTGAATGCAGGTGAATTTTGTAAGTTCTACTCCACGAAAAACAGGTGTGCGTTACAATGGGCATAAGTATACACAGATCACAACTACAGTTTTTTTATATAATACATACCTTGGCGTTAGTATATAACAAAACTTTTAATGAAAATAATAAATTTTTAAATTTTAAATAGCAAAACGATGATCAAAAAGGCGGAAATATTTTGCACAACACTTGCAGAAACATATGCTGACTTTGACAGCTCACAGCTGTTCATCAGCTGTAAGCTGAGTTTTTAAAAATCGATACAAATCTAGTGAATGTAGTTGTTATCGATTGTTAAAAAAAAATTAACGGTTTTTCAAATTTGAAAATTTTAATTAAATGCCGCTAGCGAAGCCAAATTGGCTACTGTGCGTTGTGGTGAATGATTTTGAAAATAAAAATAAAGAAATTTATAACACATTTGTAGAAAGTAGTGTAAAGATGTGCGATGAAATAAAAAAGTAATAAAAGAAACAATTGAGAAACAAAACAAACTGTCATTCGCTGACACGGTTGAAAAAAATACAGTGCTGCCCGATTTAAAGAAACAACTTCCCCTAATAATAAAACCCAAAGAAAAACAAAAATTTGAAAAAACAAAAGAGGACTTAAACAATAAGGTAGATACAGTTAACTTAAATATAACAAACATTGAAAACAGAGAAAATGGTACAATTGTGATACAAAGTGGAAATGATGAGGAAAGAAATAAAATAAAAAATGCTATTGAAAATGAAATGGGTGAAACTTACGAAATAAAAGCGCCAAATGAAAATGATATGTCAATAACTATAACTGGTATGTCGTTCAAGTACTCAGATGAAGAACTTATAGAAAAAATAAAGAGACAAAATCAACAACTACAACAACATGAAATGAAAGTGGTAAAATCATACGAATTTAAAAAATATAATGAAGTGATTTATAATTTTAAAATAATAGTTGACAAAGAAACATATACAAAGATTAAGGCAATACAAAAATTAAACATTGGCTGGGAAAAATGTACAATATTTGATGGGACTGACATAATTATGTGCTTTAAATGTCAAGGATACAAACATAAGGCGAGTGAATGTA
Source organism: Linnaemya tessellans (assembly GCA_951800035.1). Classification (NCBI taxonomy): domain Eukaryota; kingdom Metazoa; phylum Arthropoda; class Insecta; order Diptera; family Tachinidae; genus Linnaemya; species Linnaemya tessellans. The sequence continues at coordinate 71,321,278 of OX637532.1, forward strand.
AAAATGAAGAAACTTGTTATAAATGCCATGAAAACCATAAATCAAGAGAGTGCGAAAAATGAATAATAAATAAGTGTATTAATTGTATTATAGCGAACAAGAATTTAAATATGGGGCTTGATGAAAATCACATCACATAAAACAGAGAGTGTCCAGTCTATAAAAACAAACTCTGTCTGAAAAAGAAGAGGTTGGGGTTAGATGTATAACAATCACAGCAAATATATGGTACTTATACAAATATATCTGGATTGGTTAATAATTTCAATCAACTGGAAGTTATTGCTGATGAACAAAAACCAGACTTTATAATCCTTACAGAAACACATTTAACAAGCACTATAGAAGAACAAGAAATACAACTAAGAAAATATGATCAATATAATACTCGCTCAAATTCAAATAGAACAGGTGGAGTTATAATTTGTTTTAAAAAGCAATGGAATGTGATAAACATTGGGGAAAAAGTTTCTGATTATAATGGATAAGTGCGTACATGGCGACAATTAAGAACAACAAATTTGTCATATTAGCGGTTTATAGATCACCAAGCGGTAGTGAAGTAGAATTTTGTCAAATCTTTGAACAAGTAATGGAAAAAATATGTGAAGCACAGTATGAAATAATAATTGTAGGTGATTTTAACATAGACTCAGTGATGTTATACGTAGGGAAAAATCCCTATTCGTAGGGATTTTCATCTAAAAAATTGTGTGTAGGGGAAAAAAAGACGGATTTGTTGATATCGTCAAAATGTAGGGATTTTGCACAAATATATTTAGCTGGCAGCCTGTTTAAATTTCTAACAACATACACATAAAATTGTTGATACGGCAACGTTGCGAATTGTCAAATTTCTTAAAGTGTTTTCTTACCGCCATTGCAGCTGTGATACTGAAATTGTATTCTGCGATTGCAAAATAAAATATATGAGAAAATGAACTCATCATCTTCTTCAGACTCCTCAGCTTACTTTGAGGAAACGAAAAAATATCGAAAGCAAAAATTTTGTAAGAAATGGCTGGAAGACGACAACTTTAGGGGCTGGCTCGAAACTGTCGCCGATGAACCTTTTAAATGCAAGTGTTCTGCATGCAATAAAATTTTAAATTGTGGAAAATCCGACCTCCTTAAGCACGCAGAGAGGAATATACACAAAAAAATGTAAATGTTTTGAAAAAAATCAAACAAAATAAACACTTTTTTTTAAAAGAAAAGCAGTGATTCAGCCAAAAAGCCAAGAAAGTTTTTGAAATAAAACTCAGCATGTTTTTCGCAGAGCATAATGTGGCGTTGCAAGTAGTTGACCATCTTATACCACTTCTTAAAGATATCGCACCAGATTCAGACATAATAAAAAGTGTCGAGCTTGGAAGGCAAAAATGCACCAGCATTATAAAAAACGTAATCGTAAAAGTTGAAAGAGACAACTTAGTAAATAAATTGAAAGTCACTAAATATTCTGTGATGGTTGATGAGAGCACAGATATCGGTATGAATAAGCATATGTGCGTCCTCGTCAGATTTTTCGACGAAGAAAGCGAGCGAGTTGTAGTTAAATTGCTGGATTTGCTGCCGATAGGAATTGATTGCACTGCAAAAGTCCTTTATAATACATTTAAAGAATGCATTTTATCTTTTGGAATTCCATTTGATAACATAATTGGAAATTATTCATATCATTCTAACGATTTTTTATTGGCTAGGCATTTGTAGTGACGGAGCAAATGTAATGGTTGGCAAGCATAACTCTTTTTCATCCAGATTAATTGGAGACATTCCAAATTCAATTGTTATAAAATGTCTATGCCATTCGGCTGCAATCATTGCCAGTAAAGCTTGTTTGGAGCTGCCAAGAGCACCAGAGGATCTTTTGAAGCAAATAGGATCTTATATTTCGGGAAGTTCCAAGCGCTGTGCACAACTGGAATCTTTGCAGGAAATGCTTAAAGAGAAAAAGAAGAAAATTTTGCGGACTTGCGCACCAAGATGGCTCTCACACCAGAAGTGTGTAGAAAGTATATTAGATAATTGGGATGTATTAATAGCATTTTTCAAACAAGCTTCCACACAAGACAAATTGAAATCTACAGAAAGGATCTATCTTGAGCTAAACAACGAATGTAACAAGGTATATTTGCTCTTTCTCAAGTACGTTCTCAATTATTTTAATTCATTAAACGCGCTTTTTCAATCAAAAGCTCCATTAATTCACGTTGTGCAGCGAGAATCAGCAAAAATATTTTTAAGTTTAGGTCAAAATTTTATAAAAAAAAATCTGAGCTACGTATTGACTGTAATATAAGATCACCACATACATACATCTCTGCTTCCATAGGTAGTCACTGACGAGTGGAGTGGTTTTTCAAAACGGGATCTCAGAGATCCTACTTGATTGCTTGCGTGTAGCGGGCAGCCACGTATACCAACCAAATAACCAACATCTCTGCCTCTTGAAGAAGTTTATCTTGGATGTGAGTGTAACAATCTTTTAAAGACTATTCCAAAAACAGCTGCAAATCAAATTAGAATGGATTGCCTCCAGTTTTATATTACAGCCTTGGAAGAAATAAAGCAGAGGTTACCTCTAAAAATAGAAATATTTAAAGAAATGGAATTTCTAAACCCCGAAATTGCCTTGGGGAAAAAGGGGAACAAAAATGAATTGTCGTTTAAAAATATTTCGAAAATAGTGAATGTGGACGCAAATTCTCTCTTGCAGGAGTGGAGATCCTTTGAATTTAATTTTTCAGAAGAAGAAATGGATAACTTTTTAAAAATGGGCGTTGAAAACTTCTGGAGCAAAGTCATTTTCCCCCTTTTGTCAAAAATAGCTATTTTTGCTTTATCGCTACCACATGCTAATGCAGACAGCGAAAGGATTTTTTCAATCATAACTGATGTTCGTACAAAAAAAAGAAATAAGCTAAGCCATAAAATTCTAACGTCAATATGCATTGTCCGTTCCTATTTACAAGACGAATCTAAAAATTGTTACACCTTTCACTGTAACGAATTGCATTTGAAAAAAATATCTTTACAACTTTACGATTGTGAAGAAACAATCAGTCAAAACTTGTTTTAGTTTAGTTTCTAGAAGAAAACAAAACCAAAAAGTACAAAGTACAAATTTTTATGTATCCTTTTATGTATTAACGATTTGTGATTTATGTGAATTTATATCATATGCTTTAATGTTTATTTTTATTTCTCTTTATTTTATTTCAATTATAAGAAAAGTACTGACTTAAAAATTCATATCTGGGTAATTTGATCACAACATCTTAAGTCATGTTTAAAAAGTTGAAAAAAATTTTGTTAATCGTACGAAATTTCATTCAACCAATATTTTAAACTAATGGCCTGTTTCACAATAAAGAATTAAAATTTTCGACTGAAAATTTATATTAAAAACAACAATAAAATATGAAAATTTGTTTTCAATATAACTTGTAAGTCGAAAGTTTTCTTTCGTTACTGTGAAACAGGCAGTAAATTTTAAAAATTTCGTATTTCATTTTTCTTTAATTTTTTTTTATTTTATTATCCGAGTTTTTAAAAACTGATCTCAACTTATGGCGTTATGTTAAAATCCCTCAGATATAATTTATTATTTGTATACATATGTATGAATGTACGTACAACTCTAAATAAATTTTACTCTTATAAAACCTACATTCATACGTTACCTTTTATTTGGGTTGGTATAGTAAATATTGGCATTAAAAAGTAGTAGGGATTTTTGTAGAGACATTTTTTTAAGCCCATAGGGAAAAATAGGGATTTTTTTCGGCCTGCGTAAAGACTTTTTAAAAATGTGAATAACATCACTGCATAGACTGGAGTAAAGAAGGAACATACAAAAACAGACTAGTGTGTGTCTTTAATGATAATGGACTTAAACAAATAGTAAAGGAATACACGAGAATAACTGCAAACACAAACACAATAATTGACTATGTATGTCGTCACAAACAGTGAAAATGTATCAACCACAATTAAAGGGCCCCATACACTACACCAGTATGCATGTGCAATCACGTGTTGGCACCAGTGGTTGGGTCGTGTATGGGCATTTGGAGTGATTGTACGTTTTGTGTAGCGATGTCAAACAGAATTTGATATTTTCCTGCTGGCACCAGTTTGTGGCATTGTGTATGGTGAATTTAGCTCAGTTGAGAAAAGTTGTCAAACAGTAAACATTATTAAAAAAAACGTTATTTGCAACATTGTACTAAACACCTTTTAATACAACATTGTGTATTTGTGTAGAAAAAATTAATATTCGCGCTATTTATAAAAGCTACGTGATCTTTTCGTCCAACAATATAAATCAATTAAAAAAAGAACATGAATTCAAAAGAAAAAGTATTTTGGAATGAATTTCTCGAACTATACAAGTCAATGCCTTGTTTGTGGAAAATAAAAAGCTCTGAATATTGTAATCGCGAGCTAAAAAGCAATTGCTATGAAAAAATGGTTGCAAAACTAAAAGAAGTAGATCCAGATGCCAGTAGAGAAAAAGTAATGAAAAAAATTAACGCTTTCCGCACTAATTATAAGCGCTACTTAAAGAAAGTAAAAAATAGTGAAAAGTCCGGTGCAGGAGTAGACGACGTATTTGAATCTTCGCTGTCGTACTTCGATAAACTCAAATTTTTGGAAGATCAGGAATGTTCCAGAGAAGGAAAATGTACCATGGACACAGAAGACTGCAATGTAAGTATGTGCTATACTATATTGTTCATAAAATTATTAAATTTATTTTAATTTGTAAACAGGCTGAGTCTAGAGACGACATAGTGGTAACACCACCTTCCAAAAAACGAAAAGCGTCTGCAGAAGACAATTTATTGAAAATAGCTTGTCAAAAATTAGCTGGCAGTGATGATACAACATTATTTTTAGCAAAAGGATGGGCAACAGAGTATGAGGAGCTGTCGAAAGAACAGAAAGCTTTTACAAGAACAATAATTTCAGATATTCTTTTCCACGGATATCTGAATAAACTTAGTGAAAAATCTGTTGAGGATATACACAATGTTTTGAAAGGAGTTTTGTCCCAGACAGAAACCCCATATTTATCGCGCACATCAACACCATATACTGATGAATATACAGTTTCTCCTCAATCATGCTCCTCACACCAGTTTTTTGATCAACCTCTATTTTCGCCCGAGCAGACGCAGACATTTGTCAGATCTACGAACCGAAATAATCGTCGAGGTAATCATCAAGTAATAGCAACCGAAATGATGCAACGGGTGCCGTCCTCAATATCGCAATTCATTACCAATTTTGTTGATGAAGAAATAATAGATTAGATTTTCACTCAATTTTGGAAAACCATAAGCTTTAACATTCTAGCCAGTAAGAAGCCAGTAGAATCTCATAAATTTTCTTTTACTATATAAAGAATAATTTTGCCCTGAAAGTACAAAGTATTTATTTCTTTAATGAATAATAATTATATAAATTATTTTAATCTTTTTTTACCTAGATATGTGTTAGAAGTCCAATGAAATACTTACATATGTACCTTTTTTGTTTAAAATAAATAAATGCAACAATTTATGAAAAATTAAATAAAAAATGTTTTTATTAATATTAAATGTTTTGTTAATTTTCTTTACATATTGTGTTTTGCCATGGGACGGTTCCTACCGTGTTAAAATATTCACAAAACTGATCTCGGATGTGTTTTGCATGATTGGTTGCATTTCTAATCGTAGTTGGAGCTAAACTATCTAAATTTCTTCCTTCACAGTTAGCTCCCGTAGTTTCCGCTTCATCTATCGGTATGTTCATGTTATTGAAATCTTTCTTTTCGCGTTGTAACGACACGGATTTCCGCTCTAATGCTGGGGTAGTTCAGCGGAGTCCAGTGTCCCAAAATAAAACTCGGTTGAGTGTAGATGTGGTAAAGTTTGTTTATTTATCTTCTTAGATCTAGTACTAGCTGACTAGAGGCGGATATTCGGTGGCCCTGATACACCCAGGAATAAGGTCGACCGAAGTTATAGTGCGTTTGCGTTGGAGCTGAGTGGCAGTCCGTTTCGGTGGGTCGGGGTTAGTGTACAGACTCAAATATTCCACAGCACTAGCGACACCTAGGCTTCCGGTCACACTTCTCGAGGATTGAAATTCTCCGACCCACGAGAAATGGTACCTATGCCCTAGCCTCCGTAAGAGTGCGGTGCTCCTATTCTAGTGGACGGCCAATTAGAATAGGAACGCCTGGTATCTGGTTTGATCTCCGGTTGGAATGACATACGCCGTTCCACGCGGGGATGCAAAGCCGGACACTTCTTTTCCTCCGGAGCGTGCGGTATCCCTAGTACTCCGAACTACTCCAGCTACCCTAGTGACCCCTAGCTTCTGGATTTCTTTTCCCACTGGATGACATACGCCGTCCACTGGAAAAGGCAATCTGTTGGCTTGGTTCCCTAAACGTCCTCTCTAGTATTTCTATTAAGTGGATTGCGCCAACTCAATAGTCGTACTACTATGATAATATTACTATGGAATTCACGCTTAGTAATATTACCTTCCTCACTTAGCAGCCAGACACAAAAAAAGAACTCTATGCGTTGTGTCTCGCCTTTTATACCAAATTTCCGCTGCTATGTATTTTACTTCGGGTTTTTTTTATAATGTGTTTGCTTTACTACAAAACAACCACCATATACATGTGCGTACATTGTATCAGCACATCAACCACTCGTAGCTGATGATCATTAATGTGTTTGCTGTACGACAACACAACCACCATATACATGTGTGTGCCTTGTATCAGCACATCAACCACTCGTAGCTGATGATCATTAACAATGATCAGCAAGCCAATTGTATGGGACATGTAGTATGTGGCTACCGTTACTTATTTACTAAATAACAACGACAGTTCATGCTTATGATATAAATAAGGTATGTATAAAAAATTTAGCGAAAATATGGGCTTAGTAACTGGAATTCATTCTTATAATAATAAAACATTAACGTAAAAATGTATTCATCCCGGTGTCATAAGCTAATTCTACTTATAATACAAATATAAGAATACTGCAAATAAAAGTAACCTGTATTCATTCCAGTATTATAAACTAATTTTCATTCTAATGAACAATGTAAAAATAATGCGAATAAAAGTAATATGGATTCATCTTAATATAAAGGAATAATATAAAAACAATGCAAGTAAAATTAATATTGATCCATTTCAATTTGATAAGGTAATTTTCATTTTAATATAAAGGAATAATATAAAAATAATGTAAATCAAATTATTATTCATCGTTTGGTGCAGCAACTAAGGGGGCATCTTGATGCCGTGTGAGCCAAAAACGAAGGCCCTGACTTTTGTCGTCACACTACTCCCCTCCCCACCTATGTTTATGTAGTTATTACATGGAGATTGATGTCTCCTTGTCGGCGAATGGTGATCCGGTACCGCTGCCCGTACACCTCCTTCACAAAGCGGATTCGTGTCCCCGCATGCGCTTTCTTTCGCTCTTGGATCTCCTTTTGTAGCTCCGGAGGCAAGTGTGCGTATGTCAGGAGAGGCGGTGGCGATGGGGCTGGCGAAGTCAGTGGTGGTGGCGATGGCGTGGGGGATATCATTCGTTGCGGTAGGAGTGTGTGTTGGTTCTGTTTCGGCGTTGGGGGAACACGGGGCTTTCTACGGTTGGTTTGGGCCCGCCGACGTTTCTTAGCCCCGTAACTGTTGTTGGACGGGCCGGCCTTAGTGTCATCATCCAGAAAAATAGTTCGACGGATCTTTGCTTGTTCTTGCTCCATGCTGTGCCGAAATCTTTGACGAGACTGTTCCAATTTGTTGTCATTGGTACTCATCTTGCCCCGTGGTTTGGATATCGCGTTAGTGGTTCCAGGGAGGATCACAGAGAGAATGTTATTAGCACCGTGGTAGGGTTTTAATTCGCTTAGATGTGCTGTGCGTCTTTCCCTACTGTCCTCTGTCCGCAGCTCTACTATAACGGGCGAAACGAAGCCTGTAACTATATAGGGTCCCCCAAATTTCGGTGCAAGTTTTGCAGCGAAATTGTCCACTGCCTTAGACAGGAGATGCTTCCTCACTAGTACATGGTCGCCTATGACGGGCGTCCAATCGCGGCGCCGTAAATTGTAGTTGTGTTGTTGTTTCTGTGAGGACCTTAGCATGTTGCGCCTTACGATCTGGAATATCTCTTTCAACTCTTTTGCTCGCTCGTCGGGCGATGCACCGCGGGTCCCCGACCCTATTGTCACTTCATCATACAACGCATTGGGTAATCGCGGATTTCTTCCCTGAGTCAGAAATGAAGCCGAATAACCGGTGGATTCCGACTCGCTGGTGTTGAGGGCCAGCATTATTTCCGGAAGTGCCTCATCCCATTTATTATGCTGTTGGCCTGCGACTTGGGCTATCATGGTTTTAAGTGTCCGATTTACCCGTTCGGTGGGGTTTTCTTGCGGCGTATAAGGGGCTGTAAATTGCTGTTTCACCCCCATTTCCGTAAGGTATCTCTTCAGGATTCGGGACGTGAACTGCGTCCCATTATCCGTGACCAATGCCTTCGGCACTCCGTAACGGGCTACGATCCGTTCTCGGATCGCCTTGACGACTCCGTCCGCCGTGGCCTTTCGCAATGGGATCAGTTCGACCCATTTGGAGAAATTGTCGAACAATACCAACAACATGGTATTTCCCCGGGCCGTTCGAGGAAGAGGTCCAACAAAATCCGCGCACAGCAAGGACCAGGGCTCCTCTGGTATACGAGTCAACATCTTCCCAGCTGGTGGTTGTTGAGAAATCTTATAACGCTGACAGCTATCACATTGCCGTACGTACCTGTTGACATCGCGGGCCATTCCTGGCCAGAAATAACGACTTGCTGTCTTGTTGAGCGTTTTTCGCATACCGAGGTGACCACCCGCAACCTGGTCGTGGGTTTCCATTAATACCCGCTTTCGCTGTCCGGTGGGGACGCATAGTTTCCAGGGGGTGGAATCTTCTTCGTTGGTTTCCCGGGCGAAGTGTCGGTACAATTTGTTGTTCACAATTGCGTAGTCCGCATTGTGTTCTGGCTTTTTCTGGACAGCCTCCATCTTTCCGTCGTACCATGGGCACCTGTCGGCGGATGTTTGGACTAGATGGATAACGGCGGCTGTCGAGAGACGCTTCCTGGTGCCGTCAGTTAAAGTTACTTCCATATTGGTGGCCACATATTCTGGCCGTTGGCTTAGCCCCTTCAAGACGGCGGGCACCACGAAGCTGCGAGTAGCCTCCGTATCTACAATAGCGGAGTGGGGCTGATTGCCTAGTAGTATTCTGGCCTTCAGCTTGTCAGCTTCCCAGGAAAGATTTGTTGCTTGCCCCTCTGTGGAGTTACTACCCCTTTTTTCGGTGCGTGTGTGGCTATCGAGGGCACGGTGGTGTTCGTTTCGGCCTTGCGTTGGTGCATTAGGGATGCTTTCTAGGTCAGCTGCCAACGATAGCAAGTCGTCCAGGCAGCTAAAGTCCTTTCGTCGGATGTACCATTGGTAGTCTGGTAGAGCGTTGCGGAATATTCTTTCCATCTTCTCATCTGGGTTCAGCTGCGCGTGGTGCATCAAGTCTTGTAGGGCTAACACGTAGTCCTTGAAGCTCTCACGTGGTCGTTGGGTGCGCTTACGTATCTCGTCTTCGAGTTTTTCGAAATATCGTGGGGGTAGGAAGAAATTCAGCAGATCCTGTTTAAACTCGGTCCAGTGATTCCATTGCTTACGATTATTTCTCACCCACACCAACGCCTTGTCGCGTAACAGCTCGAACATCAATGGGACTATGTTATCTAGCTTCACCCCATATGCCCCTGCCAGTTCCTCCAGGCCATCTACAAACTTGAGTACGTCCTTGCCACCATCATATTTCAAGCCCCATTTACGTACCCGCTCTATGGTTGCGATTCGGTCATCATTGTCCGATTGCGCCTGACACCTGCAGCCACTGGGTGAGGGCTTCTCCTCCTGGTGATTTACATCTTTGGCTGCCTCGCTACTCCTCACGGGTACTTGTAAGACTGACCCGGGCGAGCTGCTGGTGTTCCATTCGTGGTGCTTTTGCCACTCTAACAGTCGCGCGATGATGTGCTCATCCTGTTCTGTGGTTGCAAATTTGGCGAACCTTTTACGCATCTCTTCTACCGTGCCAGTGGAATCTTGTGTGCACTGGGACAAATAACTCACCAGTTCATCCTTTTTTAAGGTGTAGATCCACGTGGTTTTTACTCCTTCGCGGTGAGCCATACCGTTCAATGTATCAACAGCTGGAGTGGCAAAAGATGTAGTGAGCGGCTGCTCTATTTGCCTAATCGATTACGTTGAGTATGGGTCAGACAACACTTGTCTGTAATAGTTTGTGGACAATTAAGTCCCTGCTCGGGCGCCAATGTAACGACACGGATTTCCGCTCTAATGCTGGGGTAGTTCAGCGGAGTCCAGTGTCCCAAAATAAAACTCGGTTGAGTGTAGATGTGGTAAAGTTTGTTTATTTATCTTCTTAGATCTAGTACTAGCTGACTAGAGGCGGATATTCGGTGGCCCTGATACACCCAGGAATAAGGTCGACCGAAGTTATAGTGCGTTTGCGTTGGAGCTGAGTGGCAGTCCGTTTCGGTGGGTCGGGGTTAGTGTACAGACTCAAATATTCCACAGCACTAGCGACACCTAGGCTTCCGGTCACACTTCTCGAGGATTGAAATTCTCCGACCCACGAGAAATGGTACCTATGCCCTAGCCTCCGTAAGAGTGCGGTGCTCCTATTCTAGTGGACGGCCAATTAGAATAGGAACGCCTGGTATCTGGTTTGATCTCCGGTTGGAATGACATACGCCGTTCCACGCGGGGATGCAAAGCCGGACACTTCTTTTCCTCCGGAGCGTGCGGTATCCCTAGTACTCCGAACTACTCCAGCTACCCTAGTGACCCCTAGCTTCTGGATTTCTTTTCCCACTGGATGACATACGCCGTCCACTGGAAAAGGCAATCTGTTGGCTTGGTTCCCTAAACGTCCTCTCTAGTATTTCTATTAAGTGGATTGCGCCAACTCAATAGTCGTACTACTATGATAATATTACTATGGAATTCACGCTTAGTAATATTACCTTCCTCACTTAGCAGCCAGACACAAAAAAAGAACTCTATGCGTTGTGTCTCGCCTTTTATACCAAATTTCCGCTGCTATGTATTTTACTTCGGGTTTTTTTTATAATGTGTTTGCTTTACTACAAAACAACCACCATATACATGTGCGTACATTGTATCAGCACATCAACCACTCGTAGCTGATGATCATTAATGTGTTTGCTGTACGACAACACAACCACCATATACATGTGTGTGCCTTGTATCAGCACATCAACCACTCGTAGCTGATGATCATTAACAATGATCAGCAAGCCAATTGTATGGGACATGTAGTATGTGGCTACCGTTACTTATTTACTAAATAACAACGACAGTTCATGCTTATGATATAAATAAGGTATGTATAAAGAATTTAGCGAAAATATGGGCTTAGTAACTGGAATTCATTCTTATAATAATAAAACATTAACGTAAAAATGTATTCATCCCGGTGTCATAAGCTAATTCTACTTATAATACAAATATAAGAATACTGCAAATAAAAGTAACCTGTATTCATTCCAGTATTATAAACTAATTTTCATTCTAATGAACAATGTAAAAATAATGCGAATAAAAGTAATATGGATTCATCTTAATATAAAGGAATAATATAAAAACAATGCAAGTAAAATTAATATTGATCCATTTCAATTTGATAAGGTAATTTTCATTTTAATATAAAGGAATAATATAAAAATAATGTAAATCAAATTATTATTCATCGTTTGGTGCAGCAACTAAGGGGGCATCTTGATGCCGTGTGAGCCAAAAACGAAGGCCCTGACTTTTGTCGTCACAGCGTAAAAAGTTATGTAGATAACAGCAAGTTAAAACGATAGTAGACACTTTTTCTGGTGAAAGATTAATGGGTTTTGATAGTATCCTAAACCTTGATACCAAAATTCCGAACGCGTTTTCAACTATTCTTCTGGCACGTGATAAACGATAGTTGAAAATTATTTCATCTTTGTTCATAGTTGTGTGACTGAAAGGTTTCATTAAGTTTTTCATCAACGGAAAGGCGTCATCGCCTACAAATACATATGGCATGTTTGCATTAAAACCTGACAGTGGTTCAGGGTCAGGAATATATAAGTCATAGCTCTTTAACTTTTTAAAGAATCTCTAATCACTAAACAGCCCAGCATCGGATGCTCTACCATTAGTACCCACATGTACCATTAAAAATTCATAATTGGCATTGACAATCGCCATCAAAATTATGGAAAAATTTTTCTTATAATTGAAGAAATAAGAGCCTGAACCTGGTGGTTTGACAATGTTGACGTGCTTCCCGTCAATAGCGCCAATGCAATGAGGGAAGTTCCAAATTTTGTGAAAAGCATCAGCTTCTGCTTTCCACTCATCACTATTGCTCGGAAGCTAGAAAAATTTGAAGTTATCATTTTATCTAGCGCTTTACTTATTTTTGTGCTTACTCACCTTTATGTAATTTGTAAGCACCTTATTTATCGATTCAGATGTTTCAATAACAATTTTTCCAATTGTTTGTGGAGCAATGGCCGTCAGGAATTTCAGGTCTTCAAAACTATTTCCACTGGCTAAAAAGCGCAAAGTGACTGCCAACCGATGATACGGGGAAATCGGTTCCCTCATCATTGTTGTTTTTTTAATAATAAGTGGCATAACTTTGTTTAACAATTGATAAAAATTTTCTTTATTCATTCTTAAAAAATTATTGAAATCATCCACGGCATTGAATTCCAATTCTTTTAAAAGTTTATAGTCACCCAATTCTCTTTTATTTTTTAGCCATTGCTTCGTCCAAACACGCTTTCTTCCTTCAATCTTTTCTCGCTTTCTTTTTTTTATTATAGCAATAATAATTGCAGCACAAACTGTGTCACTATTCATTACGACTCTTCAAAAATTTATATTTTAAAATAATATCAATAATAAATATGGTGCGCTGCAATAATTCAACCGTATAAAATTTTTAAAGAAATGGATATTGCACAAGTATGCTGGCATCATATGTGTTTCGAGCACGATTCAACATCACTTGTTTGTGCCAATATGCTGGTGTAGTGTATGCCTTGCTTAACAATGCCAATAAAATAGCAGATCACGAAGCAATAGATATAAAAATAAAAATTATAGGAGAAGATCAAGGTCAAATCAGCGAAAAAGAAATTGATATATTTAAATACAATAAAGGACTCTTCAATCAAAAAATAAGTGCAATATTAAGATATAATGAACACAATGATTTAAATAGTAAAGTTAACAATTTTGACTCGGCCATTGAAGGTACGATTAGGAAATTTACAAATAAAAAAATAATAAATAAAAAAAGTAACGTAAACAAATGGTTTAACAGAGAACTTAAAATACTAAAGAGAGAAAAAATTATTAAATATGAAATAGCTGAGACAGAAAATACAGATGCAGCATGGAGTAATTATACAATAACAAGAAATACATATAAATCTAAAATTGAAACCGAGAAGAACAATTACATTAATAAAAAAATAAATGATGCTAAAGACCAAAAACAAATGTGGAGAGAAATCAAAGACTTAGTCCTTAAGAAAAATAAAACTGTGATAAAAAATGTGATATTTAATGATATAGAATATGAGGATAACTACCAAATAGCCACCCAATTCAACAATTATTTTGTAAATAGCATTAAGTCAATTAATAATATGATAGAAAATGTGCAATATATAAACAATATACCTGTGATAACTAATAGATTTGAATTCCGCGCAATAACACTGCAAGAAATTCAAAATATTTTTAAAAACATGAAAAATAAACCAGACTTCAACAACGTTACAGTTAAACTTATTATTGATAATTGGAATGTTTTAGGAAAAATCATACATGATATAATAAATAAATCACTTGCAACAGGAGTTTTCCCAGACAATTGGAAATACTCAATGATAACGCCAATAGAAAAAATTGCAAAAACAAATAAAGTTGATGAATTCCGCCCAATAAATACTTTAAAAACATGTGAAAAAATTATCGAAACAATTGTTAAGTATCAACTGGAAACATACATGGAACAACATAAATTATTCTCAAAATATCAATCTGGATTTAGAAAACATTTTTCATGTGAAACAACGGTCAATTATGTGATAAATAAATGGAAATACATTGATAGAAAGAAAAAGATAATGGCAATATTTTTGGATTTCAAAAGGGCATTTGAGACTATTGATAGAAGGATACTGATCCAAAAATTATATATGTATGGTATCAGAGAAACTGAATTAAATTGGTTTAAATCTTATCTTACAAATAGAAAACAAATCACAAAGGTTAATGGCATAAAGTCAAAAGAATTGAACAATGAATTTGGAGTACCTCAAGGTTCCATTCTAGGCGCACTATTATTTATAATATACATAAATGATATGCCAAATATACTAAACAAATGCCAAACAATTCTCTATGCAGATGACACATTAATTTACGCTGAAGGAGAAACAGATGAACAATGTAGGGAAAACCTTATGCACGACATAAATAACATAAATAATTGGCTTAAAATGAATAAATTAAAACTTAATGAAAATAAAACTAAACTACTTGAAATAAATATGAACAGTGACTCGATCTTTACAATTAACAATGAAACAATAGAAAAAGTAAATAAAATCAAATACCTCGGTTTTATAATCGATAAAGACTTAAAACTTAATGAACACATTGAATATATATGTAAAAAAATAGGCAAAAAAATTGGTTTTTTTAAACGGGTTAGAAATAGTATATCACAAATAACTGCAATACATATGTATAATACAATGATAAAACCGCACTTTGAATTCGGCTCCACAATCTTATACACTTGCTGCTCCACAACACAAATAGAAAGACTACAAAAACTACAAAATAAAGCTATGAGGGCAATACTAAAATACAATATATATGCTCCAATCCAACTAATGCTAAACACACTAAAATGGTTAAGTGTTCAACAAAGACTGGAACTAAATACTTTCCATTTCATCCAAAAAATTAAAATAGGTAACGCACCTGAATATCGTACTGAACAATTGGACTATGTAAGAGAAGTACAACCATACCATCTTAGAAACGCCGAAAACTTCAGACTACCAAGGGTGACAACAACAGCAATGCAAAGATCTCTGTTCTACAAAAGACTAAAATTATACAATTTTCTACTAGATACTACAAAAACAGAAAGAAATATTAACATATATAGGAGAAATATAGTACAATTTGTTAAAAATTATATAGTTAATGATATTTTGTAAAGAAAAATTTGTAAAAATAATTATATTTGAATAATTTTAAAGTGATGTCAGATATCAGCCTAAGAAAAAAAATATAAATAAAAATTAAAATCATTACTCAGATCTTCCAGTTAATATTTTTAAAGTAATTCTCTTGCGAATTGAAAGTAGTATCGCTACTAATATATATATATATATATATATATATATATATATATATATATATATATATATATATATATATGAACAATTCAAAATCACAGACCCTTCATGAGTTTCCGTTTAATGTACCTGCAGGCTATAAAATAGAATCTCATTTATTTACCTGTAAACACCAAAGAGATAAGTTCTCTATCACTGCACGTGGTTGATCAGAACGGTGATTTAATTAATTTCAGAGGTGAGGAAATTACAATACGAAGGCCAACTAAGTAATGATAATATACAATACAAGTATATCATAAAATACGCCAGTCACGCCTCATCCACAGATATTACAACCTAAACCACAATTGAAAAGATCTGCTAGTCAAAGGTCACTTACAACTGCAAACAAAAGTTTTCTCAGGACTTTGAATTTCAAACTAAAAACAAAATGAGCTCAATAATAAACGTCTTGAATAAGCCATTGTCTGACGAAAATATAATAACAAGTAAAAGTGCTATATTCGGCTGTGCCGAATCTTATATACTCTTCACAGATGTAATTCTTCTTTCTTTGTTTCTTGCTAAAACAGAAAGTAGCTTTAATTAAAAAATAATTAAAAGAATCAAAATTATGTTATCAGTTACTTTTATATATAAGACTTACAGGGCTCCTCAGCCATTACACTCCAGATACGAGTGCCAATCGGATTTTTTACACGTATTCACATACGCAACACGAACAGTAACGAAATTCACATCAATGAGAGAAGAGAAAATAAAAATTTTATTCATAGACAACAACATGACTAAATTTTCAACCCGCGTTGCCATCGTTCGATTTTTTGTATTCTTGGATGGATGAATTTATATATATTATGATTTTTAGTAATTTTGTATGATACAAAAATGGTTTTGTAATATTTTATATCTCGATTGGAAGATAGTATTGTCTATAATAGAATATTTTAATATAAGCCTATTAAAATACAAATTTTGTTTAATTTTGCAGTAAATTTTTTTTTTCATAAAAAACATACGACTTGCCTCGTCGAACTTTAAAAGTCAATTAAATTAAATTTTTGTGTGCGCTTAGGAGGCCAAAAAATTATACTACATACAAGGGCTCACAGCGATAAGGCCGGTACTCTGTTTGAATTTTCGAAAAATGTATAGCAACATTAATTATTTCATTTGAAAAAATTGACAAATAAAAATTATAAATTTTTTGTTTTCCTTAAGGCTAGTACTCTGTTTAAATTTTCGAAAAATATTTAGCAAAATTGTGTTCAGAAAAATTTCACGTGTTTTTCATAGTAAACTAGTTTTCCAAATTTTTCCACGCTTATTTCGACTAAATACTTTTTATATGGGCTTTGATAGCATTTCGGTCGAAATTGTGAATAGAATATAGGCTATAGAAACAAAAATCAATTTCACACATTTATAAAAGTGAAAACTAATTTTGCCTTCTTATATTATTATCAATTTGATTTTGTGATCAACGGCAACACCTTTAAATGTTCTTTCTTGTTCACATAGTTGCCAGACAAAATAAATGCAATATCGCCAAATTTTTGGAGAAAAAACATCAAAATCTTCATATTACTTTTTCAAATCGTTAATGTGAAATTATTACAGAAGTTTTATGAAAAATACCTCAACATTTCTACAGAATTAAAAAATGCTTTCAATTTTTCATATAAAACGGTGTTATTTTGACAAAAATATTTAAAAACAATGAGTAAGTTCAATTTGAAGAATACGTAAAATAAGAAATTGCTTCTGTTTAATATTTTTGTTCCTATAAATTTTTTTATTGCAAAAAGTTTTATGGGGAGAAGAGGGTACATAAAGCTCTTTTCTCCGAGGCTCTATATCTCAGAAGTTACATTGCCGATTATTATTATTTAGATTTTTTAATTAGCTTTGATGTAGCTATCACCTATTACTAATATTTTACGAATTATATTGCTAGAAGTACGAGTTTCAACGTCTAGTAGCGTCCTTATATAGAATTTTTTCAAAATTACAAACATGTTAGTAGATGAATTGACTTGAAAGCTAATTTTTTGATTTGTAAGTCTGTTTTTATTAAATATGTTTTTTCTCTTAATTAAAAGTAAGAAGCAAAATGTTTTGATTCCACATTCATATTTAGATTTTTTTACTCCTCTATTATAATTTCCTGGACTTGGTCTTTTAAATATTTCGTTCAAATTTAATATTTAAATCACGTTATTTTTAAACAGAAATAACGGAACACAATGTTTTTATGTCAGATAAAATGGCAATATATAAGTCAAAATATTCCAACATAATGTACATTAATAAATTCGGAAAAAAATTTTAAATAATTTTAGCCTTACATATATTGCGTGGAGTGTATAATTTATTCACTATAAGGAAGTCCGCCTGTATTAATTAAATGTAAGAAATACATATTAATGAAAACTTTATTTAAATATTTCATGTCATTTTATTTTTGGCATAAAAAGTCGTAAAAATGACGTCGTCTGGCAACATTATTTGTACGCTCTTGCTTAAAAAAACAGTCACTAACACATGAAAAATTCACAAATACATTATACTTAAATATTTTCTCCCATTGAGGAGCCCTGATATAAGACAACGTTTAAATTTTTTGGTTAGGAAGCTAAATGTTTGGCTCTTCTTACTTCCAATACCTCTGAACGCTTTCCAAAAATATTAAATATGTTTAATTTACAAACAGAAAGAAAAAATCAGTTTCATGTACCACAAAAGGTTATAATTGTCCAATCGTAGAATAGTCTTTTCAATTTTTTTGGTTTTTGATACCAATTTCTTCCGAAGTATAAAAAAAAGATTTCATCCACAAAAATCAAAATTAGGAACTTACGAGTATATGGCTACTTTTATGTACTAAAAAATTTCGATTTTCCAACCCTGTAACCGAATTTTTAATACCAAATTAATTCTTCCTGAAGTATAAAATAGGTTTAATTCACTAAAATAACAAAATTTGGAATTTATGTGGGTACTTTTATGTACCAGAAATATTTTGATTTTCCAACTCTGGAAGCGAATTTTTATTTTTTTACCAATGCAATTTTCTTAGTGAATTTTTAAACTTTTTGGTCACTTTCACGTACCATAAAATATTTTATTCCAGATTTTAATACCAATTTTGTTCTTCCTGAAATATAAAATAGTTTTAATTATCAAAAACAACCACGTCAATTGCCTCTTTTGTTACTTTTATGCATAAAGAATATTTCAATTTTCCAACCGTGGAAACGAAATTTTAATTTATTTTGTTTTTTTACCAATGCAAATCTTAATAATGAGGTTCATGCAACTGTTAAAAATGAGGTTTATTTAAGAAAAAGTTGTAACCATTTTGGTCACTTTGATGTACTACAAAATATTGCAGCTATCCAACCCTGGAATCGAAATTTTGAATTGTTTTAATATTTGATACCAATTTTGTTTTTCCTGAATTAAAAAATAGTTTTAATTAGTAAAAAACCGACGTTAGTTGGATTTTTGGTTACTTTTATGTAAAAAAAAATTACTTTCCCATCCCTGGGAGCGACATTTTCATTTTTGTTTTCTTTTTTACCAATGCTAGTTTTCATTAGTTACAAAGTAGTTTTATTTACGAAAATCTTAAAATTTGCAACCATTTTTGTCACTTTTGTGTTCTGTAATATATTGCATGTACCAAAAAACCTTTCAATTTCCCAGCAATGGAATTGAAATTTAATTTTGTTTTTGCTTTTTTATAAATGCGACTCTTCATAAGGTATAAAGTAGTTTTATTGAAGAAACATTTTTAATTTTTAACCATTTTGGTTACTTTAATGCAAGGCACCTCAGCATTTTCATGTTTTTTTAAATGTTCTTTCTTGTTCACATAGTTGCCAGACAAAATAGATGCAATATCGCCAAATTTTGGAGAAAAAACATCAAAATCTTCATATTACTTTTTCAAATCGTTAATGCGAAATTATTACGGTAGTTTTACGAAAAATACCTCAACATTTCTATAGAATTAAAAAATGCTTTCAATTTTTCATATAAAACGGTGTTATTTTGACAAAAATATTTAAAAACAATGAGTAACTTCAATTTGAAGTATACGTAAAGTAAGAAATTGCTTCTGTTTAATATTTTTGTTCCTATAAATTTTTTTATTGTAAAAAGTTTTCTGGGGAGAAGAGGGTACATAAGGCTCTTTTTTCCGAGGCTCTATATCTCAGAAGTTACATTGCCGATTATTATTATTTAGATTTTTTAATTAGCTTCTTTAATGTAGCTATCACCTATTACTAATATATTACGAATTATATTGTTAGAAGTACGAGTTTCAACGTCTAGTAGCGTCCTTATATAGAATTTTTTCAAAATTACAAACATTTTAATAGATGAATTGACTTGAAAGCAAATTTTTTGATTTGTAATTCTTTTTTTATAAAATATGTTTTTTCTCTTAATTAAAAGTAAGAAGCAAAATGTTTTGATTCCACATACATATTTAGATTTTTTTACTCCTCTATTATAATTTCCTGGACTTGGTCTTTTAAATATTTCGTTCAAATTTAATATTTAAATCACGTTATTTTTAAACAGAAATAACGGAACACAATATTTTTATGTCAGATAAAATGGCAATATATAAGTCAAAATATTCCAACATTATGTACATTAATAAATTCGGAAAAAAATTTAAAATAATTTTAGCCTTACAAATATTGCGTGGAGTGTATAATTTATTCACTATAAGGAAGTTCGCCTGTATTAATTAAATGTAAGAAATACATATTAATGAAAACTTTATTTAAATATTTTATGTCATTTTATTTTTGGCATAAAAAGTCGTAAAAATGACGTCGTCTGGCAACATTATTTGTACGCTCTTGCTTAAGAAAACAGTCACTAACACATGAAAAATTCACAAATACATTATACTTAAATATTTTCTCCCATTGAGGAGCCCTGCGTTAATGTATAAAAAATTTCAATTTCCCAACTATGGAAGCAAAATTTAAATTTAAAAATTTTTTTTATCAATGCAAATCTTCATGAAGTATAAAGTGATTTTATTTAAGAAAAACTCAAAATTTATAATCATTTTGGTTATTACATGTACTACAAAATATTGCATGTACCAAAAAAAATTTCATTTTCTTAACCCTGGAAGCGAAGTTTTATTTTCTTATTTTTTATCAGTGCAAGCCTTCTTGAGGTATAAACTAGTTTCATTTAAGAAAAATTTAAATTTTTTAACCATTTTGGCCAATTTTATGTAGTACAAAATATTGCACTTGTCCAACCCTGGATTCGAAATTTTTATTTTTTTTTATTTTTGATACCAATTTTGTTCTTCCTAAAATATGAGACAGTTTTAGTTAGCAAAAAAAACATCAGTTGCCTGTTTGATTACTTTCACGTATAAAAAAATGCGATTTCCCACCTCTGGAAGCAAAATTTTAATTTAAAAAAATTGTTTAGTCAATGCAAAACTTCATGACATATAAAGAGGTTTTGTTAAAGAAAAACTTGAAATTTTTAACAATTTTAGTTACTACATGCACTACAAAATACGGAATGGGCCGAAAAAAAATTATTTTATTTCCCATCCCTGGAAAAAATTTTTACTTTTTTTAGTTTTTAATAGACCATTAAGGCTTCCCAAAGCACGAAATAGGTTTAATTAACAAACATTAAAAAAGTAATTGATTTTTGGTATAAAAATTTGCGTCGAGAAATAGGTGTAAGCTTCCCAGATCTGGAACCGGATCGGATCTTTCTGCATTTCAATACCGCTCTATTTAAGTTCATTTACCCTGGGCCCTTGTGGCTGAATGGTAGCGATACTGGCCTATTAATACAGAGGTAGTGGGTTCGATTCCTACCAAGGACCTTGGGTGTTTGTGATGTTTTCGGGTAACACAAAGGGATCTACTAGGATCCAAGTGTGCTGGATTTGTTAATCAAAACTGGCATCCAGTTAAAAAAAAAGTTAATTTCCAATTCAACAGTCCAAGAACGAAGTCTATAGCTCTTCTGGGGGGTTGAGAAAACCGATTTAATGTGCAGACCGACGGACAGACGGCCATCGTTCAATCGTCATCGCTATTCATAAGGATTCAGAATATATATACTTTATGCGGTCCCATATTGATATCGAAGAAATTACACACGGAATGACAAACCTATATATACCCTTTCACTATCATACCTACATACTATATCTACACTCGTACAACAATAGTGATGAGATTCGAATGAGAGCTATATATATGCGGAAGGTTTCGTTGTAGATGAAAAAACTGGAAAATTTTCAGAAAATTTTAAATTGAAAAAGAACTTTGTTGCACATCTATTTGTATGAAATCCGCTACGAGCTGAATGGCATTGAAATCATCATACAAGGTATTTAGGAACAACTACCACAATAAAAAATTTAGTATCTCTATCACCAACTGAAAGCGTTGTAATACAAAATGGTGGATGGCAAAACACTGATGATTTTAATCTTAAGAATGGATATTTTAATTTTTATGTACCACTAAAAATGCTTTTGGGATTTGCTGAAGACTACAACAAAGTTATACTTAATTGAAAGCATGAATTGATACTCTTGCGAAATAAAAATGATGAAGCTCTTGTACACTCGAGCGTTTCTACTGAAAAATCGAAACTTACAATTTCACTCATCTCCTGGAGAATCCCACACGCACAATTATCTGATCAGAGCAAGTTGAATATGATTAAAATTATTAACAATGCAATTACAATTTAATATAGGGACAAGTCATATTTGGAATTTTAAATTAGCTGCAAGTAAAGAGCGACCACGTTTTGTATTGGTCGCATTTCTACGAGATAACAAATTTGTTCACTGTGATCTGACTAATTTAAAAGAACATTAAATTCAACCTCTTACCCATATGATGATCTTAACATAAAATTTAAAAATGAACGTTATGCAATTCTATATGATATGTATGTAAGATTTCAAAGCTACTATATGAAAGCGCCTCAACCATTGTTAACTGTTCAGGAGTTTAAAGACAACGCCCCAATTATTGTTGTAGATGTAAGCTATCAGAACGAGTCAGTCAATACCGGACCGATTGATATAAAAATTTAATTTGAAACAGCAACAAATATTCCAGCAACTACATCAGATTACTGCGTTCTTATTCATGACCGCGTAATAGAATACATACCAATAAAAGGTCAAGTCCGGAAGGTCTTATAAATTAAATAACATAGGTTGTGATATTGTTTTTGTAGAAATGCAAAGTTTCAAAAATAATTCAAATGACTTCATCGCAAAAGAACTAGCTGTGGTTTTCAGCAACAACCAATGCCTCAATTTCATCATAAAACCGCCTTTTGATTTCGAATGCTTATCAACCATAATGCAGAGAGAAGCAGTTTGGTTAACCAAAAACTATCATCATATTAACTGGAATGATGGATCAGCCTCAATTCAAAGCGTGTGCAAGTTTTTAAAATCCAATATAAGAAATTCACAAATATACATATATTAAGGGGGAAGAGAAGAAAGAATATGATTAATCAAACAGTTCCTAAAATTGAAGACATTGGCTGCATTAATTTTAAACAAATGGAAACTAAGCATTCAAAATATCTCTATTGTAGCTATCACGACTATGGTGTTTGTGCCTTAAAGAACGCAATTTTACTTAAAAATGAAAATGTAAACAAACTTTTAAATAAATGCTTATAAAAATTTAAATAAATGTATTTTTGTTTCAAATAAAAACCTACATACATATTTATTTCAGAGAACACGCGACCAAACAAACACAATGGTTCATTCATTCAAATAGTCAAGGGAATATTTGGGCACAAAGAATAAACGGTTATTATTTGTTTGAATGTACATGCGTAAATGAAATAAAATTGTAGATATGTATGTATTTATGTACGCAAGAATATGTACATCTAATGATTCTTATCACATTGCATACTGACCCACTTGCGCTAAGTCCAGGAAAGCAAAAAAGCGGACTGTTATACAGACTCACCAATCGCCACTCAGAACACAAAAATACACATTTTCAGTATTTATTCAATAGTAAATTTTTTTTCACAACGTCATAATAATCAAATTATTTCCCCACACTCAAGCATTGCACACAAAAAAGAAATAACTGAATTGCTGGACAAAATATCTTAAGTAAACACACACCAAAATTAAAAAGAAGCAAAAAATAAAAGAAGATATCTCACTCCAGCAAGAAGAAACGAACCACAAACATTAGGGGAATCCATTTATACAACACTTTTGAAATATTGCACTTCCTAAAAATATGTTGTGTCAGATACTAAAAATTTCTTATTTTCTATTAGGCCATAACACACATGGACAGACAGAATTTCCACGCTCACATACCGACGGACATATATCCCCAAGAACACATATGGACAGACACAAACTCCTAAGGTCTCATATGGACAGACACAAACTCCCAAGGGGTCATATGGACAGGCAAAAATTGCCGCGGTCTCACGCTCACATTTACAAACTCGTTTTGGTTACTATAGCACCCCTCCACGAAACTCCCAAGGTCTCATATGGACAGATAGAAATTCCCACGGTCTCATATGGCCAGACACAAACTCCCAAGGTCTCATATGGACAGACAAAAATTCCCACGCCTACCCCAATATTATAAAGAAAAAACAACAACAATGTGAACCCTTATTAAACCGTGGGAAAATATACACACACAAACATTAAAGTATCAAATTACAACAAAAACCAATTAAAATCAAAATTTTGCAAATTTACATGCAAATTTTTTAAATTTTGGCAATTAACGTAAAAATTTTTAAAATTTAAGCAATTAAAATCAAAAATTTAACGACCGCAAAACCCCAATCCCTAATTACTCAAATCTAGTTGTCTACACTACAACAACGGGTATAACTGTGGTTTTCTTTCATAGTGTACGAAAATATATGAGTGGAATTTAGAAAACCATATTTTCACATAGAATTTGACATATCAGGAGGAAAAATATGCTATAACGTTTTTTTATATTGTAATGAAATCGCGATATATGTACAAAAATAGTGTTAACGGTATAGATTTCGACAGAGATTGCAATCGAAATCTACTAGATTTCGATTTTCCGATGAAATATATTTCATTCATATAAAATTTGACTTAAAATAAATTTTTTTTATATTAAATTGAATTAAGATTCATAGGCTAATTGTTCGAAATTTGTTTTTTAATCTCAGAAAGACATGATAAATATTCCAAGGCACAAAGGAAATTCAACATCAGTTTTATTCAACTTACACAGCAGAGTAGAACAGCTGTTTTCGAAAGACGCAACCCTTTCATCATCTGTGCTCATGTGTATTGTGTTTGTCACCACTTATTAGGTGGCTTAGTTGAATTTGATAACAGTTGCTATTTACACAAATTTTATTGTGAAAAAGAATACGAGAACTGCAGTGGTGTTCAAAAATTAAATTGAAGATGTATTGGTGAGAGACTTTGCCCAGCAAACATAATGTCAAACACTTAAAATAAGAAAAAAAGACAGAGTTTTTGACAACTTATTAAGTGAATGTAATTTTAATTTTAAGAAAAAAAAATATCGGGGACCGTAAATAGCAGTTATCAATATTAAAAAATAGAACAGTTATATTGAGAAAAAACAAAAATAAATCTTTTTAAACCAGTTTTTCATGTATCATTCCTCATTATAATTTTTAAAATCGCTATGAAAATTTTAAATTAAACATTCCATGTTAATAATTGCGTGACAATTGCGAATTAGTAAAATATTTTTTAAGTTCAAAGAAGTTATTTTATTTCGCTGCTTAGAACAAACATTTTTCATGTTTGAAAAAATTTGTTCACATAAGTAAGTAGTGTAAAAAAATTATATATATATTAAATAAATTTTTTGAGCTGGGGACATATTGCAACATCTAAATTTTTCCAAAATCCGGACTACTAATTTTATCGAAATCTTTTACTTCAGATCTAATTCAATTTCGATTTTAACTTTCGTGTTCAAGTGTAATTGAATCACTTGTGTTTGCTATGCTTCGTCCAACAAGAAGCAACAACAATGCTTAATAAATTTCTGAAATAAAATGACAACAACCATCCGCATGTGTTCTCATCGCTTGCTCAACGACGACTGAATGAAAATTTTTATAAGAGCATAACAAATGTGTGTAAATTTTTTAAACAATTGTTCTATGGGCTGAACACCACTGCTCTAGGGCAGTAAATTATCAGTTTCAGTACATACGCAAGAGTAAGTGTAAGAGTTTGTTTGTTTGTTGTTGTTGCTTGGCAGTCGGTATTGAAAGTGATTATTGGGCGATTTTCATATAATTTTCCCACGCGATTTTCTCCGGAAACTCATAGCCGATTTTATTAATTTTTGAATTAGAACGCTATTGCGGGTTTCAACGAAGAGTTTAGGCCAAAAATTAAGGCGATCCGATATCGGCGAGCGGAGATTTAATTCGTAGTATTAATTTGGAGTAATATTAAAAAAGTGTTTTATGTTGATCTTCGGTTTTGTCTTATGCATAGCAAAGAGAATAGTAACGTGGTTATACGTACATATATAAAATGAGATAGCAAGACAGCAACGTATGTAGCTTATGTACAAACATAACAATGTATGTATGTACATTTGTCTGTTGCTTTGCATTCTCTTTGTTTTTTGTGGGTTTAATATAAAATAAATAAACAAAAAGGTGTTAACACATCGCCCATGAGTTCGAACACTCATTGATTTTTTTATTCCATCATACCTAAGTCAAACTTATTTGGTTTGAATTTTATACTTAAGTATCTACATGTGAACGTTTTTCCAATATTTTTTTATTATTGGTAGCTCAAGCCATAGCTTAAATTTGTATGTTTTGTTGTGTTTTCTTGAATTTCAAATCCTATGGTTTTGCTTGTGTAATTCTCAATTCATTTTTGGGAGTTTATGTATAAGCTGAGAAGTTTTGTTATATTGGAATTAGGTTAAATTCTACTGATGATTTGGTGTAAGAACCAATGAAATGCAGGCATATAGATATACTTGACCATATAACAAACAAAAAGCACTAATTCAATTTAGACAATATGTCGAATAAAAGATTTTAAAAACGTTTTGTGTAGATTTTGCTTTTCATTGTGCCTTTTTTATATACTTTTCTTGTTTGCCAACGGCAGACTAATTGTATGAAGGCGGAAAAACGAAATAGATTTATATCGAATAAAATTTGTTTGTTGTGTTTTCTTGAATTTCAAATCCTATGATTTTGCTTGTGTAACTCTCAATTAATTTTTGGGAGTTTATGTATAAGCTGAGAGGTTTTGTTATTTGGGAATTAGGTTAAAGTCTACTGAAGATTTGGTGTAAGAACGAATGAAATGCAGGCATATAGACATACTTGACCACATAACAAACAAAAAGGACTAATTCAATTGAGACAATATGTCGAATAAAAGATTTTAAAAACGTTTTGTGTAGATTTTGTTTTTCATTGTGCCTTTTTTGTATACTTTTATTGTTTGCCAACGGCAGACTAATTGTATGAAGGTGGAAAAACGAAATAGATTTATATCGAATAAAATTTGTTTGTTGTGTTTTCTTGAATTTCAAATCCTATGGTTTTGCTTGTGTAATTCTCAATTCATGTTTGGGAGTTTATGTATAAGCTGAGAGGTTTTGTTATTTTGGAATTAGGTTAAAGTCTGCTGAAGATTTGGTGTAAGAACCAATGAAATGCAGGCATATAGACATACTTGACCACATAACAAACAAAAAGCACTAATTCAATTGAGACAATATGTCGAATAAAAGATTTTAAAGTTTAACAAATCGTTTTTGTACTCTTTTATGCGCTTTTTCAGTTGCTGGGATGCTCTATTAAAATAAGTTTTATCAAGTGTGCTTTTGGTGTTTTGATATATCCTCCTTAATCTCCTCCTATTTGCAATAAGTTCGTTAATTTCAGCCGATAGACGCACATTATTACAATAAGTTTGCTGTTGCGGAGGGGTAGCTACATATATATGCTGCTTCATGAATTAAATTGGTAAATGTTTCAATAGTATCCTCCAAATGATTACCATCTTCAGTTTTTATATTTAAAATGATGTGTTCTTCTATCCACGATGTAAATAGTTGCATGTCTGTTCTAGATGTAAGTACTTTAAGGTTTTTTGTCAAAGATTGAATAACTAAGTTGGGTGTAAGAACCACTGGACTGTGATCAGAGCTTAAGTCAGCATAATCAGTTATGTCCATAGATGCTATTGATATACCTTTGAAAATAAAGAAATCTAGAAGGTCGAGTATCTTCCGTGGATCACTCGGCCAATATGTAAGACCACCTGTAGAAATTGCAGAACATTTATTTTTGGAAATGCATTTATACAATTCCCTTCCCTTTGGATTCAACAAGCGTGAACCCCACCTGGGATGCTTTGCATTGAAATCGCCTCCAACGATAAATTTTCCACCAAGTTGTTTAAAAAAATCTTCATACTCTAAACATGTTGCACTATGTCTAGGAGGAAAATAAATAGAAAATATACTTATTTCATTATTATCACATTTGATTTTTACACCAGCAGCTTGCAAAAAATTGTTTTCAATACAAGAAAGTGTTTCATATTTAATATTAGATTTTATCAAAAAAGCGGCATGATTAGCAATAACCAAATCGTAACCTTTTATTTGAAAAATTATCTATCAGTAAAATTAGTTTCTGAGATTAAAAATATATCAATATAATGGGTTTTAATGAAAATTTCTATTTCATTTTTGTGACTATGCATTCCATTTGCATTTCATATTGCTATCCTTAAATTTATTTGCATATTTTTGCCATTAACATTGACATCATATTCATTTAATTTTCTATCATTTTTTCAAGTCAGTCCAAGCGACTGATTTCATTTATATTAGAGGTTCTCACGGCATCTGCAAAATACACTTTAAATCTATTTTTGGGTTCACTGTTGGTAATATCGGTTAATTGGGGGTAATCACTATGATTTAAATTGATGTAGTTTTGTTGGCCACTCCGTGTTTTATTTCTATTAGACACTAGGTCTTGATAAACTTTACAACCTCTGTAATTAGCAGTGTGGTTCAACATGCAATGAGTACAACGAGGTGGAGTATCAGCGGGTTTCTTACACTCTACTGTAGGGTGATCCATGCCGCACTTAACACATTTGTAAGCCTTTTTACAGTATGCTTTTGTATGTCCAAATTGTTGACACCGATGACATTGTAGCAGGTCGTTGTTCTTTGTTGTGGTTCAATTTTGACGAAAGCATGATTTATGTACGTTATATCATAAATTGTTTTATTGTTTGGGCCTGGATCTAAGTCTACAAAAAACATTGAAAGTGGCTCTTTCGTTATACGACTTTTCACATTTGTTACAGATCTAACTGAGTGACCTAAACTGTTAATTTCCGCTTTCATGTCTTCACTGGATGAAGTCCTTTAATAACTACTCTGTAAGATCTCTCTTGTTTTAATTGGTAAGTGTGAAAATAACTGCTTGAACTCTCTAAATACTTAACGACTTTTCTAAATGAATCTACAGTTTTTATCATCAATCTTACTTGACCTTCCCGTAATGATTTATAATTAAAGTCTGTATTTAGTAATTTAGTAATCATAATATTGATATTAGCTACATCAGGAATGTAAATTGGCGGAGGTTTTGGTATTGCAGGTTAATCATTACTTTCTTCATCATCTCGCGTATCAAGAATTGAATATATGTTGCTGTTGGTTGAAGTACTTGGAGTATCATATGTATCTATTCTTTTTGTTTTTTCGGTGATTCAACCCTTTTGCGTTTGCTTGTTGTTACACATTGCCAAATTGATACATTATTATTGTTATTTGCTTTGGCTTTATTGTTTACTTCAATATCGTCGTCGCTACCATCACTTAATTTTACCATTGTTATTAAGCAAAGTTGTTGTTTTCCTTTTTATGTGCACTCAATTGTTTTGCTAAGAGCATACATCTTGTACAAAACTGCGTGGTGTTCAATCACAGTTAAATATTCGCACAATTCACTAAATATTCGATGCTATTGTCAACACTATTTTGATAAGAATCGCAAACAAACAAAATAAAAATTCGGCGCACTCATTTCTTTCAATTGTGCTATGTGGTGTAATATCAAATATTCTGGATTGACAACAATTATGTTTTTTTGCGATTGCCAACTCAGAATTACCTACAATTATACGAATCCAAACTAGTTTTATTACTTTACAATCTACAGATATCAATTCACCATCTCTGAATTTACTTCAATTTGTAAAGATGCTTTATTCATTGAGCATACTTTACTTAACTTTTTAGAAATCGTTGCAGATACATACATACATACATACTTACATATGTATGTAGTACGACTGTTATGTTTGTGCATGATTGAGATATATGTACATCAAACATTATTACTCGAATCAGTGAGCTTGAATTTTAATTAAATGAAAATATAATTGGTTTGCTAACAAGTTATTTGCTATAAAAGTTGATGATTAATTTTGTATTCACCGAAAAAAGAATTTATGTATCTCAGTAATTAATTCTAAAATGTTTCTTACCTTTAACCTTGTGAATTGATATCACTCTCCAGCAAATACTTGGTAGTGCACTAAATTAATTCCACTGTAATGTTTCTTAGATTTTCTAGACGCTTATTAGTACTCGTTTATATATGTACATCCATCGATACGTATGTACATCTCTTACATAGATATGTATATTTCTTACATAGATGTGTACATATCTATATATTTACATTTATATACAATTGGATATATTTTACAACTAGTTAGGTATAACAATATTAGTTATATATGCAAGTTAATGAGGCTAAATAATAAAAACAAAGTGAAAAACAAGCATAATAAGAAAAAGTTGGTTTGCAATGATCTATTGAAACACCACATAGAATGCATTATATTTACGTACTGTACACGCGCACGCACTTTTCATTCATTCAACCTGCGTCAATACGGAATCAATGTTTAACGAAGACTAAATGAAGATATAATGCAAATTGGATCTCGTTCAACTGTGGATGAACAAAACGGGTAATGTTCGATTTATTTTCAATTTTTAAAGCAAACTAAATAAATATATACATATACGTATATCAATATATTTATGTAGATATATATATATATATATATATATATATATATATATATATGTATATATATATATATATATATATATATATACATATATATATATATATATATATATATATATATATATATTATGAAATTTTTTATTTGACACATTGTTGTCACAATACTATTATATATAAATGAAATTTATTTGTTGGTGGTTAAGCAATGGCTATATGCATTTCATTGGTGCTTTACCAAATCGTCAGTAGACTTTAACCACAGTTTTGAAAAGTTAAAAACCTCTTATCTTATGCATATACTTCCGAAAACCATCTGAGAATTCATAATTTGTAAATTACAAATTATTTTCAAAAATAACAACAGAATAAGAATAGTAGGCCTTGAAACTCATACAAAACTAAATCAACAAATAAAGTATTGGGTGTTTTTTATTGAGGTATAGAACTTTAAGTTGGCATCACTTTTTTAACTGGCGGCCATTTTGTCAGCTGTCAAGTGATTAATATTTAGTTTGGTTTGCCATTTCATCATGATCAGGTTGACAAAAGAACAACGCTTGCAAATCGTGCAAATTTATTTCGAAAGTAATGGTTCAGTTCGCGAAGTTTACCGCAAAATTTTGTTCAGTGATGAGGCTCATTTTTGGTTGAATGGCTACGTCAACAAGCAAAATTGCCGCATTTGGAGTGAAGAGAATCCACATGAGACCCTTGAGACGCCATTACATCCACAAAAACTGACTGTTTGGTGTGCTCTATGGGCTGGTGGAGTCATTGGGCCATACTTCTTCCGAAATAATGCTGGAGAGTCAGTTACCGTTAATGTAGACCGGTTTTGTTCCCGAATTGGATGGCATGAATGTGGATGAGTTGTGGTTCCAACAAGACGGCGCTACATGCCACACAGCGCACGTCACAATCGATTTATTGAAGGAAACATTCGATGAGCGCATAATTTCGCGGAATGGACCTGTCAATTGGCCACCAAGATCGTGTGATTTGACACCATTGGATTATTTTCTTTGGAGATATGTGAAGTCGCTCGTCTACGCCAACAAACCAGAAACGTTAGGGGACTTGGAAGCCAACATTCGTGGCGCTATTGCCAACATACGGCCCCATATGCTCGAAAAAGTGGTTGAAAATTGGACCTGTAGAATTGGCTTTATTCGAACCAGCCGCGGCGGCCACATGCTCGAAATCATATAAACATTAATGGCATAAAATTATCCTTCCAATAAAGCCAAATTGATGGACATTAAAACGATTTTCTTGTGTTTTATTTCAATTCGAAGTTCTATACCTTTAAAAAAACACCCTGTATATTCGATATGAATCTATTTTATTTTTCTACACCTTTATACAATCAGAAATCCATTGGATAAGTATTTATAAGGCAAAATGAAAAATTAAATCTAAATCAAACTGTTATGAAATTTTTTTATTTGACACATTGTTGTCGCAATAATATTATGTATATATAAATGAAATTTATATGTTGGTGGTTAACCAATGTCTATATGCATTTCATTGGTGCTTTACCAAATCCAATGGATTTCTGATTGTATAAAGGTGTAGAAGAATAAAATAGATTCATATCGAATATACTTTATTTGAAATGCATATAGACATTGCTTAACCACCAACATATAGATTTCATTTATATATAATATTATTGCGACAACAATGTGTCAAATAAAAAAATTTCATAACAGTTTGATTTAGATTTAATTTTTCATTTTGCCTTATAAATACTTTTCTTGTTATCCAATGGATTTCTGATTGTATAAAGGTGTAGAAAAATAAAATAGATTCATATCAAATATACTTTATTTGTTGTTTTAGTTTTGTATGAGTTTCAAGGCCTACTATTCTTGTTCTGTTGTTATTTTTAAAAATAATTTGTAATTTACAAGTTGTGAATTCTCAGATGGTTTTCGGAAGTATATGCATAAGATAAGAGGTTTTTAACTTTTCAAAACTGTGGTTAAAGTCTACTGACGATTTGGTAAAGCACCAATGAAATGCATATTGACATTGCTTAACCACCAACAAATAAATTTCATTTATATATATATATATATATATATATATATATATATATATACATATATGTGCATATAAATATACATATAAATACAGTATAACCTCTCTAATCTGGACAGATATAGTTTCAGCCACTGTCCGGATTAGTGGATCGTCAGGATATATAAAATGAAATTTTAAACGCAACACATATTTTTATGTACATATACATACATAAATGTATATGTTTTTATATATATGTACATATAGAGAAAAATACGTACTCTTAAGAATTCATTTGTATATAATTAATTTACAGAAAACAAAGAAACACAAAAGTAACCAAAAATATTCATTTTAAAATATATGAATTTATTTTTGTTTGAATAGACATATCAAATATTGTCGATTTTAAGACACTGTATTGTTCAGCCACTTGTCGGATTGATTTTACACTATTAATTGTATCCAATATTTTGCACTTTTCTGCCAACGTTAACGTTTTATGTTGTCGTTTATTTACAGGTGCCATATTGACGTCTTAACTTCACGCAAACTCAAGTAAACTAAAATATTTTACACATTCTTTAAATCTTGCTCATACACAAATACATATTTTGTAGCGGTAAAATAACGAAAAAAATTTACTGAGAAAAAATACCGCTTGTCCGGACGATAGAGGAATAATTTCTAAACTGTTCGAAAAATTTAAATGTCCGGATTACTGGCTTGTCCGAATTAGGGAGGTTGCACTGTATATATATAGTATATATATTATATATATATATATATATATATATATATATATGTATATGTATATATACATATATGTTTCATATATATCTATATATATATACGTATAAATATATATATATATATATATATGTATATGTATATATATATATATATATATATATATATATATATATGTATATGTATATATATATACACATATACATTTATATATATATATATATATATATATATATATATATATGTGTATATATATATATATATATAAACGTATAAATATATATATATATATATATATATATATATATATATATATATATATATATATATGTATATATATATATGTATATAGATATATATATATATATATATATATATATATATATATAAATGAAATTTATTTGTTGGTGGTTAAGCAATGTCTATATGCATTTCATTGGTGCTTTACCAAATCGTCAGTAGACTTTATATATACTATATATATATATACTATATATATATATATATATATATATATAGTATATATATTGTTACAAAGTTTAAAAATAGATTCAAATATAACGACAATGTGGCTATATGTACTTGGCAGCACTGTCAAACCATCTCTAGTTGTCAAAATGTTACAACCCTGGTCAACAACATTCAGATAATATTTGAATTAACGGAAATGGAATATTCCGGATACATCGTTGAGAATATACAAGATCATTCGAGGCTGTGCAATAATAAGTGTAAATAACAATAACGAAAAACCTAGCAACATCAATGCTAAGAGATGATGATGTTATTCTTAATGATCTTGTACGCAAGTATTCGCTGCTAATAAAAACTAAACATGTACATCAATATACACAGCAACATACACACAAATATACACAGCAACATGCCCACATAGCACAAGAAGAAACAAAACTACACAACACACAGAACACTCATACATATAACCACACATAGTTACAATAAACAAAACACAAGACAGCATTGTCATATATACAAACACACGTATATAGCTACATGTTAAGTAAAGCACAACCAACAACAACCATGACCAGATGCTTCGCGAAGTTACCAGACGATGTCATTTTTGCTATATAAAGTCGCTGCCAGTGAACAGCGGGGATCAGTGAGATTTTAAATCTAGACGTGTGAACATCGCTAAGTGTTTAGTAGTACAAATACTCGTGTTAATTAAATAGTAAATAAAGTGTTGCCGCATTATATTTCTAAAAGTAATTGTCTGTGTTTTTAATTTGATGCAATTAAACGAATCCTTGAAGGATAAGTAAAAACCGTTTTTACGAAAAGGTCTAAAAACGTAACAATTGGTGTCAGAAGTGGGATTGCAAAAATAATTAAAAGGACATTGCAATTTAAGGAAAAAAGGACAATATAAAAAAAATAATTATGAAATTTGATGAGCTAAAAGTTGAACAGCTTAAAAAGGAGCTTAGTAAGAGGGAATTGCCAACAGCAGGTAACAAGGCAGAACTGCAGAAGAGGCTGATAGATGAGTTTAAGAATCGCGGCATAGACATCGGGACATACGAGTTTGAGGACAAAGACGATGTAGAGGTATGTGTTCCTGCTACGACCAGCAGCATGGACATAAATTCAATGTTCGCTGCTATGATGATCGAAATAAAACAGAACTCCCAGCAGATGCAAGAGGCATCAAGGATCAGCAGTGACAAACTTGTAGCCGAAATAACTGCAATTAAACAGAACTCAGAAATCAGCACTGAAAAGCTTGTAGCCGAAATAACTGCAATTAAACAGAACTCAGAAATCAGCACTGAGAAACTTGTAGCCGAAATACTGGGAGTGGAAACAAAACTGTTGGAGTCAAATAGAGCCACGAACGAGACTCTGGTAGAGGTTTCTGAGGCCATTAATAGGAGGGTGGATTCTATTGAGAATAAATTCTCAGAGCTGGCAGATAGAGTCCAACATTTAGAAAGCGGTGGCCTGGAACAGCATGCAAAAGAGTTCGAAGAAAAATTGCATGCTCTAGAGGACAAAGTGCATAACCTTGAGTGTAGTGGCGGGCCAGTACGAGCAGTTGCGGAGGTTTCTGCGCGAATAAAAGCGCCATGCTTTGACGGCAGCGTACCATTGAGCATCTTTAGATTCCAGTTCGAGACGGTCGCTAGTAGAAATGGATGGGATGCTGAAGAAAAGGCCATAGAGTTGATTTTGTCCTTAAAGGGTACAGCCGCAGAGGTTCTTGAGACCGTGCCAGTAAGCAGCAGAAGCAACTATAATGAAATAATGGCAGCATTGCAGCGCAAGTATGGTGGTGAGCACAAGCGCGATTTATACAGAATGGAATTGCGATGTAGAGTTCAGAAGCCTAACGAGTCTCTACAAGATTTCGCAATGGAAATCGAGCGTTTAGTGCAGCTCACATATCCAGGCGAGAGTCACCCGTTCCTGGACCACTTTAAAACTGAGGTGTTCGTTAACGGCATTCGCGACTCTGATGTTAAACTGGCTGTGTTCGCAAC
Source organism: Linnaemya tessellans (assembly GCA_951800035.1). Classification (NCBI taxonomy): domain Eukaryota; kingdom Metazoa; phylum Arthropoda; class Insecta; order Diptera; family Tachinidae; genus Linnaemya; species Linnaemya tessellans. Next base: position 71,357,309 of record OX637532.1, read on the forward strand.
GCAGGAATCCACTTTCGCTAAGACAGTTTCATTTGCTCTGGCTCAAGAGACTGCAAGGATGGTTTGCAATCCACAGATATGTAAGGTGCAGAATATGGAGGTTTTGTCTGAGGAGGATAACAACCTAGTCGCTAGTGTTAAGGAGGCAATGCGACAACTGTTGGCGGAAAGTGCTACCAAAGAAAAGCCTAAGTGCTTTAACTGCGGAAAAATCGGTCATTTTCAGCGCAGCTGCAAAGCACGAAGAAAAAGGGGTAGATCTGTTTCGCCACCAAGAAACAGCAAACGGGTGAACTTAGAACCACAGCAGCAACATCATAAGAATCATCAAAATAAGTCTAACCATGGCGGTGGTGGTCAATCGTGCGATGCTGGTCGTAAGCGGCAGAACCATCCAAATCAACGTGGAGACAATCAGCAACGCAACAGCGGTAATTATTGTTCCAGTTGTATGATGGAAAATTATAGCATGAATCATTACAACCAACGCAATTATCAGGGCGGTAACCCTAATCGGCGCAATTGGAATACAAGTCGTGGCAACAATATGAGCAATTATGGAATGGGACCACGTTCTAATATGCGTAACATAATGGCCTATAGATCAGCTAATGGTCCCAGTGTGAGTCAGAAGCCTTTAGGTAATCCCATTAAGTTTGAGCAAGATTTCGATTGTGAACAAGCAAATACTAAGTTCGAAGAACTTCGGTCACGACTACCAAAACATAAGGTGAGCGATGAACCAAAATCAGAACAGATGAATGGCGAAACTGATAAAAAGGATGAGTTCGGCAATGAAACTGGAGCTGGTGAACATGAACCAAGAGAAAAAGAAATTACTGTAGGCTACGATAAGACCAAAACATTCTTTGATAATATTTCCGGTAGAACTACACGAGTTCGTACAAAGAATAAGAATTATGATTGGCGCCAGGAACGGATATTGAATGGTGAAACATTTGGTGTGTCATCTACAAGGCGCGGAGTTTATAGAGGATGCGGCAACTACAATAATCGTAATATGAGCAATTACAGTGGTGACAGTTACAACAATCGTGGTTATTATGGCAATAATTATCGTAATCGCAGCAACAACCGGAGTAAGATGCATAACAGAATACAGATGGTCAGTGACAACATGAAGGCTAGACAATTGGTTCTACTTTATAAAACCCAACGGAAGAAAGGATTGTCCCCAAAATTACAGACTCACTGGGATGGCCCGTATAAAGTGAATAAGAGAGGGAATGACGTCGTGTACCGGAAACAGAAATGCTATAACCCAAGGTCGAAAATGAAGATGGTACATCTCGAACGATTGGCGCACTACGGAAGAGGTGATTGTATGCCTATTCGGGTCGAACAGGCTTAAGTGGGCGGCAGTGTTACAAAGTTTAAAAATAGATTCAAATATAACGACAATGTGGCTATATGTACTTGGCAGCACTGTCAAACCATCTCTAGTTGTCAAAATGTTACAACCCTGGTCAACAACATTCAGATAATATTTGAATTAACGGAAATGGAATATTCCGGATACATCGTTGAGAATATACAAGATCATTCGAGGCTGTGCAATAATAAGTGTAAATAACAATAACGAAAAACCTAGCAACATCAATGCTAAGAGATGATGATGTTATTCTTAATGATCTTGTACGCAAGTATTCGCTGCTAATAAAAACTAAACATGTACATCAATATACACAGCAACATACACACAAATATACACAGCAACATGCCCACATAGCACAAGAAGAAACAAAACTACACAACACACAGAACACTCATACATATAACCACACATAGTTACAATAAACAAAACACAAGACAGCATTGTCATATATACAAACACACGTATATAGCTACATGTTAAGTAAAGCACAACCAACAACAACCATGACCAGATGCTTCGCGAAGTTACCAGACGATGTCATTTTTGCTATATAAAGTCGCTGCCAGTGAACAGCGGGGATCAGTGAGATTTTAAATCTAGACGTGTGAACATCGCTAAGTGTTTAGTAGTACAAATACTCGTGTTAATTAAATAGTAAATAAAGTGTTGCCGCATTATATTTCTAAAAGTAATTGTCTGTGTTTTTAATTTGATGCAATTAAACGAATCCTTGAAGGATAAGTAAAAACCGTTTTTACGAAAAGGTCTAAAAACGTAACAATATATATATATATATATATATATATATATATAGATATATATTTTTATTTTATTTATTTATTTTAAAGTCTATGAATTTAAATGGTGCACATACATATACAGATTATATTTCAAAGAAAATATAAATTACTGGCTGTTATTTAATGCAAACAAAATATTTCGTTTAATCAAATTTTCACTGAAAGAAAAATCAACATAATAATATAGCTTGTTAAAGTCCTTACAGCATCTAATAAAGGGATCAGAATTAGCGTAATTTGTTCTTAAAAATTTAACATCAAGTAACCAAAGAAACGAGTAAGACGTTGAGGAACACAAAATGATAAATTTTCAATTAAAAATTCAGAGCAGGTTTTACCGTTAATTATATTTAAAATAAATAAAGTGTTTAATATATTGTTCTATTTTTTCAGCCTTTGATTATTTTATTTTATTTTAATTTATATTGAGGCTTATTTTTATAAAAATTATTTATTTTATATTTAGTTCAATATTTCGATATCCTCTGGATATCTTCTTCAGGATAAAATTATTAATAATAATTTAACAATAACAAAATTTTTTATATATTATATAAACTTAAATATTTTTGTTGGTTTTTGTTTTTATATAAAAAATTGAGAATGAATGAAAAATTTTTTCATACATATTAAAAAACATTTCAAAATTTAAACTTTTTTCTTTCCTGTCTACATTATGAAAATTGAAATTTGAAAAATGAGGAAATGAATATAATAATTAATAAAATTTGAACACATTCTAGTTTACCCTATGATCATTTTAATAATCTATTTTTGTAAATCAAATGCCTATAATTCTGTGCTACAGTATCAGTGTCAGCCTTAAAATTAATTCTTTTGTCTAATGGTACATTTATTATCTGTAACATTTCTAACATATAGCGATGTCTATACCTATTTTCAGAATTTAAAATGGATATATTTTCAAAATCGGGATAGTGATTTGAATCACGACAATGTAAAGATAGTGTTGTTTTTTGTGTAGAAGTATAATTCCTATATTTTAAGTTTGATCTATGTCCCGTTAATCTGGTCTTAAGTTTATTTTGTGTTATACCTATATAAACTTTATTACAAATTTCATTGTCTTTTCCCTTACATGGAATTTTATAAACAACATTTGACTTTTCTAATTTATCTATCTTGTCTTTAATAGTACTAAATAATTTACCTAGTGTATTAAATGATTTGTGTGCCATTCTATACTTGTTTTTATTTAAAATATCTGATTTTTCTACTCTTTCTGAAACTATTGGAATATATGTCATAGATAAATAATATATTTGTTTGAGTCTTGAGGTTAATTTATATTAATATTTGATATTCGATATTTCGCTAACCATCGGTTAGCTTCTTCAGGAAATTATTTAGTTTTGTCAAAAATTTTCTTTTCAATTAGTATATACAAAATTTTTTTAACAACATAAATCAAAAATTCTAAATATTAAAAAATACTAACTCTAAAATCGGACTATTTATAGAAGTTGATCCATTTTCTCTAAATATATTTGTGATGTTTTTTGTTGAATTCTTGATAAAATTTGGTATAATTCCAGAATTTCTGCATCTCATCAAAAATGTAATTGTTGCTTTAGTTCTAATTACTTTGTTCCTTACTGCTTCATATTTATGAATCCAAAATCTAGCATACGGTTTTCTTTTTAAGTATCCGTAATTCATCCTACTTATTTTTCACAACGGACTCTGTTATAATATGATTCTTTTGTCTAATTTTTTTAACCTTTTTTCTTTAATAAATAATATATTTGTTTGAGTCTTGAGGTTAATTTATATTAATATTTGATATTCGATATTTCGCTAACCATCGGTTAGCTTCTTCAGGAAATTATTTAGTTTTGTCAAAAATTTTCTTTTCAATTAGTATATACAAAATTTTTTTAACAACATAAATCAAAAATTCTAAATATTAAAAAATACTAACTCTAAAATCGGACTATTTATAGAAGTTGATCCATTTTCTCTAAATATATTTGTGATGTTTTTTGTTGAATTCTTGATAAAATTTGGTATAATTCCAGAATTTCTGCATCTCATCAAAAATGTAATTGTTGCTTTAGTTCTAATTACTTTGTTCCTTACTGCTTCATATTTATGAATCCAAAAAAAATTTTGAAAATTTTTGAAAAGAAAATTTTTGACAAAACTAAATAATTTCCTGAAGAAGCTAACCGATGGTTAGCGAAATATCGAAAATATAAATTAACCTCAAGACTCAAACAAATATATTATTTATTAAAGAAAAAAGGTTAAAAAAATTAGACAAAAGAATTATATGTCATAGATTTATAAATTTTTGGTTCAATATTATTGTTTGTGTAATTTATATTATTTCGTCTGTAATATTGCCCTATTAAATTACAAGCTAATCCTACAGGAAAATCATTATTAACTAAAATTTCTTTAATAATATTTTTATTCTTATTATGAAATTTTGAATAATAAACTTCCTTACTTAGACACATTGATCATACGTAGTAACAATAGTTTATCTATAGATTGGTATCAGAAACCAACATCATCAGGTAGAATTATTAATTATTATTCTAAACATCCAAAGAGAATTGTAATTAATACAGCAAAGAATTTAATAGATAGGATACTAGGTGTAAGTGATGCAAAAGATTCATAATGTAGACAGGAAAGAAAAAAGTTTCAATTTTGAAATGTTTTTTAATATGTATGAAAAAATTTTTCATTCATTCTCAATTTTTTATATAAAAACAAAAAACAACAAAAATATTTAAGTTTATATAATATATAAAAAATTTTGTTATTGTTAAATTATTATTAATAATTTTATCCTGAAGAAGATATTCAGAGGATATCGAAATATTGAACTAAATATAAAATAAATAATTTTTATAAAAATAAGCCTCAAGCTCAATATAAATTAAAATAAAATAAAGTGTTTAACATAGATCTTCGACTACTTAGGGATGGTAACTTAATAAGAGCTAGTCTAGCTTTATAAGAAGGAAAACAAAGTGGATTCCATTGCAATCTTCGAAGACAAAATATTAAAAATTGTTTTTGTACAGATTCAATTGCGTTGATGTAAACTTTATATGTTGGATCCCATATTATTGACCCATATTCCAAAATGGGACGAGCAAGCGATGTGAAAAGCTGCTTAGTAACGTAAGGATCTTCAAATTCCTTAGCCCAGCGTTTGATGAAACCCGGTTGACTTCTTGCTTTTCTAACAGTTAGAGATATATGTTGAATAAAATTCAGTTTTGGATCCAGTAAAATTCCAAAATCAGTGAAAGTGCAGACATTTTCCAACTCATAACCGCTCAAAAAATATTTAACATTGAAATGGCTATTTGAAAGAAACACATATACTTGCATTTTTTTAGATTCAATGTCATTAAATTCATTTCACACCAAGAGTACAAAGAGTTTAAGTCAGCTTGAAGAAACTTATGATCATCAAAGATATTGTAGGTAAAGAATATTTTTACGTCATCAGCATACATAAGAATGAATGAGTTTTTAATAACTGTAGGTAAGTCATTGATAAATAGTGAAAATAATATGGGTCCCAGATGGCTTCCCTGGGGAACACCAGAAGTAACGGGGATCGGTTTAGATATAGTACTTTTGAATAGAACATTTTGTTTCCTATTAGTAAGGTATGAACAAATCCAATTTAAACAGCCACGTGTGAACCCCATATAATGCAGTTTATTCAGTAGAAGTTTGTGGTTAACTTTATCAAATGCTTTACTGAAATCTGTGTAGACTACATCAGTTTGTTTTTTATTGACAAAACCACGCTTTACCAAAGTTGTAAATTGTATGAGGTTGGTTACAGTTGAGCAGCCTTTACGAAAACCATGTTGACTAGAACATAATATTGATGACACCTGGTGGCACAAGTTACTTGTAATTAATTTTTCAAAGAGTTTCGGTATAATACTCAGTTTAGCGATTCCTCTGTAATTTTTAATGTCAGTTTTGGTACCAGATTTAAACAACGGAATAATATAACAATTCTTCCATATTTCAGGGAATTTTCCAACTTTAATTGAAAAGGTTGTACAATAATGTAAGAGGAAACACGAAGGCTTCAGCACACTTAACTAGAACACAGCTAGGGACATTATCAGGTCCACTCTTGTACGAGAATTTCAGTTTTTTCAATCCATTAAGAACAGAAATTTCATCCAGCAATGGAATTAAAATAGATTGACTTCCAGGACAAAAATTTGATTGCAACCCAGTGGTAATAGTTTGATCAACAGCATAAGTAGATGAAAAGAAATCCGCAAACAAATTACTAATTTCAGACCCGTTATCTGATTCTTTTTCATTTAGTTTCATAATGGACGAAAAACAAAATGATTTTCTTTTTAAATTCACGAAATTGTAGAAAGACCTTGGATTTTTCTTCAAGTTGTTTTTAATTTTTTGTAAATAACAGTTATAACATTTAAGATTTAACTTGTTATAATCGGCACGGGCAACAGAATATTTTGCAAAATCTGCGGATGATCCTGATTTTTTGTATTTTTTATAATATTTGTTTTTGCTATTTTTAAGTTTGGTAAGAAACTTTGAATTCCATGGAGGTCCGGATACTTGTGAAGCGACTTGTTTAGGAACACATTGGGTCAAGATCCAATAAATTCTATCGTAGAATTTTATGGTTATGTGATCAATAACATCGGGATTGTTTTCTGAGTTCGAAACTAAGAATAAATTGTGCCAGTCTGTATTGTGTAGAAGTTCGGCTATTTTGTTATAATTTGCCCTTTTAAAACATAAAGTCTTGACTTTTGAGTTGTACGCAGAACGAGATATATAAACAGATGGAAGACATGTATTTATTAAGATTGTGGGATGATAACAGTCCTCCGGTAAGGTTAAAGGATCACTGCGAAGGACAGACGTGTCAACACAATCATTTAAAAAAGCCAAATCTAAAAGCTTATGGTTATCATTATATATGCCATTTATCTGATGAAGATTCATATCCAATAAGCAATCAATGAACTCGTTATATTTCAGACTAAAAGTAGAATTATATGGTGTAAAGCAACCTTTATCAGCCGCAAAATTCCAAAAAATCGTTGGCATATTGAAATCACCAACTGCGATGATGCTATCATTATGATGAGACATATGCACGACGGTTGAAATAGCATCCGAATGCTTTTTATAAATTATTTCAGGAGGATTGGGAGGAATATACGAACAGGTTATGAAAATTTTTTTATGATTTATTTTTACCAAAACAACCACAAACTCAATATCCAGTGAAGAAGTAAATGATAACGTTTCGGAAGTTAGCACGCTTGACACTGCAATTAATACACCTCCTCCTTTCATGTTATTGTCACGATCACGTCTATATATTTATTAAGTAGTTTGCACCCATTATTTCAGTGTTCAATACATTATTATTAAGCCAAGTTTCAGTGAAAGCGATAGCTTGAAAATCAAACGCATAACTTTGATTAAATAAAGATGATAACTTTGTATTAATGCCACGAACATTTTGATATAAAAGAGTAAAATTTTCAGTATAACCATTTAGTTTTTTGAAGTAGTTTTTACAGATGACGGTAATCGAACTGCGTTCATTTCTCTTGTCTTAAACATAAACCCACGAACGTATATTCCATCAGGCCAAAATCCAGGAGAAATATTATTGTTAAATAACTCATCCGGTACTGTGATTTTGAAAGATGCCACTATTCTTGGTTCTGTGTAGGAAAATTTATACACTGATACACCTAAGTTGGTACCACAATTCAAATTTATGTACGATTGGAGTTCTTCGACAGTAGTATCTGACGCTAGTCGAGACACGAAAATTGTTTTATTTGGCGGTATGACTCTAAGCGTATTAGGACGATTCACAATAGAGTTAGCGTTACTTGACGATGATAAAGTTTGAGCATAACTAGTACACTCATCTGGCAAATTATTTATTACTGCAGCACTAACAGGAGTCTCTAGGGCAACTGCAGTGCTTAAAACGTTATTTGATGAAACATGATTTGCCTGAGAATTCATGTCGCTGCTCGCATATATATATATATATACATATATATATATATATATATATATATATATATGTATATATATATATATATATATACATATATATATATATATATATACATATATATATATATATATATATATGTATATATATATATATACATATATATATATATATATATATATATATATATATATATGTATATATATATACATAGATATATATATATATATATATATATATATATATATGTATAGATATATATATATATATATATATATATGTATATATATATATATATATATATATACATATATATATGTATATATATACATATATATATTGTATATATATATATATATATATATATATATATATATATATATATATATGTATATATGTACATATTTTTTTTTTTTTTTATGGACGTAATGATAGCAACTATCAATAGTGGCCCCACGACAACTTCACTAGCACCACCCTGGGACAGCTTTGGCATTTCATCAGGGTGGGTAGTATTATCAGTATTATTCCTACGTCCTCCTTAGTTCCCAGGTAAGGAGGTTCGGAACTGATGCGCATATTTAATCGTCAGTAGCTAACGAATCCTAAGACGTACTAACTCTCCTACGAATCTGTGCTAATCTGCGAAGTTCTATTAGAACAAGCTGTACAAAACTACACACTCTGGTCCAATTCAATAAGGATTCCAGCATGGTCGGAATAATATTCTCCGGGCTGATCGTACGCCCCAAACCTTCCTCTAAATACGACCTCCAGTTGCTGAATCGTGAGCAGACAAAGACGACATGCTCAGCATCCTCAACCACATTCCCACCACAGTGTGGACAGAACGGAGAGTCGTCGTGCTTAAAACGAAATAGATATGACCTAAAGCAACCATGTCCAGACAAGAACTGTGTTAGGTAATAGTTCAGATCACCATGTTTCCTAGTCAGCCATAATCTGATGTCGGGTATTAATGAATAAGTCCTTCTTCCCTTTTCAGTGGTTGACCACCGTTCTTGCCATTTTTGCATACATAAATCAGAGTTATCCCTATTCATGATTTCTAAATCGATAGGGATCATACCCGCAATGATAAAAGCCGCCTCGTCCGACACTGTCCGAAATGCACTACATACTCTTAAAGCAGCTAGCCTATACACAGGGCATACCAGCCCCACATATGTGGAATATCTAAGTGAGTCTGACCATACCGGGTGTGCATATAGGATAATGCTCCTTACTACTCCAGCGAGCAGTTTCCTCTGAAGATACTTTGGCCCTCTCGTGTTTGGCATGATCCGAGATAGCGCCAAACAGGTCCCTGATGCTTTGGATGCTAAATATCGCAAGTGCTCGCGGAAAGATGGCCGTGTGTCAATGATCACACCCAGATATTTCAGAAATGCCTTTGATTCTATGGAGCAGGTGCCAACATTGAGGGTAATAGTTTCCCTAGCCTTACGACTACTAATCAAAACCGCTTCGGTTTTATGATCAGCTAGAGTCAATCCCATTGCAGTGATCTAAGACTTTACTAATTGTACGCTGGCATTTGCAATGGTTTCTGCCTCCAGCAATTCCTTAGCCTCACACACCAGCGCTATATCGTCTGCAAATCCCACAATCTGTACTCTCTCAGGTAACCTCAACCTTAGTACTCCATCATACATTACGTTCCACAACAATGGTCCAAGTATCCTTGGACCATTGTTGGGGAATGCCACCACTAATCCTACGTTTCCTTATACCCGCATCTGTACTATAGATCAATTCTCTATACCGGAAATAGTCCTGCACTATCCCTATCAGATATTCTGGGATGTCCAATCGAGTTAGAGCATCAACAATATGCACCCAGCACGCTGTGTTGAACGCGTTCTTCACATCCAGCGTCACAACTACACAGTACTCCTTTGTGCAATTCCTCCAACTCCTGCCATAGATAGTCCGTGCAGCAGTTTCTACTACCACGTTTATAGCATCCACTGTTGACCTCGCCCTCCTGAAGCCAAATTGGTTGTCTGATAGACCATTTCTGTCTTCAACGCAATTCCCAAGTCTTCGGCAGATCACACCCTCTAGCAACTTCCCACATGTATCTATCATACACAGTGGCCGATAAGATGAGGGATCATCTAGGGTTTTATTGGCTTTTGGTATTCTTAAGAACTGCTCGGGACAAAGCCTGACGGCCTCCTTTAATACTATATTTGGAATGCAGTCGAGTCCCGGTGCCTTCTTGTCTCTAAACCTAGAGACAACGTCCTCAATCTCAGCTATTGTAACCGGGGGAAAATTTAATGTCCCAATTGGAGGGTTGTGCTCCCAAGGTGGTGCGTCCTGCTGGGGAAAGAGATGGTCTACAATTTCCTCCAGGATTGGCCCCTCACTCGGTTGCAACGGGGTCAGGCATTTAAGTTTTTTGGTGACCAGCTTATATGCGAGACCCCAAGGATTATCATCCACCTCATCACAGATATTAAGAAAACACTGCCGCTTGCTCCTACGAATTGCATCCTTTGGGGCCTTCCTCCTATTCCTGTAATTCTCCTGGTATACGCTAATTTCTAACCTACCTCGAGTTCTTGTATACTGCCTTCTGGCACGTATACATTCCGCCCTCAAGCCGGCAATATCATCATTCCACCAATAAACCGGTGACCCCTTTCCGGATCCTTTCCGCCTCACCATAGATGCATCTCACGACCGCGTGATATGGTTTACCAATTGTTCTGCCATATCCTCAGCTGAACCATTTAATTCCATACCTTCCATACAGATGGCAAAAATATCCTTATCAAAGGTATTCACTTTCCATCCCGACAAACCTTGTGCACGGGGAGTCATATGCCGTATATCATCCTGTATATCCATAATTATGGCACTGTGATCGCTGTGAGTATAAACATCAGATACTCTCCAGTTTACACGGTTTATAATGGTATCGCTGGCAAACGTAATATCAATAATTGAACCACCATTTCCTCCTCTAAATGTTTCCTCATCTCCAGAATTCAAGAGCACAACATTTAGCGCAGAAAGGGCCTCTAATAGCATCCTTCCCCTTGCATTTGTCAAGGGGCAGCCCCATTCAACAGCCCACGCGTTGAAATCCCCTGCTATTATAACAGGACCCCTGGTTGCAGCGTCCATCACTATGTTGTCTATAATAACACGAAAGTCATCAATAGAATACCTAGGAGGAACATAACAGCTGTACAAACATATGCCGGAAACAGTTGCCCGCGTGTACCCACATTGCGGTGATAACCTCTCCCTCAATATCAAAGAACCGGTAGTCCATATAGCTGCTGTATCTGTATCATCAGTAACCCAATTTGCAGATACAATCTTCTTATATGGCTCGCTGAGTACAGCAACGTCTACCTTTAAGTCTCGTACGGTTTGCCTAAGCAACTCCTGTGCTGCTTGGCAATGATTGAGATTTAGCTGTAATATGCGCATCCTGATTATTAAGTAGTGCTTAACCTCTAAGCTTTTGTAGCGCCCTCTTGTAGTACGGGCAAACTACGCATCCGGTGACATGGTCACCATTAGTACTTCCACCCTTTCTACAGAGCATGCACGAAGGTCTGTTGGAACATGTTGCAATCTTGTGGCCAGCTTCCCCACAACGCAAGCAATTTCCGGATAGATCCTGGCTGCTACAATTCGTCGCCCTATGTCCAAAATCGAGACAGTTGTAGCACCTCTTCGGTGCTATCTTTTCCCGTATTCGACACACGACCCAGCCGATGCGTATCTTGGACATCTCTAGAAGACGTCTAGCTAGAGGAGCACTCAGGCCAATCGTGGCAGTTTGTGTTTCCCCATACGCTCTCCTCAGTGATTTAATTGCAGTCAACTGCAGTACCTTAAAATCGTTGGATTTACTAACTATGGCGTCATAGATGTCCTCCTTGGAAGTCACCTCATCTATGTCCCTAATTTCAATCCTAACATCTTGGGATAGTGCCCGTACTTCGGCAGTCCCACCCAGTACCGCTTCCACCTCCGACCTGAACACACCTATATTCTGGTGAGCGGGTTTAGTGAGCTCCAGTAGCAGCTTACCCTTCCCAGTCTTCCGAATGCCCTTCACATTCTCCCCCAGATTACTAAGTTTAGGATCCTTCTTCACTTGCCTGAGAATCTCAGCATAGTAAGCGTTCCCACATGTTTTAATAACCAGGGCATCCGAACGTGACCCCTGCTTACTCCTAATCCTATTTCTATTCGCTTCCCTGGGACGGACCTTTATCCACCCAGGTTCCTTAGTGCCTGGGTTCGGCAAAGCAGCACCATTCGCTGCCGCCGATCCCACACAGCTACCTTCACTACTCCTGATAGCATCTACTGCATCCTTCCTCTTCTTCTTAGCCCTATTCCCCTTTGGCCCAAGAGTACTTTCATCTCTCCTACGCTTCGGGGTCGCACCTGCAGGGTCAGGGG